>JBBPDA010000003.1:17484708-17505906 GCA_037974385.1 Arnoldichthys spilopterus | reverse complement strand
GATGGGTTAAATGCAGAGGTTGCATTTCGTTGTGGTGCTTGAGGGTGTTCACAATGACAAATAGTCACTTTCACTTTATTTTGAAAACTATAAGGTAGCATGACCTACTTTGCTTGTAGTTAACACTGCCAGTAACTTACTTTACTTGTGCAAGTAAAACACAGCCTGAGAAAAATTAGCCCCATTGAACTTTTCTGTTCTGACAGCCAATTGTACATGTATTGCAGTACTTGGAGAGACATCTTTGCATGCAGCAGCATTGATGTTTGCAGTTATGTCTGAAGGAATGCCATGACACAATGACACTTCATTGCCATGTCAGTGGCTTCCACCAACACAAAGAAAATTGCTGCTCTCAATTGGTTTCTGTAGCTTTCGTCAGTCTGTAAAAGGTAGGTAGGGTTAATTGTTTGGGCTTTGTAGTTAATATATTGTAGATGTGTTTTTTGTGTGCATTTTCATAGCTTTAAACTTTGCCTCTTAGTAAAAAAAATTGTCCTTTTGCCACTGAGTGGGTTTATTCGCAGTAACCTCCACCTATTGTGACGTCTCATGCATTCCCTGGTAATGCATGTGTAGTGCTGATACGAGTGTATCAGGTACAGCTGTGTGACTTGGGTTTTTTGTCATCACCAGCTGCAGACAAACCATGCATCAACTGATGGGCTGCAGTCTCTAACTTTACATCAAAAAGGTATTACCTACAATTAATTATCACTAATAATGGAACCAGTGCATATTATTTTTAGATGGTTGAATGACAATGGTCTCATATGACCACATACTCACTTGTGGTTGTGTGGCTTCACTCTCTCCTTCACCATCTGGACTCTTAACACCTCCATTCCTAAACTCAGCATCAGCAGCTACATCTACTGCAGCATCCAACATCTCTGGGTTAGCCATAATGGCCTTCACACAGTCATTATGGCTATGTGTGATTAAAGGGAGGAATGGAAATGGAATATGGAAAAAGATTATACCAACTGAATGAACAGGGTAGTACTACACTGCTTATTCCACTTACATATAAACTTCTTTATCTTTAATCTTTACAGAATATTTTACATCCCACACAAAATATTAACTTACATAACATATTAATTACCATATAATTCATTAATAAAAAGAATCAAAATAAATATATATTTAAAAAAAAATAATAATCTATGGCCAAACTGGTTAACATTCTGTTAACTATATTATATCCCTTACTTACCAAGATGTGTTATACCATCCACATGCCTTCCTTATCGACAAATGTCCAAATGCTATGTCTTTGGCAATAACTGGACATCTCTCTCTCTCTCGCTCTCTCTGAAGTATGGTGGGATACCTGAGCAGGGGTTTACTGAGAAGTTGTGTCACTCTCAGAGAAGATCAGGTGACCTCAGCGTCTCCCTGGATACACGATCAGGTTACAGAAGGACCTACGTACCTTTACAGAAGCACTGGGCCATTGGCACATAGATACACCAAGAACAAAGTGATGCTGGTGAATAAAGTTGGCATGATTAGGAGGAAAATATAAAATAGGAATGAAAAAGATCTGTAATGCTGTCAATTACAGAAACTATTATCATAATCCATAAAGCGGAGCATTTAGTAGGATTACAGTATAAACATATGATTCATAGACACTAAACAGTAGTTTTTACAAAATTGTAGCAAACTTCTTCAGTGAAAATTTGAATAATCAAATCTAACATTTTCTTGTAAATATTAATGTATTTCTTAAAACATAGCTGAAATACAGTAAAGACTGGTATCCTAGCCAGACCAATGTAATGTTCTAGTGTGATAAAGTAACTGTTTAAACAGCAGATACAGCAACATGATCAAATAAATCCACCACAGTATATACAAGGTGAACTTTATGTTGTGCTTTAAAAAGTGACAGACAAAATGAAACAGTACCTTTTATTTTGTTGCACACTGGGTGCAATGCTTTTCAGCAATCAATTTTCAAACACATCACTTAGCCATTTCATCACACAAGTTCTAAGAGTACCATCACTCCACAAATATGATGGGAAATTAAATTAAATTAAATACCAAACAATCCAGATAACCCCTATGTTAACATTATTTTTTATACAGTTTAGTCACTGGGGGAGTCAGTGCAGTATTAAACTTTATTTTGGTTAATTTAAGTTGGTAGAAACAAAACTGGACATTATCAAGAACTTGCAATGGTAGTTTTTCACATAATTTTAAAATAATTGAGTGAGTTGTGAGAAGCTAACCATGACGTTGATTCAAATGGCTATGATGTAAACCTATAGGTTGGTGTTGAGAAGCTATAGCTACAGTATGTGGGGCAGCTGTTGCCTTAAGGTTAGAGAAGTGAGTTTGAGACCAAGGAGTCTCTGGTAAAAATCCTTAAACTAGCATACACCCATGGCTGAACTAGCATGCAGAGACCAGTTTCCTCTCAGGTCTCAAAGGCAGTGTCCTAACCACTAGGCCACCACTGCCGTTTAAAAAGTATCTGTAAAGTGTAAATCTGTGGTTGTGGGGTGTTCTGGGTAGCAGTCTCTGATATCAGTTGTAGCATTTAGTTAGTGGTTGTATCATAGTAATTTACACCCGTGTGTAAACATCACCTGTAGTAGTGTCCAATACAATACTGTCAACTGACTGTCACAGCCATAGTGTTTTCTTTTTTAATGTTGTGTATAGTTTACTATGACCTTACACTTTGTATACTCAATAACTGTAAAGCATATTCAGGAGGTAGAAATACAGGCATATACTGACAGTTACTGATTGCAATTTTATTGTATTCTGGTGTGCTAGGTTATAGCTAAGTTGACATTTTGTATTGTATATATATAATATATTGTATTATATTTTTATTTAATCAAACAAGGCTAACATTTTAGTGTCATATTTTGTAGGTGCAAATTACCAAATTAACAAATACCATCATTTGAACACTTGTATAATGTAAATTATCTGTTTCCTGAGCTGCAGTCATAGGAGAGGCCTGTGGGTGCCTGATTTCTTTCTACACCCTGCTTTCCTTTCATGCTTTATTCAGGTGAGGCTGTATTCAGCTTTCCTCATACAGGTGTGCTTATGTTTGTGCTGGAATTGTAAGGCACTGTTTCAAAAAAAGTTGTGACATGGTGTAAAATATAAGTAAAAACAGAAAGTCATGATTTGCAGGTCATGTTAACTCACATTTAATTAATAGTAGAATGAAGAAAACAAATTAAAGGTTGAAACTGAGAAATTTTAGTCTTGCTAAAATAAGCAAGACTTTTCCTGAAAAAGATATTGCCTGGATAACAGCATATTTGCTCCAAAATCTGTATATATGATTCACATTGCTGGTGCCATCCCAGATGTCCAAGCTACCAATACCATTTGCACTTAAGTACCTACACAGATGCTAGCTTTTGAACTGTACTTTTGAAGCCAGATTGTGCCTCTGCTCTTAAGTCAAGCATCCATGATTTCCAAAAATATTAAAACATTTGATTGATCAGACCACAGGATAGTTTTCGACTTTGCCACAGAACATCTCAACAGCTCGGGCCCAGGGGAGGTGGCTGCATTTATGGATTTATGCAGTTTTAACTTGCATTTTTGGATACAGCAATGAACTGTGTTCACAGGCTATAGTTTTTAAAAGTGTTCCTAAGCTCATGCATTAATTTCCACTGCAGAATTGCAAAATTAGCAAATTATTCAATTTTTGTGTTTTTTATGCAGCCTCCCAATTTTTTGGAAATGAGGTTGTGATTCAGATGGATAAATAAAAAAAAAAGACTAATGCGTACTTCCAAATAAAATTACGTTAACATTTATTGAATTCAGATAATATGAGGAAATATGAAAATTAAATACATAAATATACATTATAAACAGGATCATATTATACAAAACGTTAAAGATCAACATCTGCAAATAAATAAAGGAACAACGTTTACTTTTACCTTTTCAACCTCATTTAAAATGCACCGTATTTGTGCATTTTATTTTACCTTTACCCAGACTAAATAGTCTAAGATCTGTCGGGCTCTGGAAAATTAGAGCATAAGCCAGCTTTTTATATACATTTAAAAAAAATAAAAATTAATAAATATAAAAGAAGACCCTGGGGTAGTCCCAGGACATGTGAAAATAATTATATTTCAGCTGATCTATACCCCAAGAAGAGCTGGTAAATGTGGCTGAGGGCTGCCCTCCTTAAGCTGTTACAACCACAACTTGGTTTCAATTGTAATGTGTCAGTGAACTGCCAGCATGGAGTTTCAGAGCAAGACCCAAGTACAAGGAAGAGCAATGAACACCACCTTCCCACGTAAGCAGTGGTGGTTTTTGACCGAGGCGACATGGGCAGCCGCTAGGCACTGGAAGGGTTGTTCACCTAGGGTGCCAAACAGGCTAGGACTGCCACTGCACGTGGGGATCAAACCTGCACCACTATGTTAACAAAGCAAAGGTGCAATGGTTCGTGCCACCAGGTGAGAAAGGAATGCCTTGCAAAATTAGCCAGGTAAAGAAGTCTTGTGCCGAAAGAGGTAGGGGATGGTGGGGAGATGCTTCCTGGCATACGATGTAACAGTGGCGCTGTGTTACCTAGCTTAGGTCACCATGCTTGGGCCTGCTTTGGTGGCGCTGGTAGGGAGCCTCTTGGGTAAAAGATAAATAAAACTGACGGAAGACGGAAGTGTGTGGGTATCTGCCCAGGTGGTACTTGTAAGCACTGATTGTCCTAACCAGCCAGGGTATTAGCTGTCACTCTTTACTGTCCTGTCACAGCATGGCAGCAAGCCAAGGTCTTTCTGCTGCCCCTTGTTGGCCCGGCCCAGGTTCCACCCTTACACAAATAAAATGATGAAATAAAATGACAATAAAAGCATCCATTCACTGGCTTTTTTTCTAGAAAAAGTGTATTCCATGTCTAGCTGGCTGGGGCATTGCGTGGCAGGAAGTGGGTGCAGGCCTGCTGTGGACCCACTATATTTCCTCTCCTGAGCTGGCCTCGGTGGGACAGGGCCAGGTACAGGCCTGGGTGAGTTGCAGATGAGTAGGTTGTGTAATAGTTCTCCTCCATGTGCTCTTTGAATAGGCAGTCAGGTGAAAAATGCCTCTGATGGTAAAAAAATGTTTCAAATGTTCAGATGAGAACTGTGTATATGTAATATACAGTAATTTACAGTATCAAGGACCAAACCAGTATGTAGTCTGCACAGCACAGAAATGTCCCTTACCATTCCATGTGCAAGTCCTTCTTTATCCATACATAAATAAAGTTTGCTCTTAACACCACGTATGCCCACTACTCCATGCTTCATAGCAAAGACCTTTAACCAGCCTGGGTGAGAAGGAGAAAGAGTGAAGAGTGGTCTTATTTTGAGTAATAAAAGACATTAATATAATCAAATCAAGTGACAGACATTAATATCAAATCAGAACTGTACTGTTAGTCACCTGTGCCTGAGTAAAAACATAACTAATTTATCACTGATCATCCAGTCTATCTTCTTTTTATTTTTCATTCCTATAAAACTTACTGTACTTAGTGGGTTCATGAGTGCCCCTTACACTCCCATTGGCCAGGATCTGTAGATGGTAACCAATCCCAACACGGCAGTACAGAAGCTGATGAGTGCTTGCTTCTCTGTGTGGGTGAGCTGCTGAGAAAAGATTAAAGAGAAAAGAGTAAAGACATTTTGTTAAATGCAATAAAAACAAAACATTTGTAAATTCTCTTAAACCTATTTAACTGATGAAAGTATAAAGAAAAATACTTTTTATAATTTGATTCCTGTAACACATTCAACAAAAAGATGGGACAGGAGCAAAATAAGAGTGTAAAGTTTGCAGAATATTCAAGGGACACATTCTTGAAATAAAGCACTTTGGAAAAAGATTGTCACTTAACATAGTCTGTTGCTGCAGAAAAACAACCTGAAACTTTATTACACAAAGAAAAAGCTACATCTTAATTCTGTGCAGAAACACGAGCTGGGCCCAGGCTCATCTCAAATACCCCAAAAGACACAGAATATGTTTAAGTCCATGTGTCTGTTTTTGATGGACCATTCAGACTGTTATCAGAAACAGGTGCAAAAGTCAACATCTGTCATGGTATTGGGGTGCAACAGTAGCTATGGCATACATGACTTGCATATGTGTAAAGATACAATTGACGCAAAGGCAATTATTGACCATTTTTTATTGATTTTTTGTTTTATACTAACTATTATGTCTGAAGTTAAGAAGATGTTTTGCCTATCCTGCAAGTTTGCAGGTTTGGAGGTACAAGGTTTTGTTCTAGTAGCAAAGATATACCTTTGTACTCTCTTGACCAACCAAATCAGTTTTCCAATACTCTTATAAAAGGGTTAATCGTCAGTGGTTAGATTTACAGCCATAGGCAAAAGTCACTGTGTAGTCATTGTTTCTTTGGATAATCTTTGTCCAATTAAAATTTCACTGCAATGTTCATGACACAGAACTTATGCAGATTCCCAGTTCAATCAACAACGTCCATATCATATGCAAATGTGGTTCTTTCTAAGTTTGCCTGGTGGTCTTTTCAGAGGCTGCAGTGTGAACCAGTGTTCTACCTAGTGAAGTGAATCTTTGCATAAACCTGAAGCTTTGCTGGGATGCAATCTCCATTCAAGGGAAGTTTTGGTGAAAAAAATGGGGGATTTCCTACTCAAACACAGTAAATTCAACCACAATTCATCTACAGGTGATGTTTACTCATTATTTATATGGCAGACTTTTGCCACCTCTGCCATATAAATAACCAGCAGTAGTGCCTGGTCTGCATCATCAGCCAAGGCCAATCTAAATTTCAATCACAACAGGGCATGGAAAGTTGCACCTGTGATAACAATGAAAAGTGTGAGGGAACAAGGCTCTCAAGTTGCAGTGCTGAATATTGTGTGATGCAGTAAGACTCAACTCTTAAAGAGTGATCTGTCTAGGCCTGGTTTAAATATGAGCAGCATGTTTCTGTTTCCCTTAATTTATCCTGCCCCTTCTGTGACTAGATAGCATTATCTATTATCACACTCTTCTGCTATCAGTCTACAGTTTAAGGCAACGTCATAAGTCTGTCCTTGTGCTGGTGATTATTAAGAGGAAGACTAGGCCAAATGCATATCGCATAGTGAAGCATGTGTTCTGTGATATTACAAACACTATAGGTCCTGCTGCCCTAAAGGTTTTTACACAGATCTGAGTGCTGGATTCAGAGGCCTTCAGCATTTAGATGTTTATTGTACATTTAATAAGGGAGTGAAGACTTTACAGTCATTACAGACTAGATGCATGGCCTAGAATATAATATGCATCCGGTATTAAATAATTGTTCCAGCTCCAGTGATTAAGACTGTGCAGTTGCCACAACTGCAGGTATTTTATAAAATTTCTGGTTTCTTAAACCCCTCTAGAATATTGTTGAACCTGATGTTTTGTTGTAAATGGGTTAAAAGTAAAATAGTGTAATATGAGATGTAAGAAATCCAAATCTCATACAAAAACAGAAGGACTAGAGTCAGTAATTGTATACCTACGAGTCCCTGATACAAATGTAATCCAACTATACCTTGCTCATACAGTCTTGATTCTTTGATTGACAACAGCCACGTGTGTCTCAGTCGGTTTGCCTGATCCAAAGATAGACCTGCTTCCGTGTTCGCCCCGTTGCAGCTCAAGCACATACAGAGCAGAAGTGGTAAACATGCGAGTGTCCAGTGCAGATCCATGACAGCAGCATCAATTTTATATAAACACACACAGCGTCCAGGTGAGCCACCATGACATGATTACGGCCAAATTTCAGAAAGGTAATACGCCCTGTTACACTGGAGATGGCTGTGCTCTAGTTGCTTGACATACCATAGAGAGCATCCCTCTTCGAAAGCAGAAACTAAGTGAACAATCTGTCCTTTGCTGACTGTAAACAGAGTCTCTCACTCTCTCGCTCTCTTTCTGAGTCTCTCGTTCTATCCTTCATCTGCTCTTATATCTTCTCCTCTTCAGCTCCAATGCCTCTATGACAAAAAGTACATCCAGAGCACATGCACAGTACAAGTATGAAATACAGATAGACATTTACGTCTGTGCGTACACCTCAGACTACCCCATTCCCTTATTAGTCATTATCTCTGCTGCAGTATCTGTGTACCAGTGGCCACTCACACAAACAAACTGTGAGGAGATATATGAATCATTACAGAAAGCTTTAGACCGTGTAAAACTTTCTCAAACAAGGGTACAGTGAGTCACAGATGAATGCCTGTAGTTGACAGTGATGGGAACCATAATGCACGTAACATATTGTTATTGGAACTTGCATGCAAATGTTAGCAATGTGAGAGTGAAGTGTTAAACTCTTGTGGTTGAGTGCTCATCAAATACTAGGACACTGTCATTTAAGTGTAAGCGAGGGAGAGAAACAGAAGAATAGTTCTTTATATAACTAGTGCCTATGTTTTATCTAAATTAGGCTGAAATTAAGCAAAATTCACCAAGAATGGAACTAAATTGAATTAAATATATAACTTATCAGAATGCAGCTGAACTGAACTGAGTTCAACCAAATTAAAGTAAACTCACAAGAATTTAACTGAACTGAATAGAATTCATTTGAGCTTGAGGTGAACTGAACAGAATTAACACTAAAAGAATTTTAAATCATAACGGAACTGGATTTGATGAAACTGACCTGAACTAAAGTGATTAGAACTGAAATGAACTGAACAGATCTGAATGGAGTAGAAGTGAACTGAAGTGATTTGCACTAAAGTTTGTTCGTGTGGTTCTGAGCCAAAATGAATTCAGCTAAATGTAACTAAACTGATAATCACTCACTAAATTTAGGGCTCTTCATAACTTAGCAACTCTATATCTTGCTGATTAATACACACTCAAACACCTACTCATACTCTCAGATTTTCCTTTTCCAATCTCCTTGATACACTATTTGCTCATTGGTCCACTATGGGGGTCTACATCTTTAGCTTTGTTGCTCCCCATCTTTAGAGTTCTCTCCTGCAAGAAATTCATAGCATTGATTCAGTTTCTACTTTTAAATCTAGATTTCAACCTCTATTTTTTAACTTGCTTAGTTTCTATAAATTGTCCCTGAATATATATTATATTAGCTTTTATTTCTTATGTCATGATATTAGTTGTATTGTTTTTCTCTTACATCACATTTTAATATTTCATTGGTGTTTATTTGCTGCCTTGTTGTTAGTCCTGAAATGTGCCTAAATAAAACTTATTTTTATTATTATTATTATTAATATCAAATGCAACAGATGGTATTTTATTTCAGGTCTGTCTTAAATTTCCATTTTCAACCACATTAAAATTAATTAATTCATGGAGCAGTTTTATTGACCTCTTTATTAGTTGGATGAATAGATGAAAGTAAAAGCACCAAAAAAACTACTGCCTGTATCTGTGACAGACGTAGATTACACCTCAGATGGATAAGTACTGTAAGAACAGTTTCTTTGTTTAAGAACCCAGGACCAATGTCTGTGTTGTTTGTTCCTAAGTGGGCACATAATGTCTGAAATTTGATGAAAGAAGAAATGATATGACTCATATAATGAAATAAAGAAGCATGCATTATTGGTTAAAAGACTCTCCTCTTAAGGACTAGATAAGAAAGTTTCAACGTGCTGCTGAGAGCAGGCCAGCTTTGGGGTTCTTGAAATAAGCATCTGGGGTGTTTTGTTGGTTTTCTAAGTGAAAATAGGGCAAAATATTCTCTACATTCCCTACAGTCATGAAACCATCCTCTACAAACTTAAAATGTGATATTTTCTGCAGATTAGTACACAGTCTTAGCAAACTTTGGGGAAAAATAAATAATACAACTTCTGCATACCCCACATTTCATTTTTTTTAAATATTTAACTGAATACAATAATTCAGCAAACGCTGTGTATAGATGAGTAAATATTTTCACTCTGAAAATCAATAGAATAGGCCATTTGACATGGACCCAAACCTTTCTCATATTAACAGCTTTGTCTGGCTTTTTGTGGGTTTTACACAGAAAATGTGTCACTTTATAATGATTTCTGGGTAAGTTCTACTAGTTCAAAGTCAACATTTATGGCACTCGATGCATCACCCCTCTAAAGGCATTAACAGAATACAGTTATAGACAAAACAGAAAAAGAATGGCCTTTGACACGCTGTCAGGGACTCACACAAGGTGAAGTTAATGAGGCCTATTAAAAAACAGATGCAGCAGGCAAAGGAAAAAATTAATATGTTAGTAAGTGAATGAACAAGGCAGTCAAAGAGAAAGTAAATTTTTAAGTGAATGAACGAGTTACAAAGCCAGAGATCATGAATTGCATATAACCACTATCTCAAGTCCGACTGGTATAACTGATTGTGTTATTATTTAGTCTGAATAAAAACAACACGTTTAAATGCACAGAAAGGTTGCCTTCGAAATTTGTACTTTGATTGTCAAAATGTAAATGAAAGGAGTAAAATGTGCTTTTTCCAGGGGATCCCTGATATTAGTGAATGGAAAATGACTCAGACACCTAGCTGGTTAGGTTTTTTTCCAGCGCTCTCTCTGATGCATCCTGTTATTGCATGGGTTTTTTCTTTATTCTGATATTTTTTGTTGTAAAACATTTTTAAATATAAAACACACACACACATTGATCATCTATACCATAACATCACTGAGAGGTAAAGTGAATAACATTAACTACCTTGTCAGGGGATAGTATATATATAGCACAAGAGTTCTTGAAGCTGATATGCAGGAAGCAGGAAAATGTACAAGGATCTGAGCCACTTAGACAAGGGCCTTATTGGGATTGTGAGTCAGAGCATCTCCAAAACGGCAGGTCTTGTGAACTGTTCCAGGTATGCAGTAGTGCAGACATCCCAACCTGCAAAAAAACCTCTCTTTGTTATCTCTGATCGGTGTATACATGCATACATATACACATATAGATAGAAAAATACACGAATAAAGTATGACTGACTGCAATTAAAGTTGAAGTTAAAAAAATACTCAAGTCCGTATTTCCCTGATCCTGATCACCAACACACACGGGCATTTCAGATGTCCGTAAACTAGTTATCATAAATTAGTTTTTTAATTTACTACTTACGTTAGCTTAAAATCATTCTAAGCGACAGATGAGGTTCGACTGTGAACCAGTAAACGTGTGTTTGGGTGGACTTTCCCCTGAAGACATCTCCCCGGTGCTGTAACGTGGTCAACCATTACCCACTTGAGCGCTATAGGTATCCTCCTCAAGTGCCTGCAGAATAATCCGCCTCACACAGCAAAGACAGAAGTTGTTCGTGTTTGGGCGTCGTCGCCGACTTTTTTTTTCTTTTTAGTTCAGTTGTTCTGTCTCCTCGGTCTTCTGCATCTGGGTCTATGTGAGGAGCCCAATCGGCATTTGTAGGCAAGAGGCGAAAGTCAAACGGCCGGAGAGTTTTTGAGCTCCGATCCTCCTCAGCGCTAATCCCTCCAGCGGTCGGTCGGTATGGACTGCAGAGTTCTGTCCGTTCAAAGTCATGTTGTCAGAGGCTATGTGGGAAATAAGTCGGCGACATTTCCTTTACAGGTAAGCGAGATGTTTCCCAAATCTGGATAAACAAACAAATAAACAAGTAAGGAAGCTTGATAGGCAGTCCTAGCCTACTTCAGTGCCAGGGCACTCACGTGTGTTGCCCAGACATGAAGACATGCATGCTCATTACTTTACTCATGTCTTGAATCCAAACTCTCCATAAAGCTTGCATCTGCACATTGAATATCTTCTGAATTCGGGGGTATAGTCGGGAGTTTGTCCTCCCTTTGCTGCAGTAAAAGTATAATGCTGGAATATTACGTGGGGGATTTGATTGCATTCGCAAGAGTTAGTGAGGGTACTTATTTTGGATTATTTTTCGATCACAGACATCACTCCAACCCATCTCATCATCACTTTAAATTATGCAGTTTCACTGCTCCACATCCCAGTCACTTAATTATACAAGCGGTGTGTACATTTGTGCACTTGAGCACCTGTGTCAGCTATAGGCTCACTGTAGGTAGTTAAATTCACCAAATACATGTGTTTGAATATATTTAAGATGTATAGTGTAGCTATGTGAATCTCTCTGAAGCACATGTCTTTGACTGTTAACAGGTACTGGGATTTGAAGTGGACTCCATTAATTCAGTGCAGTTCTCCAATCACACAGGTAACCATCGTTAATCACCGTTTTATCATTGAGGAGGTGGTGGGACACAAGGAATCTGAATGTTTATTTCTATCTTTCTGGAGACCCATTCAGCCCAGTTGCATATCCCACCACTAGTCCACGGGCTCTTTTACATAAAAACATCCCTGCTAAATATCCCAGTCAAGATTTTATTACCCATGAGACATCTTTTGCAAACTGCACATTCAGTAAATGTGTACTGAGGTACAGAGGATCCCGTCGTCCTAGATATAATCAGGTTTTAATGCAAAAGGAACATTTGAATACAATGAAAGCTGCTCTTCCTTGTTTTGTTCTGTGTTCATGTATTTAGTGATAACAATTAGAAATCGTCTACCATGAGGTATCTGCTGATTATTTAAAAGTATTTGATGCGAACAGGGTCAGTAAAGATGTCAGTAGACCAGTTATCTGTGTAGTATCTGTGTGATCCTTTGTCAAACAGACGTCGTTATTTAACTTGTGTAATGTGACTGTGGGATAAGGTGGATGTTTCTGAGGCCCGTTCTACATAAATATGGGTCAAAGCTCAATCCTTTTTGTGTCACTAGCCTTTAGAAAAGCTGCATGTTAAACTCGATCCTGTTAGTAGTTTAGCTTCTTTTTCTTTCCTGTAGGGTTATACATCTGTCTCCTCACAATGGATCTAATTATGATTCTTCAGGAAACAATTCAGCACCTTATTCAGTGCCAAGTTTTGTAACTTAATTACATTATTTTGATACAATTGAAAATATTATAACAATCTAACTTCTTTTAAGTACAAAAACAAAGAACTGTACATAATTTACACTATTACTTATTTGGTGGCATATTAAAAATAAATACAAAAAGCCTTTTTTTACATTTACTTTAGCCAAACACATAACCCACATGACCTGAATATTATTATAACCAATTCTGACATTATAGTTAAGTCAGTACACCTAAATCAGCACATTCAACATTTTTACACTCCTGTTTTCCTGATTTTGTGAGGCCCACATTTGCCTGGAGTGTAGTGGAGGTCCATAAACTCATTAGGGGGCATGAAAGAGGAGTGTCTTTTGCTAATGGTCTCATGGCCTGTGCCAGCACCCTGCACTATGGGCCCCTAACACACAGCATGGGTCTGTTTTCCTGTCCTCTGTGCTTCTTATATAAACTACACTGTGTTCTTCTTTGACCTTGCTTCTACTTTCCTCCCTTGTTCTCCTTTTCTGTTTTCTGTCACTTTTTCTCAAGCTGTAGCATCTCTCTCTTTTTCTCTTTCCCCCTCCCCATCTCCTCATTACTTTGTTCCTGTTTTCTGGGCTATGTGCCAGAGGTTTTGAACACTCTGAATCTTTTTTTTTTTACACTTCATACTGTGTCTGTGTTCTCTTTCTTAGCCTTTTTTTAGACCCTTTCATTATTCGTATCACTTTTTTGCTCTGCTAGCTGTTTCTGATGATAACAAGGGCTGAATAGGTATACTTTCCTTTCCAAGGGCGCAAACTTACTCACTCACTCACTCACATTTCAATTAGCAGGAGCGATTGATGAAGAGCCCATGTTCTGGAAATCCACATTGTCTTTGTTTGTGTAACACATTGCATTAGCATTGCTAAACTGCTTTCACACAGATCATGTGAGTCCAAGCTGCTTTGCACTCTGTTTTCAGTATTTGTAAAACAAAAATGGTTTGGTGCAAAAGTGGGGGGTGCCTTATGTGGATTTTTGCACAAAGAGAAAAAAAACTTTGTTTCATTGAAGATGAACCACTGAAGATTAAACTACATTAATTAGTAAACTACCATACATCAAGTCTCATTATGCATAGCTCTTAAGTTCCTTATCATGACCCATATCAGCAGCTACTGTATTGTATGCTGACTAGTTAGAGATATAGCTAACTAACAATAGCTTGTGGCTTTATTTCAAATACTGTCTTCTTGGCTAGATTAATGCTATTAAATACAAACCTTTAAAGCCAAAAAGGGTCAACACAAGCTGCCACACTAAAGCTTTTTGTGAAGTGCAGACCTATGCCATCTGCTTACTATGATAAGAACATTTAGAATTGCTATTCATTGCCAAAAGGAGTTTTTTAGTTACTAAAAATAACTGATAAATTAATAATAGTAAAAATTACTAAAAGTGGAACTTTTGAACTTATGAACATACAAGCACAGCAGATTATCTGGTCAGACATGTAACTGTTGTGAATAAAATTGAACTACTTCCCTGTTTTATTGTTGAGTTTAGCCTGCATGTTAAAGTGATGCACATTGAAGTTGATGTACTGCAGACAGAGTGTAGCAGTTATTGGGTGTAAAATGTGTAGAAAACAGTTAAACATTGTACTGTTTCTTGACTGTTGGGACATAAATAGATCTGCAGCCTTCCAGAGGATTTAGCCATTCAAAACCATTGATTTGTTTGAAATTGTGAAATTGTTCCACATGTTTTTAAAGGATGCACAGTACATAGCTATTCAGAACAGAGGTCATTTACATAGGTCAGTATTAAAGGTATAAAAACTAAACAACCTGTTTATTCATACATTTGGAAAATGGCTGCAAAGTTTAATCAAACTTCATGAAAAATTTCGTAATAATCTCTGTAAGATCTACTTTTGGTGTGTGGTTCATTGGCCTGCATGCCCATATGTTTATTTATGCCTATTAAACATGTCACAAACACATTTTTGTTGATGTGGGAGCATACTTGGTGCTGGAGAACTTTCATTGGCTAGACTCAACAGGCAACAGGCAAAGTTAAAAGGTTAAAAGAAATTTAAGGTTATTTCTTTATTTCTGCTATTACAAGTCAGTGAGCACCTGTTTACTTTTCTAGAATGTCTTGTCTCCCTGTTCTGAGTCTTTGTTGCCGATTTGTTCACATCACAATTGGTGTAGTATTTTCCAAATCCACTGTCTAAGTCACATGTTCACCCACACCCACAGAGGTTTTAACCTTCAGCAGCTGCCTCACTGTTCCCACCTGGGAATGGTTTTGTTTCCCCCTATCTCCATGGAGAGGGGTGTGTGTGTCTTTGTAAAGCACATTTACAAAAGCACATTACATACACACTGTAACGCCAATAATCAACCAAATCTCATTCTTCAAATTCTTTTTCTCTAAGTCCCCAGACATCAATCTCTGCACTCCACTGCTCATTAAAGTAAGTTTAATGTGAGTGCTTTTGCTCTAATCTAATTTCCCATGGCTTTGGGAATTCACTGAGCTCCTTTATATATACTGATATAACTGAACTGTTGCCAGCAGTGGTCATGCAGCCATTGGCCTTATTTCTTCATCTTCCCTCATTAAGTCGATTACTGAGTTGTGCAAAATAATATAATGGAATGCAGCATAACATGTAACACCATTTTCACAAAAACAATGCCTGACCAATCACCAAATTGGTTGAACTAGACATTAAGTTATTAGGTTTTACATTTAGGTTTTCATTGCATTTCATATTATTTAACAACTCTAGTCACAGCTGGTTTGCCTAGTGGGTAACTGCACCTGACTTCTGCATTAAACACTTCCTCACACAGAGCAGGGGGCAGCTATCAACAGCACTGGGGGAGCAGTGGTGCAGGAATGGTACCTTGCTCAAACGTACCACAGTAGTACCTGGGACTTGAATCTGTGATTACAAGAGCAAATCCCTGTTATTTGCTTACCTTTGGAACATTGCTAAAAATGATAAGTCGTTGGGGAAAAGCGTCTGGCAGTTGCATACAATTTAATTGTAAACTGAGTTTTTAAGGCTAAAAAGTAACTTACTTCAGATAGTACACTCAATGAAAGTAATGATGTCGGCTTTGAGGGAAACAAAAGGTTGACACAGTTGATTTTTATCTGTCTCTGTCTATCTTTCTGTGTCTGTAGGGTATGAGCACTGGAAAGGCCAGGTGCTGACTGCTGATGAGCTACAAGTCCTTTATGAGGGGATCAAACTCAACAAAGTCAACCATTATGATTATGTGCTGACAGGTAAACTTTGTATCAACCAGCTGTATTAAATCATTCAGTGCAGTCCAATTGATGTGTGTTAACACTATTCTGTGACGTGAAAGTGAAATATTTCTCGTTGTGAACACACTCAAGCACCGCAACAAAATGTGAAATCTATCACACGTGCAGACGTGGAGCAGCGGGCAACTATCAGCAGTGCTCGGGAAACAGTGTAGCAGGACGGTACTTTGCTCAAGGGAACCTCATGGTACCCGGGCCGGGACTTGAACCTGTGACCTTCAGTTCACAAGAGCAATGCCTAACCTAACAAGGTCCTAATCACTATGCCACTACTGCCCACCAGTTGTATTCTGTAGATGTTTTTAAGGCTTTAAGAACAGTGGTTAGTGTTAAGTGTTTGGAAGCTTGGAAAGATAGTGGTTGGGCAAAAAATGTGTATGTGTGTGTGTGTGTGTTATTAGGGTACTCTAGGGATGCATCTTTTCTGGGGATGGTGGTGGACATTGTGGAGGAGCTGAAGAGAGCCAACCCCAGTCTTGTGTATGGTAGGTGTCTAAGGTCTAAATTCTTTGCATTTGTCCAGTTAAAATCATATGAGGGATAGACATACTGTCTTTCTTCTGGTTTCCATGATTTAATCTGGGTTCCAAACATCTTCAAGTAAATGTTGACTTTCTTTTTTGAAATCTTAAAACAACTTTTACTTAACAATTTTATTTTAAAATCACAGCTTCTTCTTAACACTTTGTAGTACTGTGTTACACACCAACAACTTTACCTTAAATAAATACCTTCATCTTACAGAAATGAGCCTTGGCAGTTGGCAACCTTGCAAACCTCTTAACTAGCTTGTAGTAAATTACACAGGTCAGTATATATTGTGTGAAATATGTGCTGCCAACAACAGTACGGACAGTAAAAGAGGGTTACACACCTATTGTGCATTCTGACACTTAGCACAAGGAGTAGGTTATTTCAGCAAAATCTAGAAATTTGTCACTTTTTTATGTCTCTGATGCAATAATACAGAAAACCATGCTGGTTTAAAATCTTGTAAAATAACCGGATACTGTCTGTCAACATGGCTTCTGTTGTCTTTCTGGTCCTGTATCAGCTTCAGCATATTAACAGGGTACGAGCACCTCTGAGTGGGGCAAAATGCATTAACTATAGGGGAACCCCAGTAACAAAAAGTACCTATTATCATAAAAGGGCTTTAAGCTGTTCATCAGAGAGGTCTGTTCACTGAACTTAAGGAGGACAGCTGACATGTATGTATGTTCCTTATTGCTTTTCTAGTGTGTGATCCAGTGTTGGGCGACAATGGGGCAATGGTGAGTAACTCGTTGCTATATATATATAATTTCATGTTTCATGTTCATGTTTCATGTTTATGTTTCATAATCTTTCTCCTGGTGGCCGACAGTACTGCATGATTTAAAATGTTCTTTGATTTAAACACCTAATTAAGCTCATCAGAGGTTGTGGAGCTCTTTATGAGCTGTTTCAGCTGTACATTTCCATTCTGCAGTCCTGCACAGCTTAGTGTTCTTGTAATCTTCACAATCAGTTGACAAGTTGCCTGATCAGCTAGATGTGTAGATATAAGTGTTTATCAGCAAATTTAAATAATAATTCCACCTTTACATTGAACTAAATAAGCTGGAGCAGACGAGTATTGAGTTGTGTAGCTCTTTGTCTCTTTTAAGTCTGAAGTTGCGCCTTTTCATCTGTTCCCTGATTACTGTTTTAGTATGTTCCAGAAGCCTTGCTGCCTGTTTATAAAGATAAAGTGGTGCCGATTGCTGATATCATTACACCCAACCAGTTTGAGGCAGAGTGAGTGCATTTACCTGATTTTCTGATTTGGGAGCGACAAAGTGAGGGTTATGCCATTCTGTCATGCTCATGTTTCCACATCTTCAAAGCCTTTCATATAGACTTCATATAGACTTTCATTCGCTATGTGTTTAAAAGCGTGCTCATCTGGTGTTTCCTCTGAAATCATATTGTGTAATTTTTTTCTTGGTCATAAATGCCCCTCTGACTCCAACGCAGCATTAGTTTCTCTGCTCCACAGTCAAATAGGAAGTGGTGGCCTAGTGGTTAGGACACTGCCTTTGGGACCTGAAGGTCGCCGGTTTGAGTCCCAGGCCGGGCACTACTGAGGTACCCTTGAGCAAGGTACCGTCTCACTACACTGCTCCCTGGGCGCCATAGGCGGCTGCCCGCTGCTCTGCATGTGTGATGGGTTAAATGCAGAGGTCACATTTCGTTGTGGTGCTTGAGTGTGTTCACAATGACAGGCACTTTCACTTTAAATGCTCGGAAGCTTTTATGTCATTTCATTCGTTGACTGGACATGACCTTCGATTCGTGTGTGTCTTTTCCAGAGAGTCCAATTTTGTTGATCAATTCTTTTCTGTAGCAATTATACAAGCTGTTCATGTGCAATTGATCACCTGTGTCAGCAGTGGGTGCACCTTAAATTAGCTGAATTCACTAACCTGAAGTCTAGACACTTTTGGACATATAATGTTGGTTCTCACCCCAGTTCTCACCAACTAGTCAATTTTTTTCCTACCAGTTTTCAGCACAGAAATAATCAGGAGACATGCTGAATACCTAAATTGTGTGTAAAATTGTTGCTGAAACACAACACCGTATTGACCTTTACTGCAGCCGAACTACAGTTTGGGTATGAGTATTTTTAAAAGTGATGGAAACAGTTGTGAAAGTGTGAAACATTACCACCCAGTGGTTGAAGTTAGAATTTCAGCCTAATAAACAATGTTTTTGGTTTAAATGTCTGCATTGCACTTTTTTTAATAAGCTCTTTTTATGTGTCTGAAAGGCTGCTGACAGGCAGAAAGATCAGTACAGAGAAAGATGCACTTGAGGTGAGTCTGTACACTATTCATGCAATGTAGCATTTTTTGATCACCTTCTAAACCTGCATTTAAAACCATTGCAGAGAAGGCATACCAGTCCTTTGGGTGGAGCTGTGCAATTTGCCTCAAGTATCCTATTGTCATAGGACTTTTATGATGGAAATTAATTTGTAATATTATGTCAACTATTTTTATTATGTCAACTATTATTTGTAAACTTAGTCAACCTACAATTTGTATGGGCAGAAGTTTGTTGTAGCTGAAAATTTGGAACATTTTCTCTCTTTTGCATTAAAACAGTCATTATTGTACTATTACAAGCATGCCATCTAAAAGTTTCTGGTTGTGTCATTCCTAATTAGGCAATGGATCTGCTGCATGGGATGGGTCCAGACACTGTGGTCATCACCAGCTCTGATCTGCTCTCTCCTCTGGGGGATCAGTACTTGGTAGCTCTAGGGAGCCAGATCACTGGTAAAGCCTATTCACATTTTATTCATACAGCTAGTAAACCCAAGAACAATACTGATGATGGTGTTATGGTTCTTTGTCTAATCTCGTGGACCAAAAAAAGCTATGAACTTGGACAATTTTTATTTTGGGCAAAGCACCTTACCTCACATAACTTGAGAATATTGCTGACGTCTGACTAGGCTTAATTATTCAATAGCATTTAGGATTTGTCTAAAATGCTTGTGTGCAATTTGTAAATGTGCATCTCCACTTTAGCAATCATGTTTTTTGTTGGGTTTAGGAGATGACCGCAATGCAGATAATTGCTTATTGTTCTGTGTAACTGTTGTTTGTTAGTTTGAGGGAAATCCTGCATGCTGCAAATGTGATAGTTATAGTTTCATGAACACTTGTGGGTTATCACACTAGTTGTACTGACATAATGTTTGAGGTCTTTGCCAAGTACACAATATTTCATGTTTTGTCTGGTCAACTTAATTTCATTTGTAAATATACATCTCTTCCTGTCATTCAGACCTGCAACACATTCCAAAAAAGGTTGTGACAGGAGCAATTTAGGGCTTGTAATAAGGTAAATTGGTTAAATAATGATGTGATTTGAAACAGGTGATGTCAACAGGTGACCGTAATTATGATTTGGTACAAAAGCAGCATCCAAGAAAGGTCTAGTGCTTTAGGAGCGAAGATGGGTCGAGGATCGCCAGTTTGCCAACAAATATGTGAGAAATTGATTGTGTGTTCCTCAAAGAAAGACAGGAAGAGATTTGGATATTTCACCTTCAACAGTGCATAACATAGTTAAAAGATTCAAGGAATCTGGAGGAATTTTAGTGCAAAAAGGACAAGGGCACAAGCTGAACAACCAGGATCTCCGATTCCTCAGGTGGCACTGCATCAAGAATCGTCATTCATCTATAAGCGATATCACCACATGGGCTCAGGACCAGAATACGTAGTTACATCCACAAATGCCAGTTAAAACTGTATTGTGCCAAAAAGAAACCCTATGTGTCCAGAAGCGCTGTCAACTTCTCTGGGCTTGGAGGCATCTAGGATGGACCATCATACAGTGGAAACTGTACTGTGCTCAGATGAATCAGTATTTCAGAGTTTTTTTTTTTTTTTAGAGAAATGGACGCCGTGTGCTCAAGACCAAAAAAGAAATCCAGACTGTTACCAGCAACAAGTCCAAAACCCAGGGTCTGTCATTTTATGGGGTTGTATCAGTGCCCTTGGCAAAGGTAAATTGCACTTCTGTGATGGCACCATCAATGCTGAAAAGTACATAGAGATTTTGGAGCACAATATGCTGCTTTCAAGAAGACTCTTTTCCAGGGATGCCAATGCATATTTCAATTATATTATTTCAAATATTTCAATATTATAACTTAGTAAATGCTTTACTGTCCCAACTTCTTTTGGAATGTGTTGCAGGTCTGAATGATGGGAAAGGACATATATTTACAAATTAAATGAAGATGACCAGACAAAACATGAAATATTTTGTGTTCATATTGTCTGCAGTGAAAGTCAAAGTAAATTTAGAAACCACTACTTTCTTTTTTTATTTGGTTTTTCCATACAGTCCCAACTTTTTCTGATTTGGGGTTGTATGTATGTGTGTATATATGTTTATATA
>JBBPDA010000003.1:17429977-17484608 GCA_037974385.1 Arnoldichthys spilopterus | reverse complement strand
GATAGATAGATAGATAGATAGATAGATAGATAGATAGATAGATAGATAGATAGATAGATAGATAGATAGATAGGCAGTCAGAAACAGACAGACAGATAATTAGTGACTGGTAACCTTACAGGAGGAAACGAAACATTAACAACTTCCAGTTCAAGTTAATGTGAAGAAATCTATTCTATTGAATCATTTTGTACACTTTATCTTGGCCTAAACATTGTGAAATGATTACACAATGTAAAGGGCAGGTGCTCAAATAAAGGAGAAAAATGAAAACTGAAAAAAAGGCAGATGCATATTTTTTTCTTTTGACAGTTATGATATATTTGTAATATCTAAAGTTTGAAATGAGATAATTCTATATACACTCAAACCAGATGTTAGTACACAGCTGCTGGAAGCCACTGTAAATCTTCAATTGTATAGGCCTACACACATATGATGGAAGTTCTTATTGACATGTTTACAACATTTAAAGCATATAACTTCGTAAACAAGGTGTTAATATAACAACATCAGAGAACATGAGGACATAAAGCACAGATGCTCAGTAATGACACTGGATGAGCTAATGAATGTTTCAAAAGCAGGCTGTCCTAAAAACAATACATGTAAACCTTGAGGACGCCTCCAACCACAGTAGTCCCTCATTATGTATGATTTATTACTGAGTCACTTTTCCTGAGGGTCCGTGGATTTTGGGTTGTGTGTGCATGTGTAGCCTTGCATTTATCCCTTTACAGGAAGCCACTGTCCTCAAAATGGCAGGGAATTGCCAGGCAGCTGCCTTTTTTGCACAAATCCAGCCTTTTTTTGGAAAGACTTAATGAGGAAGAGCTTTTTTGGTTACTAAGGTTAAGGTTTGGGGAGGGTGTAGGTGTTGTGTTACTGAGCTGCATTAAAGTAGTCAATGGAGTCTCCTCGCAGGTATAGTGTGTGTGAATGTGCGTGTGTGTGGGGGAACATGTATTTGACTCTTTGTGCAGACCAAATGTCCTCATAATTATAGGAATACATGAAAATCCGTAGAAGTAAGGACATCTTGCTGGAACCATGCTGTTTTCTCCACGTATTAAACTTTTTTAGGAAAACGTACAAGAGCAGAAACGTTGTCTTTTGTTCACTGGGGTTAAGGTCAGGGTCCTGTGTAGTAGTACTGTAATACGGTATTGTAGAAGGCAATGGAATGTACTCACAAAGATAGTAATACGAAACCGTGTGTATACGTATTTAGTTTGTTTAAGGCCAGATATTTGCAGGAAGAGTTCGCACTGTGTTCGTTAGGATCATTGAAACTGACAGAGCCGCAGCCAGGACTGCAGCATAGACTGCACGCTTTAGTTCTATATTAAACTACAGTGGTCGATGGGATTAGGCCACAACGTTAAGAATACAGGCTTCACTTGTGTATGTGCGCGCGCGTGCATTCTTCGGTTCGAAGCGTTTTCATTGGCCACGTCATGGTGGGGGGAGGGTCCAGACCCAGTGCGGATTCCTGATTCCTGAGCGGTGAGTTTCCTGCCCCAAACTCCAGCAGCCGAAGGATCACCGCTATTCTCTTCGAAGAAACCAGCCGGAGCTGTACGAGAAAAAAAAAAACGGTGAGTAGGCTCTATCGTGAATTCCGCACATTCTTCTTCGTCTCCAGTATACATTTTGTCTCCACTCCGACCGTTTGCTCTTAACTCCTCGCTCATTTCCCCGTTCTTTTCATTTGACTCCTCTCCAGATGTTTCGAAGTATCCCCTTGTTCGTCTTGCTGGCCGTAGTTTGCTGTCATGCCGAGGTAAGTTAGTCGAATTAAAAGGAGAATGTTGTACTCGTTCGTTTTAGAAGTATAAACAGTAATAATTTGTGAAAAATCAGAAAACAACGTACAGATCATCTCTTACTGGTCTGTCAACTAAAAGTCTTTAGGTTAAAGCGACTTTTCTCTTACTAAATAACGAAGTGATCATTTACTGGATGTTGCTGAGGTCATTAAACTGGTAGTTTATGTTGGCTAGGCACAAACTGACCACTGAGTATATGTCTGCCCATGTAGCTCGTTAAAATCATCGTTGAAGGCAGTGACGGTCAGGTCTGAGGTCCTGAAGGGACAAACTACAAGACCTTAGAAGTGTATTAGTGTAGTCAGCAAACTGTGGACCGCCAAGGGGAGTGGTAACATACTGATCTTCACCCCCCACCTCCCCCCACACACACTTTCCCAAGATCTGATTTTTTTGTGAAATAGTAATGATGATGATGATGATGAGAAGCAAGTTACAGCATAAAGAGTCAACAGACAAATAAGACAACAAATTGAATCACTGGTCTGTGCACATATTTCTATCTGTGGAAGTGGTCTCAGACCTATGTTTTCAGCTGTAAAGAATGTTGCATTCGAGCAAACCATTAGAAGAATGGGCAATGTTCCCTGAATAGCATGCGAGAGCTGGAAGCATGATGGAAATTTTACTGAGAATAAGAATGAAGATCTAAAGTGGCAGATTACTGACTGGACCCTGAGAGGAGGTTTTTATTCTGCTAATGTTTACCCTTATGGCGGTGAGTGAAAATCTGAGCTGAGCGGTAGGTTGTGTTGGGTTAAGAGCATTTTCTAAAAGCTTAAGGCTCATTCTGAAGGCTTTATGCATGACATGAGAATGATGTACATTTACACTGACAGGATAGCTGATAAAACATTCAAACTGAGATGGACAACTCTTAATGGGTGCTAATTCACCATTTACTTTCCATACAGTGAAGGGTATGAAATGGTACTAGTGGTAATGATATTGAATGATAATGATGATGATGATGATGATTATGAGAGCACGTAACAGGGTAAACAGTAAACAGACAAATAAGACTGGGACTGTGCTACTCTAATTACAGATTTATGATTATATCAGATATAATTGCAGATAACTGCTTTAAAAATGATCGGCATTGAACAGATATTTTCAGCCGACGATGTTTATTCTACTCTGGAAGAGCATAAGATTTAGGTGGTACTACACTAAAACAGCTGTATCTTATTCATGTTACTGCTTTTGTTAACCTTATGTGTTATATGTTATATTTCAGTATAAGAATCCAGCTAAATGTAGTCTTAGTTTCAATATCAGTGTTTCCCCAGTTATGGTTCTGTAGCCCCCCTGCTCTGCACATTTCAGCGTTGATGATGATGGTGATAATTGTGATGATGGTTTGATGATGGTGATTATGATGATGGTGATGATGCTGATGATGTGAGAGGCAGGTGGTTGGGTGTACAGCAAGCACATCTTCATTAAATCAGGTTAGATGAGAATCATTTGTGGGGAGAGATGGCTTGTGCATTGGGCAGCAGCCTCAGATAGGACTTGGATCCTCTGTTTGTTAGTGTTGGCTGCAGCACATTGGTGCTCATGGTGTGTTATGAAGCCCTGCAAACCTCAACAGAAGAGGATTAAACCATGTGGGATGAGAAACAAAATACTGAAGACTTTAGTATAAGCTACAGATTCTGTGGGGCTTTAGGAAGAGTATCAGGTCTTGTTTATGAAAGGTTCCATTAAGGGTTCTAGGAGCAATGCAATGAAAGACCTATTTTAGACCTTAAATGTCCTTTTTTCGTAAAGCAGAAGAACATTTTAATGATATATAGAATATTTACATTATTTTTGGGTTCTTTACCAATTTACAAGTTCTACCAAGGTCCTTTGCTTGCAGTGGCTCTTTAACCTTTTAAAGATTATTTACACACACACACACACACACACACACACACACACACACACACACACATTCTGTTACAAAAATTGTTCATTTTGGAATTATCAGTTAAACAGGTTATTATGAAATCAAAAGGTTTCTCTGTGGCATCACGCAAAACTGCTTTCTGGCACCCTCATTTTTAAGAGTGCAGGGGCACATAATCCAGATTAGCCAATTGGCAGCTTTGTTTCAAATATGCCATTGGGAATTGGTCAGTGTATTATTTTAGTTTTGGCTTAATTTTATCGCAGTTTCTTTACATGAAACAGGTAAGTTCATCAACATTGTATTTAAATGCTGTTGCTACATTTATACCAAAATGCCACAGCATCATTAAGTATGACTCATACTACTAAATAGCCAGTTGCCTCTTACTTTCAATGTAGCTCTTTATCTGATGCATGTTATTTAAATATGAACTTCCATTTAACTTTAATTTCCAGAAAGAAAATCAAATGGCCATTAAAGAGCAAATGCTATTTATATTGTTACTTTGATATGATTTAGAAGTTTCATGTGTTTATTTTCATGAGCTTTGGGTTAAAAAAAAACAACAACAAAAAAACAAAAAACAAAACATCACCCTGTAAAGAAACTGGAATCATAGTCATACAGAACATTTCTGATTTGTGTGTCTTTAGGCTTAAGCCTATACATGTGTTATTTTTAAGGGTTTGATGCTGTTTCTGTTGCCAGCTTGGTTTCTATGTCCTTTAGTGCTATTGTTTTGAAACACTGGTCTGTGCACATATTTCTGTCTGTGGAAATGGCCTTCAGACGTGTGTTTTTAGCTATAAAAATGTTGCATCCAAGTAAACCATTAGAAGAAAAGGCAATATTCCCTGAATAGCATACAAGAGCTAGAAGCGTGATGGAAATTTTACTAAATATAAGAATGTAGATCTAACATGGCAGTTTACTGGCTGGACCCTGTGAGAAGGTTTTTATTTTGCTAATGTTTACCCTTACGGTGATGAGTGAGAATCTGAGCTAAATGGTAGTCTGTGCTGGGTTAAGAGCATTTGTGAAAGCTCTAGGCTCTTTCCAAAGGCTTTATGCATAAAAATGTGAAGGATGTGTTTTCACACTGACAGAATAGCTGATAAAACATTCAAACTGAGACATGGTCATCTCTTAATGGGTGCTAATTCACCATTTACCGCAATGCCTCCATCACCCACCGACACCACAGACTCCCCCTTTCGGCTTCCCAGAGTTCTTTGCTTATCCTCTTTGCTGTGTCTAGCCCAGCAGTAGCTTTGCAGCCTGTCAGATGTTGCATTCCCCCAGGGTATGATGGACCTCTTACATAGACATGCTCTTAAAGGGTGTCGGCTCAAATTAAACCCCACTACCTTTCCCTCTGTGAGCTTGAATGCCCTTTTTCACACACACACAAACACACACAAGTCTAGGCTGGTGAGAATTTGTCTGGAGAAGAAATGGAATGCCAGCAAAGGGACAAAGAGAAAAGGAGACAAATGTGTTTGTTATTGTGCTTGTTTACAAGTATGTAAATTACTGTTCCACATAAAAGCATTCTAGAAACCTGCATATAAAGGAGCATACACATGTTTTTTCTGCCATAAGAGTGAAACGATTAACAGGCCTATAATGAAATATCATAATAGATTTTATAAGAAATTTGAATGGTAATGAAAGAGGGAAATCAGTACACGTCAGAATATTACAATATAAACAAATAAACATAATATTGCAACTGCCACAAAATAATATGAATCTTCAAAATAATAACTTTCTAGTAGAAGGGAAAAAAAAACATTTTGATATTGAACATGTTAGAGGAAAAAAAATTCCAAGTTATTCTGGACCATTTTTGTTGCTGCTCTGGGATTTTTTTCTAAGAGAACCGAACGACATGCAGGGAAGATAATACAGTTATCTAAATCTGATCCTGATAGTGCCCTGCTGGTAAAGGATTAAGGCTGGTGAGAAAGAGAGAGAGAGAGATGGCTCTATTAATGATGCTCAAGCGCCTACCAAGAAAAAGAGTCCCTACCAGATAGTGGAGAGATGAGGGAAGAGATAAAAGTGGTGGAGAGTGAAAGAGGCTTGGTGGGGGGTTTATGGGGAAGAGGAGGAGATGAAAAGGAGATACAGATGGGGAGAGAGTAAGATATACAGAGTGACATAAAGTGAGAGACATGAGATGAGAGACAGACTAAAAAAGAAATGGACAGAAGGTCATTGTAGCTCTTCTATCACTGATGTTCAGTGCTATTCCTACAGTGATGAGTGGCATGCTCCTAAAATGCCCTCCACTAATTACACCTAATTAGCATGCACACAGGACCACCACATTACCCTAAACAGACTAAAATGCATAAAACCTCTCTGTAGAGTCGCATCCCTGAATTTAAAGTGATACAGTTTGGCAAAACACTTTTACTTAACAGAGTCAATCAGACAAGCCAAGTTTTCTTCATTTGTTTTGCACTGGAACTATGAGGCTAATGTTGCTAACAAGTAAGATTATACCATAGATGCAGATGCATGTCACATTCTGGTTGCATATTGACTAATATGGCATTCCATTCAAAGTGCGTGGTCGAAATTTCCCAGTTGAAACGTACTACTTCCGACTTCTAAGCATTTCAGGAGCACGACACCAAAACTTGAAATTTGCTGGAAGGTTTCACAGATTCTTTACAAGCTTATTGTAACCAGCTACCTAATAACATTGGCGATGGATTGTGACATAACTTTAGATGCAGCACAGGTTTTACTTTATGACGGTGTGTTATTTAAATTCAATATGGGCAGATACACTTAGGGGAGAGTGGGATAAGATTTTACTTACTATATTTACTTGTGTTGTCCTTGAGGGGAAATGAAACAAGACAGAAGCTGAATTAAAACATGTGCCTTTATTTCAGGATCCCTCCTATCAAATGAAACTATCAGAATGTGTCTAAGACAAAGCTACCTGAAACTATGACCTGTGCACCATTACAAGTGCTCCTTTGGCTCAGCCTGCCCCAGGGTAGGGGTAAGTTGAACGAAATCACTGGGTATCTTGTGGTAAACTGACCCTCTGAGTTCTTAAGTTTGAACATGAGCAACCTGAACATAACTAAGTTTACAAACAGTTTCACAGACAGACACTGTCCCGGTGAGCATTTTGCATTTTGCATACCTAAACTATCATACATAGCTCAAACTGTGTTAGTTGTCAAATAAATTTACTTATGTGGTTTTTGACACAGTTTGGTATGCTATTGTATGCGAAAAATTAACAAAAGTGCAGCACAAATCTAAAACCAAATGTTAACATCTTGAAGCTTAAATTTTGCTGATGCATTTGTCCATTTATGGGTAACAGTGTTGCATATAATAAAAGCAGGAGAAAAAACATTGCTATAGTTTAGTATTGCAATGTTTTTCATTATGTTATTATATTTATTCAACTGCACCACATAGTGATATTTGTTGATGGTATATTTTTTCCAAGACCTTGTTCTTCTCTTACATCACAGTGAAAATGGGAAAGGAAATCAGAATTGGCAGTCCCCACCCCCAGCATATACTGTCAGAAACCACATAAGCAAGTCTGTTTGAGATTACCTACTATCCATTTTGCTAAGCTGCCATTTATGAGCTACATTACCCCTGTAGCTCCAGTTCAAAACTAAAACAGCAAGTAAGTAGCATACCCTGGTTGCTTAAGTACATTTCAAGTCAAAAGAAAACTCTGTAAACTGTGTGGAACTTCCGCTTTAAAGGTACAACTTGAATGGCATTCCTGCAAGATCTGTCATGTACTGTCAAGGCTAAGACAACTTGCCTCCACAGATGATAAGTCTGGCATTTATCACTAAAGAGTAAATAGTAATGAATCTCTTCTTCAGTGAGTGTTGATAAGGATGCTTTGGCGAGGACAGGACTGCGCTCCCTCAGGCTGTTTGCGCTTAGAGCTCTGAGCAGCTGGGCAGGGTTCTTATTCTGGCTGCAGGCGATGAGGACCTGCTCTCAGTGGCAGCACATGGCCTAGTTATACAAATAGCTCAACTGTAGGGGGACTGAGCAGTCCTAAGTGAGAGCTGAAGAGTTTAAAGTAGTTAATCAGCCACTAGACTTGATTCAGAGCTGAATTCTGCTTGCAAGAGGGTGGCTTTGTTTCTCTGTCTAGAGTTGAGCTTCTCATTTCAGCTTATGATAAAAACCCAAGGCCACTTGAAGAGTTTTAGTTTAAACAACTTCACAGTATGATAGTATTCAGCAAAAATTCTATTTTACACAATTTTTCACTTACCCCAGATATAGCCCACCAGCCGAGACATTGAAATAACATTCTACTTATTTATTACAGCACTGCAGCTACAAATCTAGCGTTACAAACAAAAACTAAAAATCATTTCTCTCAACCTACTCAAACAACATCCAGCTCTTCATTATGAAGGCTGTAGTTAAAATGAGAAAAACTTCATTACTACAGACAATAATTTTAGAAAACGGCAGGACTAGAGAGCACTGATCTTGGATCAGATTCCTTTAAATTTATGCTGGCTGATTTCAGAATTGCTTTCCAGAAACTGATTCTAGATCAGCAATCCTACTCCTGAGGGGATTATAAAAACAAATTCCGTTGTTTAAGATGACTGCCAGAGCGTTATAGCTCACAACATATCATACTGTTTCATAAACCACACTGACAGGTGTGTGCCACCTCAGTAAAGAGCAGGATGTGGTTTCCGTGGTTTGAGAGAGATTTTGGTTATATACTTACAGAACAGATTTGGATGACTATTAAATTGTATTATTTGTTAAAGAAGCAGGATTTGGACTCCAAACATGTTCTGGCTGACCAACTATGTCTGACTAAGTTTGATACTTGTTTCCTCTGCCAAAGAAAGGAGTTATACAAAGGTTTTTTTATACAAAGGTTATTTATACACACACACACACACACACATACACACACACACACACACACTAACCAATCACTTTAATAGATATGCCTGTGTAACTGCTTGTTAATGCAAATATCTAATCAGCAACTCAGTACATTTAGAAATGTATACATTTTCAAGACAACCTGTTGATGTTCAAACCAAGCAAAATGAGGAGGAAAGGTGACTTTGAATGTGGCATGGTTGTTGGTTTCTGAGTTTTTCAGAAACTGCTGATCTACTGGGATTTTACTGGGACAGAGAATGGTCAAAAAAACGGAAAATATCCAGTGTGGCAGTTCTCTGGGCAAAAATGCCTTCTTGATGCCAGATCAACATCAAGATCAGAGGAGAGGGAATCAGAGTGGTTTGAGATGATAGAAAGTCCACAGTAACAACTGAAGAACATCTCTGGACATGCAACATGTCTTATCTTGAACCAGATGGTCAACAGCAGCAGGAGACCACAGTGGATGCCACTTGTGTCGGCTAAGAACAAGTAAAGTCAAGAAGTCTTGATTTCTGCTGCAACATTTGGACTGGATTCTTTAAATTGACATCAAACTGATATAGGTTCACATATCACAACGAGTTCATTTACAGTGTATTGCTGTAGTGATATTTTGAACACAGCGCTATTGCTGAGGTAGCAAAGCTCATGTATGCTGACTCTGCTCTAGAGGCTCCCAGTGTTGAATGAAAAAATTTATACAAGACCTCCTTTTTGAATGTGTCTTTTTCTGTCTCTCTCACTGTCCACTTAGTCATGCTTATATCTTTCGCATCCTCACTGTTCTGTAAATTAGGTTTCTGTGGATTGTCTTGACTCTGTTCTTTTAGCATTGCTCCTTTACCACCTGCCGTAGTATTTTCTCTCCCTGTCTCCCACCTTCTCTCTCTCTCTCTCTCTCTCTCTCTCTCTCTCTCTCTCTCACTCTCTCTCTCTCTCTGTCTGCATAAGGGTGCCATTGTCCTGTCTTTGGCTTTGTACTGCTGTTTTACAGCCATGATATTTGTGTGGCCATGTCTGTTAGCTCATCTTGAAAGAGCCCCATAATGAGAGGGAGGGATAGGAAAGAGCAAGGGATGAGCAGATGGAAGAAAATTACTCCAGTGAAAAGAGAGGCTGAAGCTGCTGCTGGGTTTGTTGCTAGTGATTAGTGGAGAGAGGATGTGGAGGCACAAGGAGGATGGAAAAGAGGTGTGATCTTCGTATTTGTTTTCAAAGTCAGAAATTTACTAATTTGTTCAAATGGCCACATCAGTGTGGGCAATAAGAATTCTTCAGTTTAGTCTACAGTGCTTTACTGTAGTGATAATTCTGAAGCATAAATGTCATGTAAATATCTGTATTGGTGCCACACATTGATATTGATTTTTACTTTTTGCAATATTGCTATATAATTACTATTATATCCACTATAGTATTGTAAGCTGTAACCAAGCAGCTTGTTATTTGTCATGTTATATGTTGTTATATGTTTTTTATGTTTTTGAAAGTGGAATCCTTGGCAATAGCCACAAACTAGTTACGATACAGTATAATACAATACAATACAATACAATATTCTGCTATACAGATCAGTACAATTTTAGTTTCTAAAATTTCTATTGATAGTGGTTTTCACAAAAGACAGTAAATGAGAGACTCTCACATAAAACCAAGGTGTTAAGTGATGCAGTTTTGAATTTTCATACACTACTTAGAGCATTTTTTAACATTCACAATACCCTGTAATGTTATCTTTTGTGTAATTTTAGGAAAAGAAACAAAACAGTCCAAACAAATCCAAATCTGCAAATCTAAGACATTCTCTTAGTGTAGAGTAGCAGTACTCAGGACATATGGGTTCAGCTTTATTAATGCTAACTTGATATATTTAGCATATATTAATGTGAAATTTTTTTATCAACAGCCCCCAGCACTGTTTTCTCCCATGTGTGCCATTTCTGTCTCCCTTTCACTCCCTATATGCCTCCTTCCACTTCTCCTCACCCACTTGTCACCATTCCTGCTTCCTTTTGTGGCTGTTGGTAGGAGTGTGAAGCTGCTTGGCGCAGCACATTATCATTTGTTTCTCATTTCTACTTCTTTTATCCACGCTGGGAGTAAGAACCTAGAGAGAGAAATGACTTCAAACGATGTGGAAAAACTCGGAGGAGTTTGGAGCTATTATTCAAATTTCTGTTTGTTTAGAAGCTGTCAGTGATACAGCCGTCTTGCAGCTCGGCTCATGACTCATTAATTGCATTATCATAATGTGCAGTTAAAGAGGTGTGGATAGTTAGTAAGGGAATAAAAGTCCCACTTGTGGCATTTTAGAGAACAGCAGTGGCCTCCTAATAGTGTGGTGTTCTGCTATGCTGTGGTAGACAGGGTAAAGAAGAAGGCCATTGTGGGTCTGGAAATGAGCGCACTTCCTTCTGCAAACACATGTCAGACGCTAGCCAAGCATTCTCAAACCACTACCCCCACCGAGAGGACTGCTGTCTGGGGAGTTCTCAGCAGGACTGTGTAGACCCCATGCATAGCCAGACCTGGAACAAAGCCCAGTGAAAATGGTGAAATGGAAAGAGAGTTAGAGGAAGAGTTTGGCTAGATATCAAATGTATACAATGTTATCCCAAATGTAGTTGATGAACCAAGAACAGATTAATGTACAGAAAGTGTGTAAGTGTGTATGTCTAAGTGTGTTTTCGCTATGCAGCATTATTTTTTATAGCTAATGGGAGGGCTCCAAGACTGTATTAGACAGTATTAGTATTACAACATTATTAGAATAGCATTCAGCACAAAGTAGCTGGCGCAAAATGTAAGTGTTTGTCAGTTTGTATAAAATGGTTCTTATGGCTGGTTCTGTTAACTAACAAGAGCAAAGGTGTCAAACTCATTTTCATCCTGGGCACATCCTTCACATCAGCATTATGGGCCAGGTGCCATTGTAAGACTGTATAAATGTAACTATTCCTCAGCATATTATTAAAAAACTTTGCATTTGATTATTATTTTTTGTATATTATTGTACAAATATTATATATGTGTTTATGTAAGTGTAAAAATATATGTAAGCACATTGCTCTGTGGTATAATAACATAAATCCCTTCAATTTATCAAGTTAAGAAACCCACATTAATCCATCAATCAAAGATCAAACTTTTCAAGTGAATAACAGACAAATATCAAACACACACGCATTTAAATCAAACATGTGTTTAGTTTCCCATTTTTCCTCTGCACTACATTCTACATTCTACTACATTCTAGCAGCAGGATACTTTAATTTCGCTAAGATCAGCTTGCATTGTGGGAGATGTAGTTAATGGTCAGTGTACGATGTAAAGCAGCATGGATGTTTTTTTAAGAAAATCAAATGTCTTTTGAGCTATCGTGGGTCACATTAAATGACAAGGTCAGCCAGATTTAGCCCACAGGTCGTGAGCTTGACACATGAACTACAGTTAGATCTGCAACTATAACTAGAGCTACAACTTAATGGGGTCATTACAGCTTTAACTGGGAAAGCTACATGCAGCTTTATCAAGGGCATAAAATCAGATCTTCTGTACTGCCCCCAAAAATGTTACTGTACTTAGTGTGAATGGTACAGAAATAATAGATAAATAGATAATAGATTAAAAAAATTATAAAAAAAAAGTACTTCTATGATGGTAATTGTATTCTCTGAGAACTTTGCATCGCTATTCACATAATTTCTTCTTTTAATTATAACTAGATTTACTTAGGTCTGAATGATTTGGGGAAATCTCTACATGCATTTTTTTACCAGTATTTTGACCTTTGACAATTTAAATATGATTTTTAATTTAATTTTAATATTTCTTTTTTACCAAGGTCTTTTTTCACCAAAAAGTCTTTTTTTCATATTTGAGGCTTGAGTACTAAACATATTGTGCCAATGCCAGACTGCCAATTAACAATCTCTGCATGATAGAAACATTATTATTAAACTTTCCCAATTAAAACTTTTTAATAATGTTGGATAATTTAGGATATAATTAAAATTGTAGCCCTTGACATTTGAAAATTGCAGTCTTTTAAATTGGGATTTTGAAAGCTTAATTGTTCAGCCATAGTTTTAGTCCCTGTGCTGACGTCACAGCATTTTTCTGTCACTAAAGTCATTTGTACCCCTGCCATTTATTCTGTGTACTATGCATGCTCAGCTTCACAGCTCTTACTAATGTCTTTTTACATGATGACTGGGAAAATGGAAAGTTGTGCAAACTGTATTTTTGCCAAACTATTTCTTTAAGAAATGAAGAGGGTGGGTGGATAGGATAGCACAAATAGGAGGAGTGCTGGCTATAAGCCCAGAAAGAAATCTGAAAACTAGACGACAGGGGGAAATGGTAAAGAAAGAATTAGATGAATAGACTCAGTAAAAAGGGAGAGGGAGAGAGAGTAAAGATATAGCAGTATACTTGGAATGAGTGAGAGGGAGGACAGATAGAGAAAGTGTATAATTAAATAGGCAGGAAAGGGGGACGTATAGAGTGAAAGAGGCTGTCTCGTTGACACCCTGCACTCTGGCTGCCTGCCCTGTGCTGCCCCCCACCCAAAAAGCAGCCTACATTCAGACCTAGGCACTGCACTGCTGCACCTCCAGCAAAAAGGCCTTCATTTGGAGAATAGAGGACTTTTAGATGTACTTGGCAACGATCAAGAGCACTCCTGATTTATTTTTCTCCTGTGGCTGGTTGTCTTACATCTGGCACACTAGTTGGAGTGGGGTTAATCTCCTATCTCACTGGTCATTGAGCCCTGTACAAGAGCCAAATAAGGATCTGGCCTGTAACGGCTCCTCAACGCTCACACGCACTCTTCGTCTCAGTGTCTTTGTGCGGGTGTCGTCCCAAACTCTTTCCAGGGGCATTCAAATGGGGTGACATCATGCTGTAATGGCGTTCTATTCAAATGAACAACAGGAGAGCACAAAAAAGCAAATCAGCTTCTCTGTTCATGTTCTCCCCATTTCGTCACCCTTTCTAACCGACGCCTGTTTGTGTCCAAGAAGCAAAAGGGAGAAGGACAATAAGTGTACACGAATGAGCGTGAAAGGGAGACCACCACAATGGCATGGCAATCTGACAATATGTCTCCCTCTCCTTTCCTCCTGTGTCTCTCACTCAATCCTGTCTTTCACTCTTCCTCAGTTTTCCTCTTCTTTGATCATTTCCCTCTCTCTTTCCATATTTTTTCTTCATATTCCTGTCTTTCCCTCTGTCTCCCTATCTTTCCTTTCTTTCCTTCTATCTCCCTCTTTCCCTACTTTGCTTTTATTCCCTCTGTTTCTTTCTACTATTCCTCCTTAGAAATTATCCAGTATTACATCTCTGTGAGAGGCAAACATATTTGAATCTCCAGGATTAACAGTCCATTTAAAGGAGTCATTTGTTTTCAATCAATGTTTGAATGTAATCACAATCATCTGTGAGTAGTTGCTCTTTATATAAAAAAAAACAGGGTTCTATCAAAATCTGATATACCCTTCTGTTGTTATCAGATGTTAAAATGTATTATGGCATAAACAAATGAAATTAACGAGGGCCTCAGAAAAAGAGATGTTAGTGCTTAATAGGCTACAAAACCAAAACCATTGTTTTCTCCAAGAGTGCTTGACCAATAAAGATCATTCCAAAAACAAGCGTCTTAACAGCCCAAGAGATTACAAAGGAACTCAGGGTAACTTCTAAGTAAGGTCTCTCATGAGTCCACCATTAGAAAAACAGTACACAACAATGGTGTGCATGGGAGGTTGCAAAGATAAAGCCACTGCTCTCCAAAAAGAACATTTCTGCCCATCTACAGTTTGCTAAAGATCACAGTGACAACCAGAATACTATTAGAAAAATGTTTTGTAGATGGAGGAAATCAAAATGGAACTTCTTTGGTTTAAATGAAAAGTGCATTGGACAGGATAGCTTTGCATTCCAGCATAGGGACATTATCTCATCTCTGAAAATGGTGGTGGCAATATCATTGGCATGTCATCAGTGTGAGGGCCACTTGCCATCTTCAATGAATGCTGAATTATACCAGCTTAATCTAAAGGACATGTCAGGACATCTGTCTGTGAAATAAATCTCAACAGAAAGTGGGACATGTAGCAAGATAATGACCCTAAGAATGTTTAAAGAAGAAAAACATTAATGTTTTGGAATGACAAGTCAAAGTCCTGACGTTTACCCAAAAGGCATTTTGTGGAAGGACCTGAAGCAAGCAGTTCATGTGAGGAAACCCACCAACAGTCCAGAGTGGAAGCTGTTCTGTACTGAGGAATAGGTTCAAATTCTTCAAAGATGAAGAGGACTGTGTGAAAATTGGATGCTGTTTTAGGTCATATTTATGAAAAAAAATTTAAAAACCTAAAGGGTTCACAAACTTTGAGGCACCACTGTATGTTAGTCCTGCCTATTTTCAAGTTGGAATGGGGTTTGGCCTTGTGGTTGAACGTAGAAGTGGCCCAGAACTCAAGTCTAGGTTCTCAGAGTTCTTTTTCTTCTTACAGCCAGTCTTTCATACTACAGCTGATCTAGCAGAGTGAGGCCTGACTCTCTGTAATAAATGCAGAGCTTGGTGATCAGTTTGAGATCCACATCTGTGCCCAAACATTCAGAAAGTTTGTGCGCTGTAATTCTTGAGGGCTGGAGATATTCAGGGTTGTTTATTAGTCATAGTTCCTTTGACCCAAATAACAGTGTTTTGGCACAAGACGGATCCAAATGAGAGCGACCCGTGAGAGAATTTAGCAGGGAGGAATTTACCCACTCCCTCCATTCCCCCATTCCTCACTTACTTATTTTTTTCTGTCTCATTCTGTTAATCGCCATTCCTCTCTCTCTTTCACTTTGTCTCTCTCTCTCTCTCTCTTTCTCTCTTTTCTCTCTCTCCCTCTTTGTCCTTATCTATTTCTATCTCTCCCACACTCATTTCTCCCTTCCCCCTTTTCTCAATAGAAAGCATGTGTGTGGAGTTGGAGCAGCTTTTCTATGAAAATGAATCACTCTGTTGCTATTTGTTGATGTTTAATAGGAAAAGACTAAATTAGAAAGAGAGGAAAAAAAGAAAATAATGAAATGCTCTCATAGAACGAGAGCGACAGTGTGATGTCCTAACCATACAGTACAATGAAGAGCACACTGATGATGGTACCGGTTCACAATCTCATTTCTTTTAAAGTATTCGACATACACACACACACACACACACACACTGCAACACATGCAGAAGGCTACAGTTTTATTTGGTGGAGACAGGATCATTCAGACACTTTATTCATACCAATTTAACAAACTTTTTCCCAAAACTCTATGCAGTTTGTCTCATTACTTTACTCTAGTAAATCTGTTTAAAGGATAGAGTCCAGTTCAACATTGCTAATCTTACTTATATTGAATGAAATATCCACCAGTTAGCATAAGTTGTGATGTCATGTTAGTTCTTGGCTACTAGTTCCCATTTATGCTGGGATGTTTGGTCAAGTTGAGGCCCTGTCTTGGCTCTTGTAGCTGCTTAAGTAAATGAGCTGTTTTATTTGCTGATGTAAGAATGGAATATCACTATAATTCCCTGAACTGTTTTTGATTTATGATATTAACACATAATTGTAATAAAAAAACTCTTTTAGATAATGCATTGTTTGCAAAAATGTGTCCGTCCCTGGTGAGTTAATGTTTCTAATTTACATTCCTGCACATTTTAATGCACAGTTATTGTTTATTTCCTGAATTTAGCATATTTATATATATTATATATATGTATTGTTTTCCATGACGTACTCTGCAAAAAAGCAAAGAATGTGCACTTTTTAATAAGGTTATATGAAAAATTAATCTTTACATTCATCTTTCTGTTTTTTGGCAAATTAGTTGCATTTTAAATACAAATGTCGTGGGAGTCTGTAACTGTTCTAAAGCATATAAAAAAGAAATTGCACTGCTAATATTGCACAGCTGCACTACTGTCTCATTTCTTTGATGCTGCCAAACAAATAACCAGGAAAGGGATAATAGTGTCTAGCCGCATGATAACTAAACCTTAACGTCATGACTAAAACTGCAGCTTACTCTCTAGTGTGATGAAATTTGCTGCCTTTTGCATTTATTGTTGAATGGTCATCCTGTGCACTGAACTCTCTAACACCCCATCTTTTTCCAACACTGGCGAGTGGGCTTACTCTTCAGGTGCAAATAGAATGTCTCTTCATGTTCTCCAATGTGTTCTATACTGCAGTCTGCAGTAGCTATAGCAGCTGCTAACTCACTATGTCGTCTTCTGTTTTGTGGCAGGTATAACAAGTGTTAAAGAGCAATACTGCAACTTAGCATACTGAGTTGGTGTCTGAACCAGATAGTTATGGCCCTTTATTCACCGGTAAATCATGACACCCCTAGCTCAGACCAGTAATACACTAAAACAGCTGTACAAACATGAAGTCATGGAATCATGTTGTGATAGAGCAGTGGGCCCTCGTGAAACCAGAGCTACTCTGCATATTGTTGCTGTCAGACAAAAAACCCTGTATCTTCAAAATGACAACTTTACAAAACAAAAAAAAACAAAAAATTATAATGGAGGTTAATGTAAAATTGTTTAATTTAGATCAAATTTGTCAGCACTTGTTTTTAAATTCTGTAAAAAGGTGTAAAAAAAAAAGATAAAAATGGAGATGCAAGGTTTTGGTCTGACAGCCACGATATTCAAAAAAATCTCTAGTGGAACTATAACTTCTTTGAATAAATACAGCAACACTATTTTAGGATGTTCTTAGTGACACTACTGTGTATTTAAGTATAGAATATCATTGAATATCAGCACATTTCCACTGTGCATAGTGTTCTTATTATCAGCCATTCATTTGTAATGTATTATTGAAAAATCATCAAAAATCATTAAATACTGTTTTATCTGTTTATATTGTTTATATGTGCATGTCTGTGTGTGTGTGTGTGTGTGTGTGTTTGTGTGTGTGTCAGAAACAGGCAAACCCTAGTGACTTGATGAGTGGAAAAGGGTCAGCAGTTCTCACTTACATGGTCATCGATTAGGTCAACACATACACTCACACTAGTGTGTTGTTCATTATTGTGGGCATTACAGACCCCGCATACAGACACACTCACATGGCCTGAGAGACACTAAATTTTTATCAGTGCTGCAGTCTGTCTCTGCTTATTCAGTAACATGCTTCAGCATCTGTTCACACATGACTTGCTGCTGTTTGCTGCTTAGTCTGTTAAGCTATTCAGGAATCGAGGACACATGAGTTCTGAGTGATCAAAACAAGCACTCAGTGTGCTCACAGTAGAGAATGATCAGAGCACTCAGGTCACTTAGAACATTCGGGGCTCACAGGAAACTCTGATCACTCAGAATGCTCATCTGTTCTTGAGCCCTAAATAGATTCTGAGCAGGGAACAGAGATTTCTGAGTGTTCTGTCTATTATGACTGTTCTGACTGTTCTGACTGTTTTGATTGTTCTGACTGTTTTGACTGTTCTGACTGTTCTGAGTGACCCCTGACTGTTTTGACTGTTCTGACTGTTCTGACTGTTCTGAGTGACCCCTGACTGTTCTGACTGTTCTGAGTGACCCCTGACTGTTTTGACTGTTCTGACTATTCTAAGTGTTGTGGCTGTTTTAACTGTTCTGAGTGTTTTGACTGTTCTAAGCGACCCCTGACTGTTCTGTGTAACCCCTGACTGTTCTAACTGCTCTGAGTGACCCCTGACCGTTCGAACTGTTCTGAGTGACCCCTGACTGTTCTGACTGTTCTGAGTGACCCCTGTGTGTTTGAAGTGTTCTGACATTGAATGTTTATTTGATTTCGCTGTTCTGGTAGTTAGGTTACCTGGTTTGTTTGTGTAATTTTGCATTATTAAAATATTTTCTCTTCTCTGTGTCGCGATGTTGCAGCATGACCCACACAGCTTCACTGGTAATGGAACTGATGCTAAGTTGCAAACCTCCCTCTCTCACTTGCTCTCCCCAACAGAAAGGCTGTTGCATGGCAGTGCTAGTGTGGCATCGTCACAGTAATAACACAGATTCTGTTTGACAGGCCAATTTGCTAAGCTAATGGGACTGAGGAGGTTAGAAACTAGATGGAGAGAGTGTAGAATGTGCTCTCTCTCGCTCACTTTCTCTCTCTCTTTCTCTCTCTCTCTCTCTATCTCTCCCCTTCGTCTCCTTTCTTTTTTCTCTCTCCTCTGCTCCCCCTCTCTGTCTCTTTCCCTCTCTCTCTCTTTCTTTGTCCTTCCTGTGTCTATGTCTGTATCTTTGTCCTTTACCCTTTTAAAGTTATGTTTATTTTTGCCCATGTTGTCCTGTCTGCCATCACTTGCCTATTAATTGTTAGTGCTTGACACAAGTGACTTCTAGAATGTGTGTGTGTGTGTGTGTGTGTGTGTGTCTGCTTAGTTTAGTAGATGGTTAGCATTTAGCCCTTAATGGAACGTAACTGAATGCTACTGAATATGACTCATTACAATCTGCCTCAAAGTAGTTGGGGTCTGTGCTAGTCAGAGTAAAATGGGTCAGCAGGTGGAATTGGAGCTTTCTGTGTGCTACTGCATTGTCTGTTATTGTATAAAAGAAGTTCCATGCTGACTTTATTGTTAAGTGTTCTGTGAATGTTTCTGAATAAGCGTGCAGGGGCATGAAATCGATGCCTTAAGCTGCTGGTGCTGAAATTTTTCACAGTATATAGTTGAACACCATGACCTCATGTGAAATACTGTAGACTTTTTTTTAACTTTTTATTAGAATTGTTTGCAGAGAAACAACATAATACAGATATAGACACATGTCCAGCACAGCAACCACAGCAGACCCACATGCTGCTTGTTTGTATTTTAGTTGCACACCCAAAGTGACTAGTAGTTTAGTAGGAAGCGATTCATTTGCTCTAAAATACAGTGTTAACTTTGCATGGCTCCTTCAAATAAAATATATACACTCTATGAAATCACACAAAGACCTTTGCTGTACTCAAAATATGCTCATATATCATTCTGTTAAAGAATACTGTGTGCAGTGTTAGGGAATATAAAGGGCAGTCATGGCCTATTGGTTAGAACCTTGCTGAACTGAACTGAAGGTTGCAAGTTCAAGTCCCAGCCCGGATACCACTGAGGTACCCTTGTGCAAGGTACTGTCCAACTACACTGCTCCACAGGTGCTGTTGATAGTGACCATGGGCACATGTGAAGGGTTAAATGCACACATTTTTGTGGTGCACATTGTGTGATTAAGTGTGTACACTGTGAAATACTGCATATTGATTGGTTTCATCAGAGGAAAGGCCAGCAAATACAATATGACCTACATGAAAAAAGTCCAAGTTGCCTGTGAGGGAGCTGATTGGGTAGCTTGGTGGTCGCCATTTAACTGCATGTATAGAATACCTGTAAAATGATGCTACATTATCATGTATGAAAAGGTGTGTTAGGTGTGCATGATATTAGTGCTTTGATTCAATGCTCAGATTAATTCATTTATGTAAAGTAATTGCACTCTGTGTGTAAAGGCTTTAACAACCAAAGGGGACTAAATTGAGATGTACTCCGATCAGCTGTAACATTAACACCACCTGCCTAATATTGTATACGTCCTCGTGCTGCCAGAACAGTGTCATGTAGTGTTCTGACACCTTTTTATTATAGTCAGCATTCACTTTTTAAACCACAGTTGTTCTGTGGGATCAAGCAAGAGGGGTGAGCATTTGCTCCCTATGCACAGTGGTGAACCTGCCATCGGTTCATTAGTTGTCCTTCCTTGGATTATTTTTGGTAGGCACTGACCACCTCATACCAGGAAAACCCCACAAAACCGGATGTTTTGGACATGTTCTGACTCCCTAAAACTCTACCCATCACAATTTGGCCTTGTCAGAGTCATTCAGATTCTTTGTGTGTGCCCAATTTTCTTGCTCCCAGCACATGAACTTTACAAACTGACTGTTCACCTGCTGCTAAAAACAGCCTTGGAAACCTTGGTCATTGTGAACAATGCACAGCACACAAATTGCAACCCCTGGGTTTGACCCATCTGTGTAGGAGCAGCGGGAATGGTTATTGATGATAGAGCCTCGCTTACAGGTGCCTCAGTGATATCTGAACCAATGACCTTCAAGTCACAGGGTCAGCTCCCTAAGTGTTTTTCACTTCACCTCTCAGTGGTTTTAATGTTGATGCTGATCAGAGTATATTCTGTTCATATATTTGCATGTTCAAAATATGTTGACACAACAAAAAATCTACAAATAATCAGCTTTGTTAGATCATGTTTGTATATTAAAGTAAATGTTGCAACAGAACTGAGAAATCCCATGCACTACATGGCAGTAATATCTGCTTTGGCCTCTGTGTTAAAGATGGGGCCACATTGATAAACTGTCATAAATGCCACTGCCTTTTGAAGAGTTCAGTGGCTCTGTAGCTGATGTTCGCAGGGTCATAGCCCTTTTCCTCATTAGTAGGGCTCCACAAGCACAGTAAGAGTTAGCATACAGATTCCACTACCAATAACCAGCAGGGATAATTGGCTAGCTCATCAGCCACCAAATGCACTCAGAGCTCTGGCCAAGAGGAGTCAGGCTCCGGGTGTTTCCCTGCTGAAATCGATGAGCTGTATACAGATAGGATCTTTGAAGGAGTGATGGAAATGGCTAGTGATATTTATAAAGGTGCATTTCAGCTACAGCAACCAATTTATAGCCTGTGATTTACTGGGTCTCACACTGACACAGTCACAAACAAACACACACACACAGGCCCTCTTTACACTTGACATTAACATCCGGTTACCGTAAATGCCATCATCCAGTCAAGAAAAGGCACGATTACACTTGCTCCTTTTTAAATGATGCTTTTGCATCTAGATACTGATGAAGCCTGGCACTTGTGAATGGTGTCACCCCTCTGCTTTGCCTTCCTGTTGTGTTCCTTTGTGCGTACCTTTCAAACTGCACTCAAGTAAATTAGACCTTAGATCTAAACCTGTAGACCTCTAACTATCCTGTCAGATATAACTGGGGGCTATGATTCTGAGTTTGGTTCATTTTCTATAACATATGAAAGCTGCTTTTTTATGTTGACTTGATCAGGGCTTGATGCTTGCTTTTTTCCCCCAAGAAGCACATGTCCTTCTAAATTCAAAAAGTATCGTTGAGTATCACTGTGCAATTGATCATTTTTTTTATTTTCAGCTGCAATTTTGTCTTCCAGAGGTTATGAAAAGAAAATAATGAGATAAAACCCTTTATTAAGCCACATTCTGTTGTGCAATAATGCTCTTGTTTTGTGAAGTGACTCTTTGTCATTGTAAACACACTCACGCACCACAACAAAACATTACCTCTGCATTTAACCCATCACATGTGGAGCAGCAGGCAGCTACCAACAGTGCCCTGGGAGCAGTGTTGCTGGGACGGTACCTTGCTCAAGGGTACCTCAGTAGAGCCCGGGCCGGGACTCAAACCTGCAACCTTCAGGTCCCAAAGGCAACGTCCTAACCACTAGTCCACCACTGCCCAAGTGTCTTGTGATCCCTGGATTCCACTTGGTTCTTCAGATGTTCAGGTTTCTCAGAGCTGATGCGTCCACTCCAGACAGTGCATGTAATTCTAAAACAGAGGATGCATACACAGCATTTAGTAATATGTCTGATTCGCACACATGCTCCTTAATACAGTAAACAGTTTGAACGCATCTATTTTTAGTCACAAATGTGAGTAAAAAGCTTGTCTTTTGAGCCCTGTCGATTTGAAATGTCTTACCTGCACACAGACCTTGAGCCCTCCCAGCAAACAGGAGCCCTAACCCAGACGAAGACATGTTCAATCAGTTTACCAAACGGAAAAGGAGGAATATAGCTTAACTTGGATCCATCCATAGCAAGTTAACACTGCTGCAATAATAAACACACACTCTCTCACACACACACATACACAGACTGATGTAAATCTTCCACCCAGATCCGCTGATGTCAGCTAGTCGATGTTTTTGCAAACAGTGTGACATTTGCACTGCAGTTATGGATATGTAAATGACACCCTGGTGTGTGTATGTGTGTGGGGGGTGGGTTTGGTTGTTGAGGCAATCAGCGAAAGCTCTCCTATAGTCTCAAGCAGTGAGGGAAAAAAATAAACAAGTGCCAATAGGGTCCCTCAATCTATTCTCCAGGGGTCTGTGTGTTTGGAGCTATAATCAGACTGGGACTGTAGTGTAAGCTATTTAAAAAATCTCTGTCTTTTTCTTAGTCTGTTTCTCTCTCTCTCTCTCTCTCTCTCTCTCTCCCTTTTATCAGCTTGATAGGCCCATGGCTGTTCTGTGTTCAACTCAGAAAATAATGAAGCCTTTAAGCAAACAGGTTTTCGGGGGAAAAGTGAAATATCCGGCAGTTGTGTAAAAGGAAACATGGCAGGCCTTAAAGTTTCCCTTCATTATGTTCTTTTGTTCTCTCGCAAGTATTTTGTGTGCATGGTGTGTGCGTATAGACACCAGAGAAAGTGCCCTAATTTAGTCTGGTGTGTTTGTTGTGGCTCATTTGAGTGTGTTACTGTTTCTTGTTTCCTATTAGCATTCTGCCTGTGTGAGTGTGTGTGTTTGTGTGTGTGTGTTTGTGTGTGTGTGTGTGTGTTTTTTTTTTTTGCATTTTCAAAACAAAAATCTACTGATTAAAAGATAAAAGAGAAAGATCAGGAGCAACAAAATGCTCCTAAATCTGTACTTTTATAATAAATAAAGCCATATGTAAAGACTAAAAGAGGGAAGAAATTATCAAACTTAAATTATTATTACATATACTCACATGTATATATTATAATAAAGCATATATGCACTTACACACAGTATTATATGTTTGTATTTTATATTTGACTAATTCTGTATTTTTTGATTTTTAAATTGAAAATAAGTTAAATAATAAGAAAATAAATATAGAGATAAATAAATAAGAAAATAAGGATGCATCATCTATGTGTGTGTGTGTGTGTATGTGAGTATTTGTATACATACATACACTAATACAAAATGGTATATAAAATGTAAGATAAACATGAAAACATTGATTTGTAAATTATCTTTGCCCTGTATTAAACACAAAACAATTCAACTGCACGTTATTTATAGCTTTACATCATTCATTTAATTGTTTTTCTTTTTTATCTCAAAATAAACACTTTATTTTAATAAAAAAAGTTTGGGACAGTAAAGCATTTACCACTTTGTTGCACAACAAGCAGTGTTTAATGGTTCAATTGCATGAATACAAATAAACTGAATTGTGTGTGTGTGTGTGTGAGTGAGAGAGAGTTCCTTCAAGGATGTCCTGTATTTACACTTAGCATCCCGTAGCAATAGTGTTCTCAGTTTTCCCTTGTCTGTGTGTGGTGTGTCAGGTGGTCCTAAGTGTGCACAGGGACTTTACACATGCTGCCTCCTCATCCTTAAGCGGACACCTGGATGCTGCATGAGCAAGCTGTGACCTCACGCCTTCTCGCTCCATCTGCTTTCATTCTCACTTTTACTCCTGTCTCTCTCTCTCTCTCTCTCTCTCTCTCTCTATCTCTCTATCTATCTCTCTTTCTCTCTCTCTTTCTCTCATACTCGTCAGCATGACGCCTTCACACTCAAACATGCGTTTTAATTTTGCTCGTGCCTCAGATTTCAGTTTTTATCTCACCCTTTACTTTCAGTTTTAGTCTCTGAACTAGAGATAGAAGAAGTGGGTTTGCGTAACAGCAGTAGTAGAGGGTTACTAACAGTCTCTCAAAAATAATTAGAATAACTTTAAATAAGGTTTTTACAGTACATAGTGATTTCAGCTCTGTCAATGTGTTTCCTTAAACATTTTCAGCCATTTCCTCATACACAGTTATAACATTAACACCACCTTCCTAATACTGAGTGTGTCACTCATGCTGCTGAAACAGTGACTATGGTGCACTGTGTTTTCTGACCCCTTTCTATCAGACTCGGCATTCACTTTTTAAACCACAGTAACTTTTCTGTGAGATCAGACCAGATGGGCTACTATTCAGCCTCCACAATCAACAGCGAGCCTTGGGTGTCCATGACCCTTTCACCGATTCACCAGTTGTTCTTTCTTGAATCTAACTACTGCACTCCTGGAACACTCCACATTTTGGAGATGATGTGACTGAGTCATCTAGCCATTACAATAAGGCCCTTGTCAAAGTGGTTCAGATCCTTCCCTGTTCACTTGCTGCCTAATATATCTCATCCCCTGACAAGTGCCAGTGTAATAAAATAACTGGATATGTCAGTGTTATTCACTTTACCTTTCAGTGGTGTTAATGTTGTGGCTGTTCAGTGTAAAAACCCATATTCCAAGAAATTCTGTCTAAGCAGTAAGCTTTTCTGGGAGCAAAAGCACCAGTTTACATTATAATGAATGCAAACCAAGAAGAAAGCAGTAAAAAAAAGTTTTACTGCCCTAAGTGAGATTTGACCTTGCAATCTCTATATTCAGAATACAGCACATTGCCCCCCGCAGCACCACCGCAATGTGCGAGCTGGTGATACACTGACAGATGGCAGGGGAAACAGAGAGCTGGGAGAGTGCTTTACTGTCTAAAGGCTTTTTTTTTTAGATGATTCACAGACAAACCAACATCCTACTTTAACCCGGTAACTGCTGGCTAAAGCTGAGAGAGTAGTTATCATAGATATTAACTGCATCACTAGCAAAACGTCTGTAATACTGACTGTTAGTAATCTGCATGGGCAGTGGTTGCCTAGTGGTTAGTAATTTGACCATGTGATCAGGGGGTTACAGGTTCAAGTCACAGTCCAGGTAACCACTGAGGTACCGCTAAGCAAGGTACTGTCCCACTACACTGCTCCTTGGACACTGTTGATAGCTGATCACTGCTCCATGTGTGGATGGGTTAAAAGCAGAGGTTCCTTGTGATGCACTTTGGCACTTTGGTATGATGGGGTATGTTCACAAAAACAAATAGTCACTTTCACTTGGTGGTGGTCTCTCATTTCTTTAAAAATTCCAGCAGAGAAGTAATGTGTTTGGATGGCTGTGCATGAACCCAGTCTCTTGGATTTACCACACAGTGTGTCCCACCGCTGGAGCTCCAGTTTGCCTCATTTCATTTACAATGCATCAGGCGCAACTCTCCTAAGGCCTACAGTCTCCTTCACTAGTGCTGTTGCTGTATGCTTTTTTCACCACTACCTAAAATGCATCCTTGTTACCCATCCTGTGTGCCTCTAGCTGGCAGAGTGAGTGATGTTGCAGTGAATGTTTCACCTTTCACTCCAATGGGAGAAAAACTGGACTTTAAATGACCACTTCTTGGACACTGTCCATCTGACAGCTTAGCTGAACGCAAGTTCATTGGAGGGTTTGGAATGTTGCCAGTATCTCAAAAATGTGGGTGGGGATACAGAGCTAAAAACAAAGAATAAGAAGGAGGATTATCAAATGTAAGACTGCTCATGCAATCCCACTAACAAGGAAAATAATCTAAATATCTGTTAGGACCTCTATGAGATATTTGTAATAATTGTTAGCGCTAAGCTAATGGCATTGAACTTGAGCATCTTTTGGTCTTTCTAGATTAAACAACATCTGGAGCTTGTAAAAAATATATATTTATATGATCTGTAACATTTAAACCCTTAAGAATTGTCTGTAGTTCTGTGTAAATATGACCTAAAACATCATCAGAATTTTATACTAGTCAAAATATTATACATTGTCATTTCTTTAAAAAGTAAAATGTATGAAAGTTTTGGGTCTTAATATCTGAAGTTCAGCAAATTTATTTTTAACCATATTTGCATAAAAATAAAGAAATTTCTAAAAGGTTTACAAACTTTTGAGCATCTCTTAACCTCATGTGTAGCATTTTAAGAGTGATTCCTGGCACTGCCACGTTTTACAGTCTGCGACATATCTGAGTGTTCCAGAAGGCCTTGATTGATGTTTTCCCTTTTGTAAACTGGTCCCAATTATTTTAAATCAGAGTGTGATTTATTGCTTCCTATCACTTCTTAATTACACTGGTGGTTAATCTGAAGTGCTAGGGCTTTAATCTAGAGCCTGAAGGTCTAACCTTTGTGAAAGCTTACTAAGCTACATCTACCTAGATACCACAATTCTTACTGGCAACTTTTGAAAGGCTTTTTAGAATATAACTTCCACAGAATAGATTGTATTTTTACAAACCTGTCAGTTTGCGCAGGATTAGTGTAACTTGAGGTTACTTTTACAGGTCCTCTGAACCTTTTCTGACTCTAAAGTGCACTGGCTGTAAAAATGACTGACATAAAAATTTACACAAGACTAAAATCACTGAGAAGCAGCAGTACTAGTGACATTGCCCCACCCCATGTACAACTGATCCCGTCATAGCACAGAACTCATCACACTTGACTCAAAGTGTGTAATGTCATTATCCCTGTATGTTCAGCGAAAGTAAAGTATAAAAAAAACACAGACATATTTTGAATGATCTGCTACATTTAAGATTAGGGGGAAAATTGTGTATATGTAATTTTCTTTTTTGCCAAACTATTACTTTCTTTTTCTTTACTTTTTCATTTCAGACTAAGCTTTAAGACTGTGCATCAAGCCTGGTCTTACAAGCCACAGAACAGGGCCACTTTTATCAGTCAGGATCAGGCTCCTTTTCTTGTAAATGCAGGCAGCATAAGAGCTGCTATTACCTTGATGAGGGCCTTTGGCCTGAAAGCGCAGTTACGGTGTAATTGCTAAGGCCTGCCCGTGAGAAACTGTCAACTGCGTTACCTTTGTGTCTGAAATACTCTTTTTGTTGTAAGCATCAAGATACATTATTATAATTAAAAAGATTAGAGTTAATCATCCCCAGAGTGTTGATAAAGCCAGCTTCACTGTTCCATGGTGGAACAAAGGCTGTGTGATGTTATAGTGGTTTGACCGTTGTTTTTTCCAGTGTGTTTTTGAGGCAATAACATTAGCGCAGATGCCTTATCAGTTTCTCATTTTTCTGGAATTTGTAATTAGCCAGCAGCTCATCTGCTTCTAGCATAAACCTCAAAGGTAGCTTACCTCATGTTCTCACTTCTGAATGTTAAAGCATTTCAGACTCTGCGTCTCATTTTAGTATCATGTAAAGCCACAAGATTTTTCTGATTTATTCCAGCTGTTCTAATGTCTGACAGTTTGTGAAGTGAAGAGGTGTAACAGACCCCAGAGCAGTGGCGCTACTGCAGTGCTTCTTACTGCTGCATTGCAGATGATCAGCTGTTCTGAGGTCAGATTGAGGGGGCTTTTAGGAGCCCATTGAGCTTTATTACATTTATTACATGAGAACAGAACAGCAGGGTGACTGGAGCACATGCGCCGGGTTTAATCAGGGCCTTATTCACAGCAGGTCACGACGGGACACCATTCAGCACTCACTTAATGGATATAGGAATTATTTCTCTCAGGTTCAGGTTGTTCTTGCTTTTAGTGCTGCTCCCTTTAACCTTATTTTATTATCATTGGGCCTTATGATGCCACTGTGTGGGGTTGCACATTATATCATTTGTTAATAGCAATTGAGATGAGGGTTGTAATGATAAATAATTTTAAAAAATCGACAAATCAAGAGCAAATAATCAAGAATGATCAATTAAGCAATAACCAGTGATTATGAATATATATGTCAAGCTAAACATTACAAGATGTACTAACTGACAGGAGCTGCAGCAGTGCGGCAGAAGGAAACCATGTGCAACCAAAAGCTCTGATGTCAAAGACAATTTACCTGTAAATCTAACCATCCTTGTGACTTTTGGCTTTGTTGGTCCCTTCTGGTGCCCTAGTTTTGCAGAATACTTCTGTACAATATACTCATTATTTACTAAAAATAATTGGTCCCAAATATCACTTTTCTAAATGACTGTATTTGAAACTGAGAATGTGCACATTACCTCTAACACAGTCTTCCTTCCCACTGGAGAGCATAATTGTTTGTGGTTTGTTAGCTCTTTTTATGCTGTGAGGTTCCAACATGATAAAGAGCAAGCAACTTCTCCACACACACACACACACACATAGAGCCCTCATGCAGAGTTGCAGCTGCGTCAGTACTGATTTTTTTCTGCCTTCTTTAGCTGCCTTCTTCAGCAGTGTTCCGTTTTAGTTGGAAAGATGATAACATTATCACCATTACTGCTTTTTTCTTCCTCTTTGTCTTGATTGTTCAATTAATTTTTTTAAAAAGTTATTCTAAAAATTGCAATTTAGGCCTGATCAGATGCATTCTGCCCACATGCTTTAATTGAAACATATGCATAAACCTACTAAAGCAGTTTATAGACCATGTGCATGGTAAAACCCAAAGTGCTCTTCCTTTTCTCATGCATATGCATATTTGAGGAAGGGGCTGTTCAAAACATGGCAGAATAAAGTGAGTGGTTAAATTACACATGCAGCTGATTAGATATTCTGCTCAGTTTACTACAGCTTGCAGTTTGCATTGTTTTTCTTCCTAAAAACAGCCATAATTTTTAGTTTGAATCTCAAAAGATGTGTTGTTGAGAGACGTCTTTTAACACTGGCAGCAGGCACAACAGGGAGACGGAGGCACGAGTCTCAAACATGTGCTGAAAGATATTTTATCATCAGAAGAACAGCTCTTTATTGAGGCACAGTCCATGTTATTTTTAACTATTTACATAGCGAGAACTTTCGTTTAACATCTCATCTCTGACCTTTCATCTTCTGTTTTGTCTCCAGCCTTTTGACTCCATTTTTTCATTGCACCAAGCAAGCAGTTTGTGTGCAGTGCTACGTGCAGTTTAGGTAATGAGCTTAGTAAATTGAATGTTAACTTCGATCCGGGGGCATTGTGAGTGCATGGTTGTACAGCACCTGTACTCAAATGTGAAGTGAAAGTTACTGTTTGTCATTGTGAACGCACTCAGTCAAACAAAGTGCACCACAATGAAATGTGACCTCTGCTTTTAACTCATCCACACATGGGGCATCAATCAAAAGAGTAGTGTAGCGGGACAGTACCTTGCTCAAGGGTACCTCAGTTGTATCTAGGCTCGGACTTGAACCTGCAACCCTCTGATCACATGGGCAAGTCCTTAACCACTAGGCCACCACTGGGAATCATGCTGATAATGATACTTTGTAATACTAAACAAATTGTATCACTGTTTTACTATGAAGATTAAGGCAAAGGAGCTAGATTGGTTTAGGTTTTAAAGGAGTACTCAAACATTCCCCCAACCAGTCTCTACATCTGCCACATCTGTAACACACAGCCAGTTAGCACAGACTTAGAAAAGAGCTGACACCTCATTGACTCATAACACATTTATGATGGAAGCCAAATGGAAGGTGTTTTAGCAACTGCCCACTCATTTCTATTATAAGTGTCTCTGAAATCTGTGAGTTTCCTTTTAGTTAGTACATGGAAACAAATCAAACTCATCATTGGTGGTAATAAGACTAAGGGCTAAGGTCAGTGGCTACAGTGGTCTTTTCTAAATGTGTGTATGGGGCAAGGTAAGAAACTGGGTCTGTCTGAAAGACCCACTAGGGTCTGTAATGGAAACAAATATGGGGAGGATTTTTTTAAAGGAGGTGGAATGAGAGTATAAAAAACAGGCTGTTTTTACAGCACCTGTTTCAATGTAGTGACAGGCACCTGCAGAAATGCAGAAACAGCTCCAAACCTCCTTTTACCTCTCTCTCCCTCTGCAAACTCTTATTTTCTTCACAGCTTTTAATTACATATCACTATTTTCCTCATCTCCATCTGTTTCTAGGTTCTGTTTTTTCTCTCTCTGTCTATTTCTCTGTCAGCTACCAACTCTCTAATCTCCATCAGTCCTTCTTGACTGTATCTTATGTTGTATCTCTTGGTCAGCAGTGCAGAGCTGCCTGCTCTCCTGGGCCTAATTTAGGGTGTTCAGCAGAGACGAGGAGGAGTTATGAAGACAGACAACAGATGGAGAAGGAGTGGAAGAAGTGAGAGAGTAAGAAATTGACTGTCAGGCATTCAGACACTGAAAAGAAATAATTATACATTATGTAATTAAATAATTACATGTGAAAAAGTAAGTGTTGTTTTTTTCCAATTTAAACAAGCAAACAGTTCACCCTCTTTGATACAGAGTATGCAGATTAAGGTGATTATACTCCAACAATTACTCAGAAAACTGATGTTCTGCAGTCATTTCATAATTAAATAAACACAAAACAAATCAGACACACCCTTACATTGATAATACCTTGAAATTCATAAAATCAGAATCAGAAACCTCCTGCAGGGGGATCCTGTCTTATTTTAACCTGACATCTAGGGCAATCTCTTTCCTGTTGTAGTGTGCAATACCATCATAGATATAAATAACTCTCTAAGACTGAGATGAACAGCAAGACTACAGTTTGCCAAGGAAAATATAGCAAATACAAAGCCTTTTAGAAAAACGTATGAATAGCTGTTTGGCCACAGTAACAGTAAACATATGGTGCAGATCAATGACAGAACCCCATTCCATCTGTGAAACGTGGTGGTGGATATGTTATGATGTGGGGTTGCTTTGCTGCCTTGTGGTGTGCAGTCATTAATTCAGCTTTGATCTGGATTATATCAAGAGTGTGTGAATATAATATGAGACTGGATGAAACAGAAGTTTCAGGAGTGGTATTAAAAACAAGGCATTATGTGTTAAAAAAAAGAATGATAAAGAGTCTGTTAGATATTTTTCATGTTTTCATCTGCAGAAACTGACTGTATACTACAGATGTAGCACATAGATTAGGTTGAAAAAAATCACAAGGGTATTCTTATAAATGGAGAAAGATAGTCAGTAGTATTATTTACTCACTGTGTGATTGAAGTGCTATTAGCACCTTTGGGTCAGCAGGTGGTCTTTAGTTTTCATTATAGCCAGATGTGCCATAGAGATCATCAGTCATCCTGCTGTTAAGCCAATATGTAATTACTAAACTGTATGTTCTACAGACTGACCACTGCTCAGCAGCCTAAATGAGGAAAAAATGAGCAATAACCTGAGGTGATTCACATCGTTTTGTTTTATCGATCCCTGCTGCCTCAGAGCTCTTTGTTATGCAGCATTAAGCCTGCTGAATGAATTTGCTAGTTATGTTTTATTTATTTATCAGCTTTATTGATTGCGTGGGAAGAGGATAAAAAGAAACAAGTGTTTTAGCATGAAGATGTGTTAAGCAGAGTGTTACGCTTACAGTCGAACTGCACTGTGGGGGGAATGTGTGAAATGGCTTAAGCTCTGAGCAGAAAGGGGGATGTGCATGACTGAAGTGCGTTTCTCTCCAGCTCTGTCGTTTAATTAGAACGTCCCACACTCCCTCTGTGAAAAGTGCTTCTGTCTCTTACCCTCTCCTCTATCTCCTGCCTCTTTTCCCCTCACATGCTATTGTCTTTTGTCAGCCCCCCCTCCCTTTTTCCTCCTCTCTTCTGCAGTCTTTGGATCTTCTTGGATTTAGCTGGCTGTCTGTCAGAGGGAGGCTGCTCTAACCTGAGGCACAAAGCTCAGCGAGTCTGACATGGCACAGACAGAAACAGCTCTAATTTGAGCCTGACTTTCATACCTACATTCAGTCGATGTACTCCAGTGCTGTACATTAACATCTGACTGTCTGACAACAGTGGCATAAATGAGTGTAAAACTGCATGGATTCAGGGTTGATTCAGCAATCAGTGATAATTACAATTACATCTGATGAAAGTCTATTGTGTATCTTCTAATCACATTTCACTTTACAGTGTGCTTTAGTCAAGTCAAGTCAAGTCAGTTTTATTTCTATAGTTCTTTTTACAGCTGATGTTGTCACAAAGCAGCTTTACAGAATCCAGGTCCGAGCCCCTCATGAGTCAAAGGCGAGAGAGGAGAGGAAAAAACTCCCTAAGCTGTAGAAAGAAACCTCAGGAGGAACAAGGCTCAGAAAGGGAAACCCATCTCCCTGTAGTCGACGCCGAACAGCAATAACCACCAAAAGAAAAGACAATGACAATAGTAATCTCTGTTTAAAGAGGCAGCATCTCCTTGTGTACAGGTGATCGTGATGACTTTAAAAACAAAAAAAATCAAAATAATTCAGTCAATGTTGACGTCATAGATTTCAGGGCAGAGGGAATCATTTTCATAGAGAATCACAATAAAAATGAATCACCTGAAGTTCAAAGATTCACACCCGTAATGGCATGGTTTATATGCTTATTAGCAAGTGTGGAGACATTACGTATTTTTGTTTTTGAATGTTTAGATATAAAAATAACATTGATTAATATCAATACAACCGTTATTCTAAAATAAAGTTCTCTTATTATTATTATGATTATCATTAGTATTATCTTTTTGCATTATTGAGTGAGATTTTTTTTTTTATTTGCTGCAAGGTGACACCTTTAATAAACACAGTTAATTTTAGAACGGATGTGTGTGAGAGCATAGGAAACAGCATCTTTTTAAAACGGATGTGTGTGAGAGCAATGGAAACATCATCTTTTTAACCCACATCTAAAAAAATGAAAGCAGCTTATTGTCAGCTCTGGTTCTAAAACTAGTGATCAATGTTTTTAAGTTGCTAAAAAGCCACTTTACAGAGTAAGCGTGGAGTATGGTGTAATAGAGTACACACTAAACTCAGCCATGGCTGCTTTGTTGCCCTGTACAGTCAGAATAAGCTTCTTTCTACATCTCTGGTCAACTGGCCTGCATGCTCTTCTTTACAATTTACAGTTGGAAGCAAACTAGCTAGCAATCTGGCACAGTAGGAAACTCATGTGTTCTGGAGTTAAGACTATCCCCTGGAACTGTCAAAGTCTCACAAACTGTGTCAGTCCTCTGTGCAGAGCTGGGAACTGAGTACTCCTTGTGTTTATTTTGGTCTCCTAATGAAGTGTGTTGTATTTGCGGTAGTTAGTTCCCACCGAAAGGCTCACTGATGCATGTGGGGAGTGAAGGTGATTTTAATATTCTGGCTGATTGGTGTTTTTCTTACCAATAATATTATATAATTATAATAATATTGTATTTGATACAGGCTCCACTTTTCTTCACACTCTCTACAAGCAGATATATTGAGATTATGAAACAGTACTGATGGAGATCTGTCACTTTACTATTACACAAGGTCTTCATTTCTGTGTTCTTTCAGAATGAACTCAAGTGTCTTGAACATTTTTTTTTGTGTTGGAGCATTATCTGAGCTTTATTCTCTGTCTGTGCTTTTACCACTTATAGCATTTAGCAGATGCTCTTACCCAGAGAGTGCTTTCTAGTAAATAAGTGTTCATTTAAATGCTTCACAAAGAGAGATGGGTCTTCAGACTCCTGCAGTGAGAGCATTTTTTTTCTTTTCCAATGCTGACAAGGTTTTAGTATAAGGTTGATGAAGAACTCTCAGCCAGCTCAAAGCAAACGCAAAGAGAATTAAAAAACGTACCTATATTTGCTTTAAGATTTAAGTGTTTACTTTAAGGTTTGCCAATAATCGTATTTGGTATGTCTTATTAAACAATAGGACACAAAAGGGAGTGATGCAGTGCGTTATCCTGAATAACATTATAGCTATAGAAGTGTGGAGACGATCCCAGCGATGAGTTGAGACATGACCTCATTTGCTCTGTTGTTTTTATACAACAGTTCTACAAAATATAGAAAAAGATAAAGCAAAGAGGCCCTGGGTTTTGTTTCAGATGTTCTTCAGTATTGGTGAATCCTTCTATCTGGAAAATAGAGCCCCATGCCTAACAAATGACTTTACAGGCCTGAAAGTGTAGCAATGACACTTTCAGCTCAGCTCACACACTTTTTTTTCACCTGAATGTGGTTTAATTCTGGTTAGTCCACCATGTTTGTTGATTTGTATTCTGCTTGTGTTTGGTGAACTCCAGTTTGATTAACGCTAAGTTAGATGATCAGCCGTTAAAGCTCCACACTTAACAGTTACTTAGGGGCAACAACAGGTTGGGAATTTGATGCTGACTTACTGTCACGCTCTTCTTCAGAATCTGACCAAACGGGCTGCAGTGTGAAATGTGATCCTACAGAAGTTAAATAATGTGAAGGTTTTACACACTAAAGCAGAAAATCGGTTAGCCTTAGTGCAACGCAAGTCATTCAGTATTTGGTGCGCAGTGGAATAATGCAGTTGTTGTGGAAGATTGTGCCAGTAGAACTCACCGCTGTAGAATAAAAATAACATTACTAAACAATCAGGTGGCTTAGCCAAAACGTTTAGCTTTTCTCAACTTTTTTCTGCTAATGAGATTGGTTAGGTTGTTAACTTATTTCATCACTGTCAGAAACAAAACATTGTATCTTCCTAAAGAAACTTTAAGATGAAAAGTAAATTTTTTAAAAGTTAGTGCAAGAAAATTGTAGACAAAGCCAATTTGGGTCGTTTCTATTGGTCCATTCCTCATTAAATTTTGACACAGTATAAAAGAACCACTTTCTACTAAATAAATCACAGTAAAAAGTAGATAACAGTTTGTTTTGCTTTTTTATTGATTTAGGGCTCAATTGCATATTGTAGCTCTTTTTGATTATAGTGTTGCTAAGACCAAAATTGTCACATTGGTTAACTAACAGTACATTGTGCTGTTTTATTATTTGGTTTGCGTTATGATTGTGTGGTGCTGTCACTAATAAAAAGACAATTATTAAGAAGTATGTGTTTGGAGGGGAAGTGTGTGTTTCTCTGTGGTCGTAACTCCAGAGACACACCGTGTCCTACATTCCATGACTCCTCTCCACAGGGAATGTTTGCTCTCTGTCTTTTCTCCCTTTTTCTCTCCCTCTTTCTCTCTTTTTCTCCCCCTCCCCTCTTTTCCTTCCCTACGTCTCTCTTGCCTTTACTCACTCTATCATTCTTTCTCTTTGCCAGAACAGCCCACAGCATAAACAATGACAACACTGTTCACACTCCCTTACAGTGTGTGTGTGTGTGTGTGTGTGTGTGTGTTTGGGGATGTGTGTGTATGCTGGTGCATGAGAATTTGCAATGTACAGAGGGGAAAGAAAGACTCATATCCTCAGACTCATAGCCTCAGCCATTGGGTTGTGGCTGGAGCCATAACTCAAAAAACTGACAAGAGAATGAAAATGAAATGCCAGAGCAGCTGGGATTTGTGGTCCTCTGACAAGGGCATGAGAGTATGTGTCCAGCAGCAGTCACCAAAATTTTTTTTATCATATACTGTGTTATGGATGTTAGGTGGTAGAACTTCTTTGCTTCACTACTTTATGAAAAACATTGACATCAGCAGTGTGGCGGGAGCTGGTGTAATGTGTGTTCATGAAATCAGGACAAACATAATTCCTGAGGAGCAGTCGGCTTATTTTTGAAAAAAAAGGAAGAGTATGTAGAAAGTCAAGCATTTCTAACAGCAGAGAGCAACACTCCCAACCTCTGCCATCATTTTAGTGCTTTTTGGAGTAATCGTTGCTTTAAATTCTTGACATCTATGCAAATACGCTTCCTCTGCTGACAAGCAGAATTTTTTTACCATGAGAAAAAGACATCAGGGGTCCACATCTGTTAGAAAGCTACACTAAATTGGTCAGAAACACAGCCCTGATTAGTCTGAGAGGGGTTTATCATCTGAAATCCTGAACTTATCCCAACCTAGAGCAAGCTGTGTGACACCTTTCCTTGGTTATTTAGCCTGGTAAAAAAAAGGTCCACTGTTTAATCAAACTAGGCTTAAAATTAACAGCCTAAGCAGGAAGTCCTGATTCATTTTTATGTCCATTTTGTATCTTAATGGCAATTCTGAATAATTGGTACCAAACACTAGTGGCAACACTGAAAGATGTGGCAGGATTATTGATTTGTAAGATTACTTTCTTCATATAGGAGTTCATGCCAGGTTTGTAATTTTTTTGTAAAGTCTTTTTTCTGGATTGTGTCTTCACAATGGATGAACTGTTTTAATTTTAATATCATCAGAAGGCTAGATTTATGGTTTGTATTCATATTATGTACCTATTCATTTACATTTTCTTTTTCACAAAATCAGAAATACATACAAAAATATGAATATCAGTAAATTACTGGAACAATTTGATTGTGATTTACAGAATGTACACTATACACTATGAACTTAACTTAGCAAAAAAATTCTCAATCTTAGGAGATAGGAGATAAAATACTCCTTATACACCTGCTATGTTAACACACAAACTAGTAATAATGCAAACCTAGTAAATAAGTTTCATTTTCTGGAACAAAAATCCTTCATCACAAAATGGGAGGCACCCCACCTCCTTAGATTACACCCCTGAGCATTGAGCTTTTGAACTTCTGACCTTGGTTTTGTGGCTTAATGAAGCATTCTGACCTTGGTTTTTTGGCTTTGTTGATTTACTGTGCATTTATTGTCATTGCTGTCAGCACACTAGAAACCTTTACTACAATGAAACTCAAACTCAACTGACTTTGAAACTTTTATGTTGGGAAAAAGAATGAGATGGAGCCAGCATGAAGCAAGCTTGACATGACATGCTTTATTGCATTTAATTATACACTGTCAGGCTGTGTAAAAGTTACTGCCCCTTTTCAAAGCCACTGGGCAGTAGTGTAGAGGCTGCAGTTAGCATTCCTGGAGCACGTTGATTTGAAGGAGAATAGCATTAGGCCAAGTAGGTAAGTACAGCTCTCTGGTGCTTAAATGACCATCAATTAGAGGAAATAGAAAGAGTTTGCAATTAGTGAAATAACATTTTCCTGTTAAAGTACAACTCCAAATCAGAAAAAGTTGGGACGGTATGGAAAACGCAAATAAATAAGAAAGTAGTGATTTCTAAATTTACTTTGACTTGTATTTTATTGCAGACAATATGAACACAAAATATGTCATGTTTTGTCTGGTCAACTTCATTTAATTTGTAAATATACATCCTTTCCTGTCATTCAGAACTGCAACACATTCCACAAAAGATGGGACAGGAGCAATTTAGGGCTAGTAATAAGGTAAATTGGTTAAATAATGATGTGATTTGAAACAGGTGATGTCAACAGGTGATTGTAATTATGATTTGGTACAAAAGCAGCATCCAAAAAAGGTTGAGTCCTTTAGTAGCAAAGATTGGACGAGGATCACCAGTTTGCCAACCAATAAGTAAGAAAATTATTTAAATGTTTAAAAACAATGTTCTTCAAATACAAATAGGAAGAGATTTGGATATTTCACTTTCAACAGTGCATAACATCATTAAAAGATTTAAGGAATCTGGAGGAATTTCAGTGCATAAAGGACAGGGGGGCAAGCCTAAGCTGAACAACTGTGATATCCAATCCCTCAGGTGGCACTGCATCAATAATTGTCATTCATCTATAAGCGATATCACCACATGGGCTGAGGACTACTTTGGCAAAGGTTTGTCAAGTACCACAATACGTAGTTACATCCACAAATGCCAGTTAAAACTGTACTGTGTCAAAAGTAAGCCCTATGTTAACAGTGTTCAGAAGCGTTGTCAACTTCTCTGGGCTTGGAGGCATCTGGGATGGACCATCGCACAGTGGAAACGTGTACTGTGGTCAGATGAATCAGTATTTCAGGTATTTTTGGGAGAAATGGTCGCAGTGTGCTCTGGACCAAAGAAGAAAAGGACCATCCAGATTGTTACCAACAACAAGTTCAAAAGCCAGGGTCTGTCATGGTATGAGGTTGTGTCAGTGCCCTTGGCAAAGGTAACCTGCCCTTCTGTGATGGCACCATTAATGTTGAAAAGTACATGGAGATTTTGGAGCACATAATGATGCCTTCAAGAAGACATCTTTTCCAGGGACACCCATGCATATTTCATGGATTCATCTTTTGTAGGACTTTCACATCAGTAAAGGTCTCTGGGATTGTACTTAGTAGAAAAGCTGTTTTTTTTACTTTATTTCTGAGTGTATACTACTGGTTTTATGCTGTTGTATTAACGACATTGACCATAACTATAGGGATACTGTGTATACCCTTACCAATACCTGGACTTTGGGTATAAGCTGATACTGAATACTGATCCAGTACCAGTGTTAAGCTATGTGTCTCATTGTGTGAAATAGATTAGGATTTTTATGTGTAAAGCAAAATCATTGATTTAAACATTGCTTTTCCAAATTCCAAAATGAAACAAATACATATATAAATCTATTAACTAAATCATGTATTATTAAAACAAAAATCATTCACCAATGACTTACTTACAAGAATTACTACTGAAGGCACTACTGAGGTACCCTTGAGCAAGGTACTGTCCCACTACTCTGCTCCCCGTCTTGGAAGTCGCTTTGGATAAAAGCGTCAGCCAAATGAATGAATGTAAATGTAAATGTAAAGAATTACAATTATTACATGCACATACACAAACATAGAATAACAGAATTTAATTGAACAGATTTGCCCCATGGATCAGCCCATTGTTGCAGATACCTGACACAGCTATTTGCACCAGTATCGGGCCATTATCCGATATCGTTATCGGATCGGTGCATACCTACTTGACTAGTTGAGTACTGCTGACAACCACGACATCTGGTGACACTTTCCACATCTAATTGTTCAACTTAGTACACTGCTTGGCTCATTTGTCCCTCAGTCATTTCAGTGCCAAACTGCTATTATTTATATTACAAGTCACACATACTGTACTCCCATTCCACCAACGCAAGCTAGCTGCTCTTCCTGGGCTGGTAGTAGTATCATTTCGCAGTTGTATCAATTTCAGCCTTCTAAGATCTGGGTTGCTTTTGCACAGGCTAGAATCCCACCATGGAGCATCAGATTACATCACTGTATATGTCTTTATATGTCTCAGCTTCCCAGCAATGCTAGTGCCAAGCACAACAACAACTATGGTTGACTACAAAATCTCTTTATAATTGTTGCTCCTGGCTCTGTTTTTTCTTCTTTGTTGGACTAGATGCTACACTAATTCTGTTTTTTTCATTACAATCATAAAGTTGTAGTTGGTCTTGCTGGTCACGGCATTCCTTGCCCCAGTCCCTGGTGTATGTTCCTTGTTCTAGCCCAGCAAGTTCTTTAGCCGTTGAAAGGAAAAACTGGTTTGAGATTGGCACTGGCTCCGAACTACCTCGGTGGAAGTGCTTCTCATCAGTCCTTCTCATACATTCCTGCAACCACTCTGGTTCCCTTAAAACCTTTTAGGGGATCATTTCATTTTGGTAAGTGAGATCTGTATGTGTGCAGGACCTTACACCTTATAGTTTTTCTTTTCCCTAGAACTGTACATCCAGGCCAGGAACCATTTAGGAACCTTTAAGCATATAGTGTCGGTCATGGGTGGGCAGCTATTGTCCTGAAGGCCTGGTGTCCAGCACAGTTTGGTTATTTCCCTGCTCGTACACACCTGCTTCCACTTACCTGTTACCTAATTGCTATGCTTAGTGAGGGTGAGGAGGGGAAGTACCAAAGTGCTGAACACTGGCCCTGTAGTTGGTCTCTCTGGTGTAGACTGTTTCAGATTTATGCAGTACTGTGACTTTGATACTAGCAGGGGGAGAATTCCGCTGTTGTGAGTCAGAGAGCTGGGATCCATGATGTTCTATGCTGATGTTGTAACCTTGCTCTTCCTGCCTGCTCTTTATGCAGCTTAAACTGCTCTTTAGAAACCCAGCAAAAAGTAACTGTGTTGCAGTTCAAAGGGCTCAGATATCTCCTTTTTTTTTTTCTTTCTTTCTTTCCCTCCATCCCTCCATCTGTGTGCCGTCCATTTCTCTGCCCCCGCCGTCTGGTTGCCATGGCAACTCCTGAAGTTCAGAGTTTTTGATTAGGTTGAGCTGAAATTGTGCCATGCCACTTTTTAACTAAATGTCAGTTTCACTCTCCCGGTTCAACAGAGGGGCAAAGCTTCACTGCTCCAAATGCCAAAAGTCTCTCCTGTTGTGTACAATTAGACTGTTTCTGCACCTCCAGACAAGTTTTGATTCCTGCATTCCTCCAGAGAAGGTGAAGGACATTGCCTTTCTTCAGTAGATGCATCTGAGAGACTTTTTCCATGACTTGATTGCAAGAATGTTTATGCAGTTTAGCCTCGTTAGGTTTTAACGTTTATATTGTTCATCTACATTTCATTGGCTAATGCTACAGTATTTTATGGTTTTTGCACTGCTGCACTGTGTCTGTTTGTGTGTCTGTTTGTCTTTGTTGGTCTTTGTTTTTATATGTGCCATGTAACTGCACACAGACATCATCAGTGGAAAATTCAGTTACACAGCATGAGTCAGGCATGAAAGAGTAAGACACTGTGTGTGTGTGGGGGGGGGGGCATGCACACGTGTGGGTTTTGTGCATGTTCATTAGTACATATATACACATACGCACAGTATATAAACATATACACATTAGTACACACTAACACTTTCAGATAGACACACACATAGACACAAACATTGCCTGAGTTCATGGGAAAAGGAAGAACATGCCAGAATCCAGATGTGGAAACACCCCTTGTAGAAAAGAGTGGTGTTTAGATAGAAAAAAAAGACACAGAGAGTTACAGACACAGAAAAAGAGAGTATGAGACAGAAGATATACATGAGGGATAGATAGAGAAAGAGAGAGTGAACTAACCAGAAAGAGAGTGAGAAGAAGAAATAAACAAGAAGCAAAGGAGCAAGACTGCGTGAGGGAGAGAGAGGGTGTGAGATTGAGAAAGAGAGAGTGTGAGAATGAGTAAGAAAGAGATAAACAGAAAAAAAAAATGTGTGATAGGAAGAGAGAGACAGAGAGAGAGACAGTGAATGGCATAGCAAGACAGGAAGAGAGGTAAAGAAAGAGGAAAAGAGAAATATGTTGTGAAGGTAAAGAGCTGCATATAGTGGTGCAGTTTGAGTCAATAACTCTGAATGATCCTCAGCTGTTTTTGTCTGAACTTAGCTTTCAGCTGCACTTTACTACAGACTTTCTGAAGCAACTTTGTGCAGCTAGTGGTGAGCAACTCTGACTGTCCTTTAACAGTTCTCGAAGAGTGCTGGACACCTACACATTTTAGAATAGGGGAGGGTGTGTGTGTGTGTATGCTTCAGTAACCCTAAATCTTTGCTTCCAGCCCAACTTGGCAGCATGTGATTGGCTGGCCTCTTACTCACATGATCATTACCTCAGGGGAGGAGAAAGAAAGAAAAAGAAAAGGGAAAAATCTTGAGTTTTGTGCAGGCTCACAGTTGATACTCAGTGTATATGAAAAAAAAGAAAAAAGAAGGATTTTCAACTTCAGTTGTTGAGAGAAAGAAAAGTGAGGAGGGAAAAAGAAAAGAAACAGAAGAAGACTGCTCCACAAACTGCACTCACATTGGAGGAATATGTTTTATTTCCCCTTTGACTCAGTGCTGCCCTCTATGGTGGAGAAGCTGTTGTGTGAAGCCCATTGTCTGTGGTTGATCTCTCATAGAACAGGGGTGTAATGTTGTAAGGTCTGCATTAAAAAGAGGTGTGGCCTTGTGAGCTCTATTTCCCAAAAGCCCCACAGTTCAACCCAAGTTCTGTAATGTATTTACTGTGTTACTTGCATTACTCTGCCCCTAAAATGAGTCATCCCTTCAGGAATCAATTAGGTGCTGTTATACTTCAGTGTGGTTTTGGTTCATCGAGTGAAAGAGTGTTTAAAGGGGAAACTGATCTGTCAAGTCACAGTGTAATTTTGGTAAACCGTCCTGTTGTTTGGAAGTGTCACAGAAGCTTTGGACTACACTGTTTGCAAGGGAAAGTTTCAGAGAGGACATACGGTATTCAGCCCACGCTAAAGTGCAGTCTGAGCCAGGAGACATTTGGCATAATGTGAAGAATCCTCTTGTAAAATGTGTGTGGTTTTATACACAGACATCAGTTTAGTTTGAAACGTGCTGGGCACTAAAGGTCATAGTTTTTGCCAAAGGGGTGTGGGGGGTGACTCCAGTGAAAATGGTCCAACATATAGAATAAAATACTTTTACATTAACTTACATTTAAGGTTTAGATGGTTTTCCCTTCTCCTGTGATGATTCAGTATTTTACTTAATATTGCAATCTGCATCAGCCTACAAATCCCATGTTGTTGCATCTCTAATGTTGTTAGTACAATTTGTTCTGCTACTTTGTTGTTTATTACTTTTGTCACTGCAATTTCAAGTAGCCAAAACTAGGGATACACAATGTCATAATCATCATAAAATTATATTTGCTGAAAATATTATTGTCATTAGACAGATGTTTAGATTTGAAAAATATTTCATAATGCATTCATTCCACTTTGAAAAGGCAGAATGTTTAGTTAACTCTGCAATATCATGAAAAAATATCTCCATTTTCTAATTTCTGCTAATTTTTAAGCAAGCCATTTTCTAATTCATGTACATGTCATCTCAATGTATGTATTTTTTATTTAGTTGTATCAGCTTCTGTATCAGTATCAGCCTACAAGTCCCACATCGACGCACCCCTGCTAATAACTCTGCATTTCGCAGTAACAACGCTCTTTATCACTTCAGTGTGAATGAGTGGAGCTTACTCTGCAAGTTGAATGGGCCATCATCATAGTTGCACCTATTTCTCCACACTGGCCCATGGACATTGTTCCTCCCAGTCATGGGCCTTTAAACTCAAGCAAAAGTTTTTTTAAGGCAGATTTTATCTCTTCTCTATGTTGGTGTGCATCCTTTGTCTTGCTCATTTTGCAAATATGTCAGTCCACCCCTGTGCTGTGGTTATTCCTCTGCTTTGCCGAGCCCTCTGTGTGTTTTTGGAAACTCTTCCTCTTTGCTTCAGTAGTTCATTTGCTCCAGGTGGAGGGTCGGACATGCTGTGTGGGTCTGAGCACATTTTGTGGCTTTTTGTCCCCCAGAGGAGTGCCATTTATTATGGAACAGGAGGGGAGCGCGTTCCATGCCATGCTTGCCCTCTTTTTTTTTTTTTTTCACCGGGAACATCTTGTTGTCAGGGTAACAAGAGGCAGGCGGCCTTATGGGAGTTTGAGTGGAGCGGAGAGTGCTCTGCCATTTTTAGAGACAGATATCTATCCGCTCCCCAGACGCCATATGACGCAATGTGTGTGTGTGTGTGTGTGTGTGTTCGTACGTTGCCTGTGGTGTTGAAAAGGCTGAGTGTTTGGGGTATTTCAGCAGTGATACTGAGTCAGTATTTATTTGTTAGGGGCAACTTTCAAATCCCCTCAGTAATAAAAACCCAGCGAACTGCCAGATTTAAAAAAAAAAGCAGTGAACAGTGAGAGCTTGAAGTGGTGGCTCACATTACCCCACCTCATCCCACCCCTTCCCCCTTTAAGGGGCTGATGCTCTGCACTGTTTTTTGTTTTCTCTGCTCAAACGCACCTGACTCAGCTCATTAAAGACTCTGTAATTAGCTGAGTGAGTCAATGAGTTCAATTAGGTGTGCGAGGTTAGAGAAAACACAATCATGTGCATTGCACAAGCACCTGGGGGAGCCAGTGACCTTAAAGATATTTAGCAAAAGTCTTAAACAGCTGCTTGATGATATGAATGTTTCTTTGATGTTATAAAGAAAACATCACAATGTCATGTTCTCTAAACCTGGTGCGTAATGAAGGCTTGTGCTTATCATCTCCAGCCTTGTTTTCACTAATGAGTTCCCTTGCTTAATAAAGAGGAAAACCTAATTAGTCAAATCAGGTGTTAAGGTGCATGGCTGGAACACCTGCTTGGCCTGTCTCACTGGAGAAGGTTGAATACCCATGTGAAAAAAACTCCCAACCTGACTTTTAAGCTCCTTTTCTTTCATAACAGTGCAATTGCTCCACCTCCTGGAAAAAGTTTGTAATTGCAGCATACTTTCCTCTCCATTTCTTACTGGCCACGTTATTAGACACTCCTACCGTCGTTGGTTCACCTTGCTGGTTGATATTTTTGGTTGTTTTGTTTTATATTTTTAATTATTTGTGGTTGTCTTCAACCCAGCAGACCACTGATACATATATGTTGGTGTCACTTCTGTTCTATAAATATGGATGCCCAAATATTACAGTGGTGGTCCTATGGGCGTGGTAAATTATGCAGCAACAGATTACAGCCAATAAGTACAAACCTATAAAACAGCTTTATTGTGTTTTTAAAGTACTGGTTACTCCAAATACATGTATTTAATATGAAATCTCTGTATCAAGACCTACATTTTTGTGTGTTTATGTGTGTGTTTCTCTCACAGGAGACTCAGAGTAAGTCGAAGGTGTGTGCTAATGTGTTCTGCGGTGCAGGGAGGGAGTGTGCAGTGACAGAGAAAGGAGAACCCAGCTGCTTGTGTATCGAGGTAAGACATGTTGTACAGTTCTCTTTCCATGTTAGCACTGTCTCTCAGCACATATCCCGAATATCTATACACAAAACCGTAACAGGATACCAGATTCTCATGTCTGCTTCAGGATTGATGTTTTCTCATATATTATTTATAATAAAATGGAAGTCCTAACTCTAAAATACAAAATCCTGACCACTGTGTTGACTTCAGTGATGTAAAGCATGAATAAAATGTATTACATCATTACTGTGCCACTTTTAGCAGTAACAGCACTGATATTACATAATGTATATAGAAATCATGTGTAATGATGAATCATGTTAATTCAGTGCTTGATGTTTTTCCCAGTAGGTTGATTGAAAAAAGCAAATATGACAAATTATTTCATTATTATTAGGTTTTTATATCCTACAGACTTTCATTTCTTGGTTCACTCCTTTCTGCATACAGCCCTAATGACCACCCAGTCTAAAATAAAGGTGGGAGAGAAAAATCTGATACAGTGTAGTGTCTTTATATTTTTTGGCATGATAATAAATCAGTACAGCAGCAAACAAATTGCAATATTTGTTTTTTATTTAATATAATTATAATATATTTTAAATGTTTTTAATATACTTTTATTTTGTTTTTTGTTTTACTCTGATAACATTTGCTTCTGAACTCCACAAGATGTTGCTATACCTTGTTCATTTCTTGTGTCAAACTACAGTAGAAAGAGTTGCCCATATGGCTGCAGAGACTCCTGTAGAAACAAACCATCTTCTTTCAAGTTGAAAAGATGCAATAAGATTATATTATTGTCCAAAAATCTTGACAGTATGATATTATCAGCTTTGTGACAGTTCCCACTTCTAGTCTAAAACTCTGGCTTATAAATATGCTGTTGTTTCAGCCCTAAATATCAGTCAGCTCACTCTAGAGAGATAATGATATGCTTCCAGAAGACTATAAATTATAACACTATGAATGACTAAAACTATATAAACTATTTGCATATTAATTTAAATTATGCTTGATTTGCATGTTAATTACCAAATATTCACTGTTTATTCATGAGAAAAAGTACATTATATTGTTTATTTAGTATGCTATATTTATTACATTTAATGTTTCTTTAATCAAGTATTCAAGTTTAATGGACTTATCTTAAAAAAAAATTATTTAAAATTTGACAGTGATTATTAAGGGAATATGGCTTAAATAGGGCCTGAAGCACATGTGTGGCATTTGGGTCAGGTGTCATGGTCATGTGGAGTAATAATGGTCATTATTCTACAAAGGGTGTGTGTATATCGTGTGGCTGCCACACAATTTGACAGATTATTGACTTCAAAGGCTTATTTAACACACACACATACACACACACACACACACACACACACACACACACAGAACTTTCCTGTCTCAAATGGCACCCCTTCATATGAACAGGCTTAGTGTAAGCAGCTCTGAATGAAGCTCGTGTAACTTGACAGTCTAATAATTCTGTTCCACAGTGCAAAATGAAAGATGGTATTTGAACACAGGTCATGATGTGGAAGTGGTACAACTCAGCACTATTTTTTCAAATAATCAAAGCATCCTTTATCAAATGTTATAAAGTATAGTATGATAGGAGGGAGGTTTTATGCAGTGCAGTACAACACACAGCAAAGCCGTACCTCTACCTACTCCTCACTGAATTGCTCACAGTGGGAAATTTCACATTATTATTATCCTTGCTACAAAGCTTTTTTGCTGGGATGTTAAGATGGATTTTAAGTGAATGATCACTGGCCTTTGTTAAGCCCAAGTGTCCAACTGAGGATTGTCTTCCATCAGCTCACTTATGCCTCTACTCTCTTTGCAAATTTGCACTCGGACACAGCGCACAGGCTACAGCTTATTGCAGAGGTGCATATATTCAGTGCTTCTGATTTTGGCTCATTTAAAAAATTACACATTCAAATAGCAATATTAGTTAAAATGCCCATGCTTAATGATCAAATGTGCAGTGGTGTTAGAAGAAAAGCTATCCACTGTGTGTACCCCCTTGAGAGTGCCATTCTCTTGCATTTGTTTCTTTCTCGCTTTTGTTTCGATCCCTATTCACTCATAGTCGACCACCCAAGTTGATTAAATGCTCAATCCGTCAAATACACCATTGGTCCTGAACACACTGCACAAAGTTGTCAGGCGCCATTGACGCTAACTGACGGCCAACAGTCAACTTACAGTGTACATGCAGAGTCGGGCAGATAGCATGATGTTTGAGGTGGACTATGCTGCCCGACAGAAGTGATGGAATTTTTGTTGTTTTTCCCATTGTTTTTCAATGAGAAAAAATTACTACAAAGGTTTAGTTAACATCTTCCACTCTCTCTCTTTTGCTCTCTCTATCTCTTGCTCTCTCACTCTCTCTCTTTCTCTCTCTCTTACTCTCTCCTCTGTCTTTTAGCAATGCAAGCCTCACAAGCGCTCTGTGTGCGGCAGTAATGGAAAAACGTATCGAAACCACTGTGAGCTGCACCGAGACGCCTGCCTTACTGGGCTGAAGATCCAGGTGGCCCATGATGGTCACTGCAAAGGTGAGGGAGTGGGCTGAGGAGTGTAGCCACTGTAAAATAAAGTTTATATAGCAGCTGAGCCCCCTTGTTTACACTGTCAAACTTTCATGATGAACAAAGCAGTAGAATGTTTCTCAATAAATTATTGAAGATTAATAATGTTTTTTCCTTCACCTGTACAGTGGAGAAATGACATTTAGAATGTGTTGGACTTTAACTTATACTGATGGACACAATACTGAATACTATTTTTCATGTTCATGTTTTAGATATTTTAACGTATTTTTTTGCATCAGGTCCTTTAACATGTACAGTTTGATTTGCCTATGTGCAGCATATAGTGTCAGTGTGAATAAAGAAATGAAAGCAATAAAAGTTTGGGTGCTAATTTAAATGCCACTGACAATTCAGTATTCAATGTATTCAATATACCATGCAACACTACTGTGTATGACAAAGAGACCTTCAGCATGTTTTGGGCATGATCCTGACAATGATCCGTTGGAGAGATTACTGAAGGCCGGGGGACCCAAAGCTTAGCAAATGTGGCTAATGACTGATGACAGGCTGTGGAGTTGACCTATACAGTGGCATTCTGATTTAATGAACACTTAAGCCCCATGTGCCCCTAGCCTACAGCTAGAGGATTAAGATTTATAAAGATTTATACGATTTTATAGCTTCCTAAAATGAGATTAGCTTCATCACATGATCCTACTGGACAATCAAGAAAGAAAGCAGAATTTATGCAATGAGATTTTATATGTATGGTGTTTTTAATTTAATGTTGTAAACTCCTGTATGTGGTCCCTTACTTCAATTCCTCTCTCTTATATTTGCATAACTTACATATTAGTGTAATAGTTACTAAATATTATTCATATAAAGTCTTAATATGAATATTAATATGAATAGCTCAAATATGCTGAATATAGTACATGAATTTTACATGTAAAAGACTTTCTCAGGCATGGATCCAAATCTGGTCTTGGACTAAATTTCAGTGGCGGTGATGACAGACTATTAAAAATATTTTTTTAGCATAAAAATGGGTTTGAGAATCTGACCCTAAAATGTCCCTGATGTTATTACTTTAGCTCCTGATGCAGCTTTTATGGGTTCTGTCTGTTATAAATGTGTAAGGGAGTTTTATTCAAATCACCCTACTCCCTCATACACCCTACCGCCCCCTCTACCATTCTCATGTAAAATAATCCATAACAGTGGAGATATCTGGAATTAGAAAACCACTTTGTGTTTATTTATACATGTAGCAATAATGAGACTAAAATCAACATCATAAAGTACAAAATGCATAAGAAACTGCCACCAGCATAATTCAGGTGTTACTCATACATTTTGTTATTCAGATTTTTTAGATGCTGTTATTCTCATGAAAAGGTGTAGGGGTTGATTTTTAGAATAGATTTATTTAAAATTCCTGATTTAGTGAACACAATTTCTTGTCCACCAGAGTAGGGGTGGGGGTTGTGGTTCAACAAAACCAAATATTTGGTTTATAAGGGATATTGGTCAGGTGCTTGAGCAAGTGCCTCATTTTTTAAAGTAATGAAATGCTTTCTCAGGGTGTAGCACTGACAAATTTGTATCTGCAGCATTGTCAAAAAAATAATAAATGACAAAAAAAATCAAGCTCTTGAGAAGAATAGAAATATTTTTATTTTAAAACAGCTTGCACAGTGGTGGGTGTACAACATGTGAGGTATTTGCACAGATCTGGACTGATCTGGTAGGTTATCAGTGAGCTCAGCAGTGAACCTGCTGGAACCTCTGTGAACCTGATGAACTCATTACTGACGATGGCCTGGACATTGACCAGGTTGTTCTCTCAGATCTCAAGCAGATAGGGCATCATTAGATCATCTCCTATTGCAACACTATTTGAACCAGAGGTCTACCACTATGGACCTCAAATCCAGTTTCCCATGTTGGATTTTATAATCACTGGTAGTTATCTGAACTGTTGACGTTGCTGATTGGCTGCCTAGTGAAATGTAACCAGTGACTACAAAATCCTGGCCAGAAACAGATTAGAACAGATTTGCAGATTTCATCAGCTGCTGGATTACTGATGGTGTCGCAGTTGTAATTAGCTTAGCTTAGCTTACAGCAGTGTTTGTTGTAGTTTGTCATATACATCAGTCAGTCATAACCTAAACACCGCTGACAAGTAAAGTGAATAACACTGACTATCTAGTTATTTCATTTCTATAGCACCTGTCAGGGGGATGGGAGATTATAGACAGCAAGTGAGCAGTCAGTTCTTGTAGTTGATGAGGAGTCAAAACATCTCCAAAACATCAGGTCTTGTGGAGTCTCCCAGATATGCAGTAGTTAGTACCAACCAAAAGTGATTTAAGGAAAGACAACTGCTGAATCGGCAGCAGGGTCATGGACACCCAAGGCTCACTGATGCATGTGGGAAGGGAAGGTCTGATCTCACAGAAGAGCTACAGTGGTTTAAAACGTGGATACTGAGTCTGATAGAAAGGGGTCAGAACACAGTGCAGCACAGTCAGAGGTATTTTATCAGCATGAGCATTTGATGATACTAAAGTACAATATTTGAAACAAAAACAGCCTCCTTTGTTCTTACAAATTATGTTACATTTACTGTGCAGTGCTTATTAAACTCTGGTCTGGACTCTGATCTGATTCTGATTTTCTGTTACAGAGAAGAAAACAGAGAAAGCTGCTGCCAGTCCAGGTGAGTGTAGCGTCCTCTGGGTCAGCCTGATTTCTCCTATCGCTCTGCTTATCAGTTTGCCACACTGATCAGTGTTCCTTTAGTGCTGATCAGCAGTATGAGCTCATGAGGAGACTGAGCTGCTGTGAAACAAGCCAAAGTGGAGTGAGCTTAGTCAGCAAAGAGATGTCTGGATCCACGGCTGGTTCATAAGGGCAACTTCCTTAGCCACCGTTACTCTTTTATATAATGCTTAAAGAGATTAAAAGTCCTGACTCCCTAATATGGGTAGAATAGACTAAAGGAACTGCACTGGAGATCTGGACAAAGAATAAGTCTGTTTACTACTTCTACAAATTTATATTTCAAAACTTAAGAAATATTGTATCTTTCGCGTGTCAGATCTAATGTTTTTGTCTTGTAAAATCTGTCACTGTATTTGTATGTAGAGTTTTATACTGGACCAGGTGAATTCTAGCGCCACACTCTTGGTTTGTCACTTTCCTCAAGCATTTCTATGTTAAACTGCTTTTTTTGTCATGTTTAATGTCCTTCCACATTTGTATTGATTTTTACTGTGTGTGTGTTTTGTATGTGTGTGCGTGTGCAGTGGTTTGCTATGTGGCTGACCGCAACGAACTGCGCAGACGTGTAATTGAGTGGCTGCAGACTGAGGTGGTTCCCGATGGCTGGTTTACCAAGGGCTCAAACTTTACCGACATCCTTCTCAAGTATTTCAAGGTGAGATTGAAACTTTTAGGTAAAAACATGACCACAGAAACATCTACGTACTGTGGGAATCTGTTTTCAGTCATATATAACCACTTTAGTAGTAGAGACATGTAGAAAAAGATTCTAACATGGGGCTGTGTAATGTCAAAGGCTGCAAATAATGTAAAAACATGTTTTAATTATGTTCAAAATGATGAACACAGCTGCATTTGATTCAGAAATGATGTGAAAGTGAATGTGAATTGATAATATTTATTATAATATAATAATTATATTACTTCAAGGCCAAGTGAAATATCATTTAGTCTATTCTTCTTCATTCGTTTATTACAGTCAGATTAAATTTTGGTAATTTTAAATGACCATCATTTCATTATCACCCTCCTCCATCCCCAGAACCTAGGGGTGTACTGCCACAACCCATTCTCTTAATAGCTTCCAGAGGCCGTGCCTGTCACTGTCTCAGTAGGTACATATTAGAACTTCAGATGGGGTGGCTTGGTTTTACTCATGTTGCCCCTTAAAGCCCTCAGGCCTGGTTCCTTTTGTGTGTGTTACCCCCTACTGGAGATATCAGTGACCTCATAAATCCTACAACAGCCTCAGGACATGCCTGATCATCTTTCTGACAGCCGTGTCAGGCATGTTCAAGAAGACTACTGTTACGTCTTATGACTCAGCATGGCATACAGCCTGGTTGGCTGAGAGACTATAAATGTTTGCAAGAGGAGTATTAGCTCTCCTCTGCTCTATATTTTGTGCCAAGTGCTGTCGTCACTGTTTTTCCACAAGAGATCAGCAGGAGTTTCTAGCAGTGGAATTCCATTGCTATGGAAAGTCCTGTATCCTTTACATGGTTTTCCCAGTACTTAACCCTATAGTGGCTGAGCATTATTTCTTCTGTCTTACTGTAGTGTACAAATGCAATTATGCAATTAAATATTTAATTACACAATTTACCGTGCAATGAATTCATTTTGCATTTAGTTTTTTCTTCTTTTTTTCTAATTGTTCTGCATTCACGGCATTAACTTTTTTTTTATCAAATTTACAACAAAGGTTTTCCTACCTATATGCACAAATGTGATTTTGATGAAAAGTTCATAATCCTTTCTTTAACTTTTACATATTCTTAACTCCTTAGAAATGCATAGTGTAGTTCAGTATTAACTATTTCTATTTATTTTATTTATTTAACCTTTATTCAACCAGGATGTCTCTTGTGATTAAATCTCTTATTTAAGAGAGACCTGGCCAAGAATACCCACCATTTCAAGGAACAAAACATGTGAAATCAAACAGAAAACAGAAAACATGCCCATATGGACAGAGAGGATTAAGCCAATACATCCATCAAATATGAGTTTCAGTTACATGGGTTTTTATCAAAGCTTTGAATTTTCTCATTTTTAAAAGCAAAGTGTTTTGAAGATTATTCCATGTCCAGGGAGCAAAATAAGAGAATGATGTTTACCCAGTTCTGTTAAGATCCTGGGTACCCAATAATGCCACCATTCACATGAATGGATATTATACTTTGATAACTATTGGTAAGTGACAGCACAAGTAAGAAGGATAAAGAGTTTACCCAGAAAAGCTTTATTGATGAAAATGTCTCATCCTTAGCTCATTGAAACTAACAGAGATATTGTGCTGAAAGTGTGGATTCTGAACTTTTTTATTCGAATTCGTAACAAAATGCTTGATAAAGTTCAGAATGCACACTTTTCACACAATGTGCCTGAGCTAAGAGTGAGAAATAGTTAATACTGAACTACACTATGCAATGCTTAAGATATCTAAGAGTTCAAGTGTATCACTTTACAGTAAGATCACCCTTATAAAAGGCTTATAAATTATTTAGAGTCTGAAAACAAAAAGAAAACAGTAAGCAGTTGCTGGGCAGATAATGAGGCCTTATTGATCTATGCTGTCAAAGCTCAGATCTAGCTGGTTATTGATCTTGCTTTGTTTTCTTCATCAGTCAGTAGTTTACCTGTCAGCTTCATCACATATCATCACACAGTTTCAAATATAATAGCAGTTGTTTTGTTTTGTGATGTAATAATATATAATATCATTTATTTACATTAATAACTCATTTCAAAGAATTAAAAAAATCTTCATAAAGGTGGTCTCATTTTGAAGTGGTACTGGTTAAAGACCTGGTTCAGCTCATGAAATGTTAAAAAATGAGTTGACGAGCTATTGAGTAATGTGTGTGGCAGAGGAGCCGAGCACAGGGATTCAGTAATACTGATATACAGAAAAGCACAGAGGACGAGAACCTCTACAAGTGTAGAGTTATTACTGTGATCTTCCTTCTGTTATTTTTTTATGCAGTTATTCATGTGTTACACAGTAATGCGTAATGAGTTGCTTTTATACCTGATTTGCATTTTGTATTGACAGGTTTGAATCTGTATCTTTGACTTTAGTTTGTTTCAATGTTAAGAAATATTGTAAAAGGTGCTGGACTGTCTTCTACCTGCAGCAACAATGAATCATGCACAGTAACATCCCATCAAAATCTAATCACAAATGATATCTGCTCTTCTACTTGCATTCTGGTCTGTGACAGGACATTCTGTGAATTATTTGCTCTGTTACTACAGAGCTGCAGCACAGAGACTCAGTTGTAGTGTTGACCAATCAGAATGAAGGTGATATGTGTTATCCTAAAGTCTGTTTGCATTTTCTCACTGTAGAACTATGATAATGGTGACACACAGCTGGACTCCTCCGAACTGCTCAGCTTCATCCAACATAACGAGACAGCTGTGGAGCTGCGCTCATACGCAGAGGAGGAGAACAACCGCCTGCTCAGGTAGCACACACATACATGCACATGCAAACAATAACACACTAGCATCAGAATTGTTCTCAGTATCACTCTGTAGTGATCTGAAATGTGTTCCTGCTTAGAACTGAATGTACTGGACTGTAAGTGTGGTGTTTCTAAAAAAGGTTAGGACAAATGTAAATAGAAACAAAATGTGTAAAATGTAAATAGAAACATTTCCAAATCATGTAAACACATGTATTAAACTGATGATTTTAGTAAACACAATATATAATATTTTATTAATTTATATTATAACATAATAATAATTCTAATATTTATTTTATATATACTAAATATATATTTTTTCATTTAAAATTGTATGGTATTTTATACTTTTTGTGCTGGTAAAACACCTGGTGAAGTAATCTCACTAATCTCACTTTTAGTCTCACAACTAATTAGGTTAATTGACAACAAGTCAAGAACACTGGGCCAAAAAAGAGCATCAGAAGAAAAGATGGAGAGGGGTTTACCAACCATCTGGCTTGTTATCACCACATAGTTTAGAAGCCAGCATCCGTGATGGGCATGAGTTAGTGCACATGACATGAGTAGCATGAACATCTGGAAGACATTATAAGTTTGTAATGTTTAATGATACATCCAGAGCATGTGCTGTAATCCAGGTAACGTCTTTTTTCTGGTAAGACCTTTCTTATTTCAGCAAAACAATGCCAAACTTACTTACTTACCTGGCAGGGGTGATACCATGATCACGAAGGTGGTTCGCCCAAGGTGAGACTTAGCCATTGCACTTCGGTTGTGCTGACCCTTGCGAATTCCCCAAATGTGGGAATCTTGACTGCATAATTTCTGATAGTGGGGGACTGCGTTCGCGCTCTCC
>JBBPDA010000003.1:17404940-17422063 GCA_037974385.1 Arnoldichthys spilopterus | reverse complement strand
TTGAAGTACTTCAGTTGTGTGTAATGGATCTAAAATATATGAAAGTCTAATGTTTATCAGTACATTACAGAAAATAAACTTTATCACAATATGCTATTTTTTTTAAGAAAGACTTGTACATAGTAAAATGGGAAAAGCTTGCTGTATTACATCAGCCTACAAGCTACTGTTATAATAGTTTACTGGTTCTGGGAGGTACTGAAATTTCTTTTAGTTTAGTTGAAACCACAGTTGTAGTCAGTTAAGCCAGTGAAAAATACAAAGATATATGTTCTGTACATAGAAAGCTTATTTTTTATCTCGTTCAAAAAAACCATCTCATCTTTACATTGTGCAGAATTTATATTGATGAATTCATTTAAAAAACTGGTCCAAGACTTCTTGGAAAAACTTCTTGGAAAAACATAATTTCACATTAACCTCTAATAAAGTTTTTTGCTTGTCCTGTAAAGTTATCATTTTGGAGTAGTAAGGTTTTTTTCTGACAGTAACGATATGGAAAAAAACATTTTTAAAAATCCACAGATTAGAAAACATATGTGTTATTTTGGTGCATCTGGAAGCCCAGACAGTGTTTATTTTCTAACATTTAAATCTTCCAGCTTGACTTTCTGTCCAAAAGATACTGTTGATACTATTGTAATCCAACATTTCAAATTTTGTGATTTACCTGCTCAGACACACTTGGTCATTTACTGAAGAACTGAATCAGGTGTGTTTTGAGCAGGAAAATCATCAAACTGCAGCCTCTCAGGACTGGAGAAGACCACCCCTAAAGCTGTATTACTGCAATGTCTTTAAAGCTGTCTGTTAGCTTGTACCGCTAAGCACTGAGCTAAATCTTGTCAAAGATAATATAAAGAATAATGACGATAATGCTCTCTCAACAGAGAAAAGTCCCGCACCTGAGGCAGCTGCTGGTGATGATGAGATGACTGAGGAGGAGTGGAGCCTCCGCGTGGCTGAACTCAACAAACATCAGGTTCACTCATTAAAACTTTCGTGCATCAGTCAGATATTTGTCTATAGAAATAATGTATCACAGCCTGTGTACAACTACATACCCCAGCTAATGTCCAGCATTGCAGCTAATTGTCAATCTTCCAGAGCAGAAGTGACAAATCCTGGCAGTGACAAATAGGCACCCTGTTTGTATATTCAGTCTTTTGTACCTTCGAGAGCTTCAGATTTTACCCAAAATTTCCAAATAACAACAGAAGACTTTGTCACTGTTGTTTTACTGAGGGGGAACCAGTGGTGTATGGTTGTAAAAACAGTACTTGCAGCTTTGGATCACAGCCTAATTTAAAGTCAACAAGGTTGTGGCCTTGGTGCTTGTACACACCCATATACTAAATGAGGCTATAAACTTGATGCCCTGTTGTATAGGTGAGGGATTCCTTGTGGCTAGCAGGCTCGGTTTTTGACATATTGTAACTTGTTGATGGTATTTGGCTTAAATGTTTTTTTCCTTCACATCTTAATGTCCTTCTCTTATATTATGACTGCTGTGAACAATTAGCTAAAAGCCTGGCACACAAGCTAGTGATTGTGGATTATAAATTAGGGATGTTTCTGGTGATAAAATTTTAAAAGAATTTATTTGACCAAATAAGCAAACAAAAATTATACAGAACCTTTTAACCGTGTCCTTTCCTCTTTAGGAGACCATGGAGAAGATGAAGTCCAGCACAAAAGAAGTTTAAAGTCAGAGTATGAGAGGAAGAGGAAGGAGACAGTTGAGGAAGAGATTCCTCTCCTACTGATCACAATCAGGACTCCTACTTACTGTTTCTTGGGTTGAATCACATCATTTTTTGTTTTATCTCTATGAATATGTTTATCTATTATTACCTTTTCGTGTAACGTCATTATAATCTGTTTTTCAGTTGATGTTTGTTCAGCCGCAGTTGTAGCTGAGTATTACCTTTAGCTGACGTCTGCTGTTTTGTGTGTCTGCGTATCACAAAGTGCTGTACTTTGTTTTATTGTATCACTCTAACCCATGCCTAAGAGGCCCCAGCACTTTATATGGGGCTATTTTGTATGCTGTTCTTACTTTTTTAAGTATTATTATTTTTTATCATGTATTTGTTTTTGTCTTTTTAGATTTTGTATACAGTTTGCTTTTGATTGAGACAATGGCAGTAGATGGAGAAGAGGAGTGATGGAGGGAGAGGAAATCAGTCAAGATCATAAGCCGTACATCTATCAGGGGATTAAACCATGGTCTAGCCATACAGCACAGCGAATATTGAAATCGGCTAAGTCTCCCTCACCACTCTCTCTGACTCTACCCAGTCAAGGCAGTCATAGTCTTGAGACCTTTCGAAAAGGTGCTAATTTGTATTATTTGGTTTGCAATGTTGCAATCTTGTGTCAGCATTCCTCTAGATTACATCTAGGCTGCTAAGTAGGAGTAGTTAGCTCATAGTGCTAAAGCAGAGGCACAGAAGATGCAGAACTGTGTTTTGGTCAGAGTTGCTGATATTTGGAAAACATGGAAGCCATGACTAAACTTACACCAACAAGGTGCTCTCAATGCTGACACACGTCTTCACATTATCTTAACAGAAAATCAGTGGATGTAAAACAGAAAGGTCTGGAGCAACACAAAAGGCTTAGGCTGTGCAGACTATGGGAGGTGTAAAGCCTGACACCTTTGTACTGTAGGGCAGTGAAATTGTGTTTTTTGGACTGATGAAACACCATGAATGACCTTGGGGATATTTTAGAGTAATGACATACCACTACACATGTTTGGAATGAGTACATGTGCTCCACTCAACACATTTGGGATTAATCAGGGGGATGAAGCTCCTATTAGCACATTTGGGATGAGTGAGGGTGATGAAGCTCCATTGGACACATTTGGGATGAGCAGGAGTGATGAAGCTCCATTGGACACATGTGGGATGAGCAGGAGTGATGAAGCTCCACTGAACACATGTGGGATGAGTAGGAATGATGAAACTCTGTTGAACACTTTTGGGATAAGTTAGAGCAATGAAGCTTGATTGTAATACATTTGGGATGAGCTAGAGTGATGAAGCTTCATTAAACAACTATGGGATAAGTTGGAGTGTCATTTTTAAGCCAGATATGAATATCAGTACCTGACCACGCTGAGTCAAATGCTAGCAGGGATATTCCAACATCTTCTCTTGAGAGTAGAGGTCTGGGGAGATCAAATCTGTGGATACTCTTGGTTTTTGAATAATTCTGAGAAGAAGGTGTCTGGCTACCTCTGGGCATTAAATTCTTATGTGATCTTAGTCATTGGTGTGTAATTCAGCCTTGACCATACATTCTTCAATAAATTTGATTTCCTGATATTTCTTAATAGGGGCCTTTGGTTTTAGTCAGACCAGAGCATTCTGTTCTTTATATTTCCATACAGACAGGAACACTTTGGCAGCACACATGCTTCTGCTTTGCTTCTGCTTTTCTTATGTTTACCCTGCATATATTTGACTAATTTTGCTTTATGTAGAAATAGCAATTGTTAAAAATCTACTTGATGTGCTCATTTCTGTTTGAAGGAGCTACACAAACCAAACAGGTGAAAGAAAGTGATGCAAGCACTTCTGAATTAAGATAATTGTTAAAGTGCAGATTTGCTGGCATGGCAGAATGGAGTTGTGTTTGATTGCTCTGAGCGTTTGATGGCACTGACCAGGATGAGCATAGGCAGGGGTGTCTGAAACCAAAGCTTGATGTTTAGGGTGTTTAAATGTTGTACAAAAAATCTCCAGGTAAACCACTACTCTGGACCCAGCAACAACACTATACCTTTTCTTTCAAAGAGCAGTCAGAATATGGATTAGAATTGCTGTCACCTCTTTAGCTTCTTGCTGAGTTTGTATGTCTCCCTGCACATTAGTATAGCTGTATGTGTGTGTGATTGATAGAGGGATAAAGAGAATGTGTTTTAGCTTTTTTCATCTTATTTTCACATTTTCTAAATTCCACTAATATCAAGGATCTTTTTGTGGTAATGAGTGCCTTAAATATACATCCTTAGTATCACAGGCAGCATGGCCTTCTCTTAGGAGAGTCTAACCATCTGTCATAGGATTCCGTGAAGAAATTTGCAGTATTATGGTAGTTAACCAGATGTCCTGTGACTGACTGAGTACAACATGTCATTTCACACAGACCAGGACAAATCATTCATTTTAGTGTATAGACTATCTTGGTAACTTTTATTTCAATTTACTTGTGTTATGACTTTTGGCTCTGTACTGAATGTCAAGAAAATAAATTTTTCCTGTTAGTTATTCTTCGCTCCACTTTCTTTACTATTATCCATCATTGTGGGCGTGATTGCAGCTTTTTAAAACTGATCAAAACAGTTTAAGGTATTTTTTTTAAAGTGAAAGTGACTATTTGTCATTGTGAACACACTCAAGCACCACAACGAAATGCAACCTCTGCATTTAACCCATCACACGTGGAGCAGCGGGCAGCTATCAACAGCGCCCGGGGAGCAGTGTAGCGGGACCTTGTAGTATCCGGGCCGGGACTCGAACCTGAGAGGCAGTGACCTAACCACTAGGCCACCACTGCCCATAAGGAAGGTTCCACCGAGATTTGAACTCGGATCGCTGGATTCAGAGTCCAGAGTGCTAACCATTACACCATGGAACCACTTTCCTACACACCTGATCGAACCATCTGTTCATTAGCAACCCCTGGCTGAACTAAAGTGGGTGTGTTCAAGCAGGGAAAGACACTTAAATGTGCAGGGCAGTTGACCTCTAGGACTAAGATTGGGAAACTGGATGGTTATTAGTATATTCTAATTTTCATTAAGGTCTATGTGGTTCATGAACAACAGGACTGATGAAGTCACACAATATGTGTGCATTGTCATGTAAATGCAACAAATTGTGTGCATCTGCACACTGAAAAGTGCATCAAGCTGTAGAGACCATGAGGCAAGCCTGCAGCCCTCTTGCATAATAAAATCTCAGCAGCAAGTGCAGTTGCATAAGGGCCTAGGGGGCTCCAAAACCAAGTCAAACTTTTACATTGAGCACCACCAACTTGTAATGCATACTTTCACATTCATTTCCTGGCTTTAAGATTTCTTAAATCGTTGTATGTTTAATGTATACAGTCCATTGCAAAACTAAAAACAAAAAGAACACGTCTATAAACATATGGCTACCAATAAAAGGGTTAATACAGTAGGGGCGGGGACTAAGGAGTGGGGCCCTGTAACATGAATTACAGCTATTCTACGCTGGCGTGACTGCGGTGGTGCGGGAGTTAGTCAGGTTCTGGCAGTGGCTCTGTGTAAAACCCACCCTCCAAGTTGGATCCCGCAAGATAACCTACATGGTAGAATGGGAGGTATGTGTTTAGGTTGAGCTTTGGGAGTTGGAATCGGACGTGTATGGCTCAGTGTGGGACACGGCTGGTGTTATTGATTGCGAGAGTCAGCTGAGTTGGACTGGCCCCCTGTGTTCGCACGACCCCCTCCGCTCGGTCTCTACCCGAGCATTTTAACCATGGAGGGCTTTGAGGGAGCCAGCAGGGGCGACACCGTGCTCGATTTGTCCCACCTGAACTTCGACAGCGTGGGTTTCGAGAGCATGAGCGAGAAGAGGAGGGAAGAGACCAGGCAGCTGCATCTGTGCTACAACAGGCTGACGGCGCTTCCGGGCTCCATCCACCGCTTCGCCAACCTCGAGTTTCTGGACGTGAGTAACAACGGGCTGTCGGTGCTGAACGAGGGCATCGGCCGCCTGGCCAAGCTCAAAACCCTCATAGCCAAGAACAACCGCCTGGACGAGTTTTCTCTCCCCAAAGACTTCGGCTCCCTGCAGCTGGAGGTGCTGAACCTCAGCGGGAATCGTTTCGAGGAGATTCCGGGCCAGGTGCTGCAGCTGCGCCGCGTGCAGTCGCTGTCTCTCGGGGGGAACAGGCTGAAGAGCATCCCGGCCGAGATCGAAAACCTTACCAGGTGAGTGACAAGGAAATCAAGCCTGGCTTTTGACAGCATCAGCACAAACTCCGCTTCGTGGTGACCACTTTCCCCCACGTTTATGGTGAACGTGCGTCCTCTGTTCAGCGTTTATGCTGTGATAGTATGGACATGGACTTTAACCGTGGCTGCGATGCGGTTTGGCCAATCGATATTTCCGATGTTTCCTCGAGACGATATGATCTAATCGAAATGATGTATTCAACAAACCGACTGCACATTTCCACTTCAAACTGCACTGAAGTTAACAAGGGATTAGTACTTAATATATACCACACCCGTTACTAAACTGGAAAGTTCAAAGAAAAGATTTCCAACGTTTCCACTCATCAGCTTTAATGCATTTTGTGAATATAAACACATTTAGAATTTTATGCTTGTAACACACTCAATGTTGGGACAGGGGCGTGTCTACCACTGTGTTACGTCACCCTTCCATTTAAATACACTGTTCAGTCATTGGGAACCGAGGTGACAAACTGCTGTGGAATGTTTGCTTGTTCTTGCTTGATGCAAGACTTCAGCTGTACAAAAGTCTGTGGTGGACGATTCATGAAGCTCCATACATTTTCAATATGAGACATATCTGGACTGTTGTCAGGCCAAGCACACAAAGTATGCATGTACAAAGACATGTAGCTGTAGCCCATGTAGAATGAGGCATTGTACTGTTGAAATAATCATGCATTTTCCTGGCAAATATGTTGCCTTGGTGACCCCATATGTGTCTCTAAAATCCTAAAACACCCCTTCATGTACATGATGCCATCATACATCAGGTTACCCATGCCGTGGGCACTGCTGAACCCCCATATAAGGACAAATGTGTTTTTACACCAGTAGCTGTAGCTGCTTTCAGGTTGCATTTCTTGATTCAGTGGCGAACTCTGTTAAGTAACAACGGTTTTCCAAACACCTCCTCAGTGGGTACTTTTATCACAGTAGGATGACTGTTTCTCATGCAGTGCCTTCTGATGGCATTTCCAACAGTCATTGTGTATTGGCATTCCCGACCAATACATAGCCTTACTTTACCATATTTTGTTGTTTAAGTGTTTGTACTTTGTCCAATGACAGTTGGTTTTAATTCTAATTAAGTCTATGGCTGGAAGCTGTTTCACCTTAGCTTTTGTACAGGTTGCAGTTCTCAGATGCACCTTTTGAGATAAATGAGGTTATGGTGAACTCCGTGACCATTTACTGTCTCTGAACATTTGGTCTCTTGCCTTCTCAAGCCATCAGTAGCGCTTATCTTGTCTCAGTGTGTGTCCTACTGCCTCAGTGTGTTAGCTGAGCTCAGCTGTCAGATCCAGAGACTATGTGACCCTGCCGTTCAGTAATGATAAGACATGCTGATCCGAAATTTTACTTAATAATAAAAAAAGTTTTATATATAGTTTGTATGTCATTATTTTGTCCCGCATATCAGGACCCTGGTGTTTGTTTTATTAAGTGATTTGTGGAGAAAGAATTTCAGCTCTTTGACTCGGCCAGAATATATATATTTCAAATATATTTGATATTTGAGTTCAGACAGCTGCACAGACCCTTGTGCTTAAGTTAGAGATGCCGCTGATCCAATATCCAGTTTCGGTACTGGGTTGTTATTTGCAGAAATGCTAGATTAGATATCGGAGGAAAAATTAGGTCTCTAGCCACAGTGTGTAAAGCAGCATCATAAAGCACAGTAGAGTAGGTCAGGTGATGACATCAGTGGATATATGTAGTTTGTCGTAACTCTGAGCTAGCTCATTATACTGCACTTTTTAAAGCAGCAGCATCAATAAGCCATGCTGCTCGGTGTGTGTTTCTGGAAGCTTACTTCACATGCCTGTTTTAAGTGAATACATTCAATTACAAAGAGCTCGTTTCAAAGCTATGTTTTGTTTTTAAAGAAATAATCATTAATATGCTCAAAGCAAAATGTGTATTGTACCTTGTGCAGTTGTAGGGGGCATTTCAGATGCATAGAGACCGAGCGAGAGGGAGAGAGACGTGTAGAAGCAGAAGAAGGTTCTGTTTAGAGAGTGAGTAGACAGACTGCAGATATAAGTCCATGATTTGGCCCTCAGTGAACTATAGGACACTCTACTTCCACCTCCTTTTCATCTACAGATGTTTGTTCTCTTATTCTGTTTCTTTCCTCTCTGCCCCTTCCTTCTCCTCCCCAGCAGGGTGAACAGTCAGAGAGAAAGTGGACGTTTCAGGTCAAAGGTCGATTGATTATCAGCTGGGATCCTTTTCAGATTTTCTTGCTCTCCGTGTCTCTCTTCCTCGCTGTCTCTCCCTCTTTTTCCCTCTTCGTCTCTCGTGCTCTCTCTCTATGCTCTCTGGGCGCTCAGTCGTGCTCTCTTCCTCTCGCTCTCTCCCACTCTGTCATGCTCTCTCCCTCTCACTCTCGCGATGCTCTCTCTGTCTCTTGTGTTTAGTTTTTGTAAACTTTGGTTGGCGTGTCCATCTGTATCAAAATGATAATGGAGGAACAAAAATTGGAATGCACCTACATTTGTTTAACACTGTAAGTTTGAACATTTGGCCAAAAATGCAGCCTACGTTTCTTTTGGGCTTCCTGCAGGTTTTGTGCTGGATGCATCTGACAACCTGCTGTTTTTCTAAAGTAAATTCAGTAGATTTGTGCATTAAAATATGCCTTAAATGTTAAACCTGTACAGTCGTTCAGACTGGATCAGGACATGACATGCTTCAGCAGCAGTGGTGTTTCAGGTAGTACCACATTGGATGATGCTGCAGGAATTTCTGTTGGCTTATCGGGTCAACAAGGTTCAGCTGGGAACCCATCCAGTCTCTCTCTCTCTCGCTCTCTCTCTCTCTCACACACACACACACACACACACACACACACACACACACACACACACACACACACATATATATACAAATCATGACTGCCCTTCTGGCCCATATTACACATGGGTCAGTCTATTAGAGGAGCTAGGCCTCTCTCTCTTGCTTTCTCTCCTTTTTCTTTCTTGCTCCCTCGCCCTCTTTTGCTTCCCTCTATCTGGAGTAGTAATTGTGGAAACTCGCCATGCTGGCTCTGCAGGAGAATGATGTATTGAAGCTGGACTGAATGGCTCTTTTGGGCAGTGAGGAGAAAAAAAACAGCAGGCTCAGTGGAGTAAAAAAAAAGCCACACAGTCAGTCTCTCGCTCTCTCGCGCGCTCTCTCTTTCTCTCTCTGTCTCTGTCTCTGTCTCTGTCTCTCTCTCTCTCTCGCTCTGTCTGTCTCCCTGTATTTTCTCTTCCGATGCTTTTCTGGTTTCAGACTAAACACAGAGGGAGATGATCAATGATACGATGCTGCTTTAAAGTTCAGCTCTCTGATGTCTGTCTGCTCGGTTGCCTGTGTCTGTATGTGTGTGATCTCACACAGACACAGCAAATGTGGATATTCGGAGACCTCTAAGAAAAATGAGACCCTTCTAGTTACTGCATATTCTCCCTCTTTCTCTCACTCACCCAAGCTAAACGGGAAGGAATTTCCTAATGTCCCTGAGGAAAACTGCCCTCTAGCTTCTCCCCTTTTCTCGTACAGACCTCTGAATATAGATGCTCGTTACTACGCAGCACTGCACAGTGTGAGGTGTTTGTGTATCATTTTGATGATAAAATAACACTAAGAGCAGATTGTTGGTGTATTAATTTAATTGTATTTAATTAATTTAATTTAATTATTCATAAATGCATAAATGAGCTATATTTATACACATGAAACCGAGAAAACATTTATTCTTCAAAAATTCTGTTTCCTTATATTGTATAACATTTTGTACGCTGTTGCACAGCCATGATTGATTAACAGTTATCATAGCATCAGAACTGTCTTCAAGCCCCAAGGTTATGAAGTACATAACTATATTATTTTTGAAATCATTTAAAAATTATTTTGGCTATGTATTGGGGTCACCATTTTGTTGAAACATCAGTGTTCTCACATTTCTTGGGCAAAAAGATTAAATTCTCCATGGTCATCACTTCTTTCATGGTTCTTTCGGTCAGAAGTAATACTCTGTATATATTTGTACCTTTTGCAGAGAAGTAGCCACATATGATGCTCTAATCTCTAGGGGTGTGGTGTTCCATTACATAAGCATACAGCCATAATAACTGAAGACTTTAAAAGGTGAGGGCAGGATGATCTCTAAATTAGTTATGGTTTTATATCTCTGATAAAAGATAAAATTTTTGCTTTATAATATTAATTAAAGGTGTAAATCACAAGTTTCCTCATCTCACACATGCAAACAAATTATAAGATAAACATTTTATTATTAAATGTCAAATGCAGCAGTGTAGTCATAAGCAAAGGCAGCTTCTCAGTACAAAACACTGGTCACAGTAAAATGAAGTAAAATTACTTGTGGAATGAAAATGCACCTCGAGTTTCATTATCACATCGATGCATTGGATCTTGCATTATTTTGGTTAATGCATCGATGCAGATTGATTTATTGTTACACCCCTAGAATTAAGTGTAAGTGTGAGTGTGTGTGTGTGTTTTATATCTGCAGTTTGGAGTTGCTGTATTTAGGAGGGAATCTAATCTCTGATATCCCCATGGAACTGGCCAACTTGCCTGTCCTCAGCTACCTGGTGCTGTGTGACAACCGTATTCAGAGCATCCCACCACAGTTCACCAGGTATGCACTGCACCACTGTACACACTTTTTAGTCCTGTGCATAGGAATACTGCAAGAGTGTTGGGTTAAATGGCCAAAATTGTATGGTGATAAATCATTTCACCACTAGTGAGTGCACTCGATCAGTCTACAAACTGTTGCTGTTAATACTGCACTAAGAAACAATACAGCATTGTCACCACCTTTTCATTGTCTGTCTCCCTGTCTCTCTATTTCTCTCTATCCTCTAGGCTGCATTCACTACGTTCCCTCAGTCTCCATAACAACCTCCTGACCTACCTGCCCCGGGAGATCCTCAGCCTGGTGCAGCTCCATGAGCTCAGTCTTCGTGGCAACCCTCTGGTTGTGCGCTTTGTCAAAGACATGACCTACGATCCCCCTTCGCTCCTGGAGCTTGCTGGGCGCACCATCAAAACGCGCAACCTTCGCTACTCAGAGGAGGACCTACCAGGCCATCTGATCAAATACCTAGACCTCGCCAGCAAGTGTCCCAACCCCAAGTGCGCGGGTAAGATTCAAGAATTAAGAGGTTTATTTGTCACGTACATAGTTATGTATAGTTAAGTACAACATGTAGTGAAATGTACCCTGATCGTTCCTGAGACTTTGCCTTTTTTTAATATATAAATAAAAGGGTTAAAAGGTAAAAATATTACAAAAGAATAGAATTTGAATTATGAATTATAAAATGTAAGCAGGCAAAAAAAAGTATAATGATAAATAAGAAACTACACTAAACAATAAACCTAACAATATACAGTATAAACAGTTAGACAGTAAATACACACCCCTAACAATATATACAGACCAACAATATAATCAGACCAAATGAATTTTAGTCAACAGATGTAATGTAATGTACAGGATATAGAAAGTGCAGATAAGCTAAATGTGCAAATAACGTAGTGCAATTGGCAATATACAGATAGATGAGTTTAGTTGAAGGCAGTGCAATGCCAGGTTTGAGTTAAGTACAGGATATAGTGAGGTGTATAGTCCAGGTGAGACCTACTGAATGTGAGGCATGTCCTGGTTTAAGAGCCTTACGACCTGTGGTCATAAGGCTACAGAACCGTTTGCCTGAGTTCAGTAGCCGGAACAGACGGTTACTGGGGTGAGACGAGTCCTTGATGATTTTTACAGCACTGGTCCTGCAGCGCCTGGTGTAAATGTCCTGCAGGGAGGGAAGATCAGATCTGCAGCAGTGTTCTGCAGCTTTGATAACTCTCTGCAAAGCTTTACGGTCTTCAGCTGAGCAGTTCCCAGACAAAACTGTGATACTCATGGTTAGGATACTTTCAACCGCAGTTGTGTAAAAGATTTTTAGGATCCCCGGAGAGACCCTTAATCTCCTCAGCTGCCTCAGTTGGTAAAGCCGTTGCCTTGCCTTTGTGACTAGAGCATGAGTGTGTGTGTGCGCCAGGTGAGGTCCTCTGAGAACTGAACACCCAGGTACTTAAAGTGGCTCACCCTCTTCACTGGAGCCCCAATGATGATGAGGGATGAGTAAGACTGGTGTTGCTTCCTGCTGTAGTCCACTATCAGCTCTTTAGTTTTACTGACGTTCAGATGGAGGCTGTTGTCCTGGCACCATTTTGCCAGGACTTCAACCCCCCTTATGTAAGCCGACTCATCATTATTAGAGATGAGGCCAAGCACGACCGTGTCATCAGCAAACTTAATAAACCTAAATAAATTTACAGAGTTACAGAGAGAGAGAGAGAGAGAGAGAGAGAGAGAAAGAGAGCAATTGGGTTAGAAAAAGAATGCAAGGAATCAGAGAACATGTCTAGGTGCCCAGTTGGATTAATATTGTTTAATTAAATAATTAAAGGTTTCTTCTTTAGTGTTGCACTGCAGCTACAGTGTTACAGTTTAACTAAAAATAATGGAAAATCTCCCACCAACTAGTATTGTGCACACTGCATGCTTTAATCGTCACCCACGTACATTGAACAATGGCAGTAATATTGAATAGACTTGCTTACAAGATTACTGCCACTGTATGTCAGGCAGTTCTGTATACAAATGGACTTAATTACAGAAAAAGGTGACCATGCATTTCAGATATTGTCAAACTACATTAGCGATATAAGTCTATCTGAGGTTACTTATCAACTTGAGTGTATGATGATCTAGGTTTGCAGTGAGCCTTATGCTACTCATTAGCAGCAGTGCAAAATGAAAGAAGCAGGGCTCCCAAGCAGGAAAACATTGGCTCAATCATCAGGAGATCGCAAGTTTGATCGCCAGTGATGCCAGGAAGTCCAGGGGAGCATTGGGTGGGATGACTGTCCCTCTCCCCCATAGTTCAGCACAATGCTAGCCAGTGTAGGCGACTTTTGGCTGACATAATGGAAATGGCCGTTAACGTTTGGCTTATTCTGTAAATGAGTTTTAGGTTGGAAGCAGTTTGAAAAGATGCAGATGCTTCATGTGACTCAGAGGAAGCATTTGCTAGCCTTCATCCTGCTAGCATTGGTGGTGTTAACCGATTTGGTGGGTGAGACCGGACAGTACTGAATTGAGAAAATTAGGAAAAATCCCCAATAAAAATACTTAAACTTGAGTCGCCATATGTGTCGCAGCTGATCTGTGGGTAATTCCAGTGCAACTGCATTAACAGACCTGCAACAAACAAGGGTTTAATGATTCGCTGATGAATTTTAAAATGAAAATGGCTTTTTTGTGAGGTGCAAGAGAGCGCTCCTGCGCTCTTGTTTCCTCTAAACAATATGTTGCTTCCTCCTCAGGTGTGTACTTCGACTCATGCGTGCGCCACATCAAGTTTGTGGATTTTTGCGGGAAGTACCGGCTGCCTCTCATGCACTACCTGTGTTCCCCAGAATGCACCTCTCCCTGCAGCTCCAACCCACAGAGCGACGCAGACTCGGACGACGACCAGACCGTGCCGGCTGACCGTCTTCAGAGAGTGCTGCTGGGATAGCAGTGCTCACATACAAACTCTTTCCTCGCTCTCTTGCTCTCATGTTCTCTCGCTCACTCTTTCTCTCTGGTGCTACTTCACCAAACACTTTGTGACATGTTTATTTCAGGTCTGTCAACTGAGGCCAAAAATGATGTGGATGGTTTTTTTGTCCATTTTTCTAAGCATGTTGAGAGTGAAGTGCTCCAGTGCGATTGGAGAATTTTTCTGTGTTCTACACACTCCTAATAACTCTCAGCCAAAAAGGACGTCTGTTCTTTGTTCTTTTCTTTTTTTTTCTAACCAAGTAACTCCAAGTCCACTGTATTTCTTTGTACTGGAGACTGTAGAGAATGTAATGGGCCTGCAGTGGGGATTCTTACCCTACTGATGTCTGTTGACACAGTTAGAGTGGTAGTGTTAAAGGGCAAGTCCACCAATTGTGTTTTTTGACATTTCTGCATAATTCAGTGAAAATTCTCCTTTAAAGAAAAAACACCATTTGAGCAGTGGATTAAGTTAACTTTACTAAGTGTACATATTTAAATACATAGTTTATGTAATAAATTACGTTTATATTTGAATCACATCCTGTATTGACAGGTTCTAGTCTGCACTTCCAACTTTTTTCGATTTGTTGTCAAGAAATGATAAACCTGGCAAAATGTAAAGGTTGGATTTTTCATTTACAAAGACTGCACAAACGAGAGTAACTTTAAATGCAATTCTAACCATAAAAATCTCCTGTAGCACAAATGACACTTCTGACATAAATTCTTGACTTTTTCAATTATTTTAAAGTTAGAAACAGTTAATACTGAATTGCACCACATTTCTGTTATTGCCAGAGATAATTACAGTCTCTAAAGGGTGAATGGTGTCTTCTGACACTGTAATTAAAACAAGTTTTTTTTAAACCTAATTTTAAACAAGGTGTCTTAGTGTATGCATGGAATCTTCTGAAATCTTCTGAAGTGCCTAGTTCCTATGGACTTTAAAGCATTCTGAGAGAGACTCTGAGTCTCCAGCTGGAGAAAGTTTAGAGGTGTAGGTCTCTAAATGTCTTCTACTTGCTTAACAATGCACATATCTATACTTTTACTGTGAAGTTAACAAAAAAGGTTGGAAGCAATTGAAAGTGATCTTACTTTGATAGGGGTTGAAAGTTGTATGTGTGCGCATGTGTGTACACGTGTGTGTGTGTGTGTGTGTGTGCTTGTGTATTTGTGTGTGAAAGCGTGAGTGAGCACATGAAAGATCATACAGGCCTTAAAGTTCAGTTAAACCAATGGCCATGAAACCTTTGGCCTTGCGGTTGCTTTAACTGTGCTACTACTTTGAGGCCTATACCAGCCTCTGGCTGCAGACACGCACATCCTTCATTTCTGTGTTGCTTTTCATGTTTGTGTTTTTCATTTTTTTGTGTTTTGTTTCACATAAACATGTATGCTGTCTTTTAAGATAGCTGTTACATCCCATTTGAAGCCTTACACTATAGATATGGGGGCTAGAACATATTAATTTCCAAAGGTCACCATTAATAGTCAGTAATATTAAGTAACATGTAAAAGAATGTGAACAATTTTAATAGAATATGTACTCCTGCTTTGGGTAGTCAAGCCTGGAACTTTCAACTTCTGCAATACTTCTTTATTATATACTGGAGTATAGGAGAGGGAAGGAATTATTGTTAAGGGGCATTTTTGTTCTATAAAAGTAATAAATGCAGTTGGATTTCCTCTCACTTGCCTTAATTGTAGAAAACACCCAGTTTGTGTTGTTGCATCGCAAAATTCAAGAAGCCTACATTTCGTTTTTCACTCAAAAAACTTGGGCCATGTCTGGATGTTGCACCTTGAAATTCATTTTGAGCTTCTTAACTTTTATCTGAACTTTTATTTAATATGTCATTAATGACTATGCAAATAAATGATGTGATCTGTTTTTAATTTATATTTCGGTGGTTCACCAAGTGCTCTTTAGGAACCCTTGGATGGTCCATATCTTTGCTCTGTCTGTATTGAGTGAGTGGAGACTGAGCAAGGATATGGACCAGCTGGGGAACCTTGAGGGCTGGCTGGAGAACCCCTGCTGTATTTAACTCTGTGTTTACCAAGTACTCCTCTATCACTTCTTCATGATCTCCGTGGTGCAACTGAACATATTTCATGTGAAATAATAAAGGCTGAACTAGTGATCACTACTCCTACATCTAACGGTTTGTAAAAATGCACTTTTACCCCTAATACAGAAACTCCTAATAAAGTGTTTTATTAAAAAATTGTGGGGTTTTTTGGTTGCTTTTTTTCCCCTCAAATGTCACTTTTGGTACTGCTCTGTTCATCATGGTGATTTTTTTATCTACAAATGAGTTGACACTGAAATGGGAGAGTAGCAGGTTCTTGCAGTGTGAACGTTGAAATAGTGACATTAGGTCTTTTTTAATGTCCTTTAAGGATGGAAATCAGACTTTGTCTTCCTCAAATTACACTACGTAACCAAGTTCTATTTTATTTTTGTTTCTGAGTACAAAGTGTGTTTTCCCAATCCCTTATGCCTAAAATAAATAGAAAAAGGCTGTTGTTCCACAAAAATGTTTGTTCTGGGATCAGGGCAATGACATTTTAAAATGTTTTCAAGGACATTCTCCACTTTAAATGCTAAGTAGACTTCCAGAATATTCCAGAACTGTGAGAACTGTCCATTAGTTTCTAAAATTGTCCAGAATTTTTTAGAACTTTCTAGGACTGTGCAGGAAAGAGAAAAAGTGAAAAGATAATTGTGCCTATTTTGCCACTATATATACATGACTTTTGGAGGTTGTGTTCATAAAATCAAAGTTTGAGATGAATAAAGCTATTTTTACATCAAATTAAGAAATAAGCAGTTGAAATGTAACACCGAAGCCAGGAAAAATTGTGTAACATTGTGTAATTGCACAGTGGGTAAGTGTATTCAGGTAGGCTGAAAGCTCTTCTTGCTTTTTTTTAGACTGCACATTGTAAATATGCTTATGGTTTGAGGTTGTTAAACACACAGATCTAACGCTAAACATCTCCACCTCCATCATGAGGTCATGTCTGTAAAACCATGTTTAAAAAAATCTTACCAACTGACAGACAACCTTACTGTCTATTTTATACCATGTCTTAAACAGGCCTCAAGCTAAGTGTCCAAAAGGTTTTAGATACCTGCACAGTTATTTCTAAGCTCAATGACAGAGATTGTCCCCTCATTGCTGCTAGAACAGCTTTTACTCTTCTGGGAGGACTTTGCACTAGATATTGGAACATTGCTGTGAGGATTTTATTGCATTCAGTAACGAGCACTGTAGAAGGACACTTATCATTGGACATTGTGACCTTATGCTTTGTGCGGCTTACAGAACATTTTTCTGTGAAGATTATACAACTGTGTGTACACACCAGGTCCTGTGTCAGCAATGGGTGTACCTGTCTTGCTTTTGTGTTTCTGTCTTGCTTTTGTGTTGCACCTTAGACCCGGAGGAACGTTGTTTCGTTTTTACTGTGTACTGTGTATACTGT
>JBBPDA010000003.1:17384042-17404840 GCA_037974385.1 Arnoldichthys spilopterus | reverse complement strand
ACCAACAGCGCCCGGGGAGCAGTGTAGTGGGACGGTACCTTACTCAAGGGAACCTCAGTAGTGCCCAGGCCGGGATTCGAACCTGTGACCTTCAGGTCGCAAAGGCAGCGTCCTAACCACTAGGCCACCACTGCTTAGTTGGTAGGGGATGGTGGCTTTTAGGGTGTTTTAGTCCTAGGGCTTGTGTCTGAAACAGATTTTTCCAGGTGGCAGGAGCCTCGAACACCTGAACAGAACTACTTTATACAAACTGATGTTGTTCAACCTTGGTTCTCAGTCCCGTCCTTGATTATGTCCCTTGTTTTGGGGCAACAGTGGCCTAATGCTTTTAGAACAGGGCTTATGACTGGAAAGTTCGGTCTCTAGGACCAGCAGGGAGAATGCAAGAGAGTAAACTGTGCTCTCCCCCTCCCATATCCATAGCTGACCTGTCCTTGGGCAAGAGACAGAACCTCCTAGCTGCCCCCCTGGGTGCAAGGGTGCACCCCACTGCTCCTGGTGTGTGGTTGTGGGTGTCACGGATGTGTTAAATGCAGGGGACCCATTGGGGACAGGACCCTGCACACAGGAACCTCAGTGATACCTGTACATGTCTGGGATTTGAACCAGCAACCTTCAGGTTACAGGGGTAACTCTCTGACCTGCACCACCACTGCCTTATGGCTTGTTTCTGCTGGCCAGCTTCATCACGGTTGCACAAATCTGCCCCCAGAGGAGAACCAGATGGTCCTGATAAACCGTTAAAGGAGCTGTTTTTGTGATGTCACACAGTTTCCATATCCACCTCTTTAGCCTACGTCATCGCAGGCAAGGGCTCCCTAAATTCTGGTCAGTTTGGCCATTTCCCTGCTCAAGCACAACTAGCCAGGTTAAGTGAGTGTGTTTTGAGGAGAGAAACTATCCAACTGTGCTGTTTTTAGTGCAGACTGCCTTAAAAATGGACAGCCAATCAGAGTGAAGTTAATTTACATAAATCTTACAAGCACAGTAACAAAAATAGCTTGTTGAATTGGCATAAATAGAGGTTTGGTTCCCAAATTGGCACCGACGCCCTTTTAAGGTTTGTGATGGCAGCTGCAGGTGAGGCTCATTAGGCCATGATTGCTGGGTTCCTGCAGGTCTGCTTCACTCTGTGCTCCACTAAACCATGAAGCTGTAAGGTGAACTCTCAGCCGAGGAACCGAGCTGGGCCGCGATGGGAGATGGAGAGGATCTTCAGCAGAAGGAGGTAGGTCAGCGTTGCTCTGGGATGTTCTTGATGGGTTCATACAACATCCTGCACCACTGCTGTGGTTCTGGAACCTCCTGTGGCTTTGAGGAGTGGTTTGAGCTGGTAGGAGGTGGTTGTTGGGATGCAGGGTTTTTTTTTTACCGGTGGTGTCAGTTCTGCCAGGTTTGTGTGTTTGTGGGTTTTGCTCATGAGCTTCATGATTCAGATTGTGGGAGAATGTGGAATGTTGACGCAGGTCAGTCAAGACGAGCAGGTTCTCCTGAGGCCTCCACTGGCTTCTTATACACCCAGCGAGGTCAGCGTGAGTCCCCACTGCTTTTAAAATGGGCGGCCAGTCAGAATGGAGGTCATTTACATAGGCTAGGCTATTTCTTCAGAAAGAGGGTTGGGAGATGGTGACGTCCTCCATAACTGTTCTTATCATTGGCTTTCTAGTAGGAGTCTCAGCTGCAGAGTTACTCTTTTTACTTTTTACTGTTTCTGTTCTCACTATTACCTACACTGTATTTGAGAGACGCCACCTGCTGGAATCTAATGCCTTATATGTGTTCACTCACATACTTGGCCAATAAACACGATTCTGATTCTGATGCTATTGCTGATGATTTTTCTGATGCTGATTATGATTTAACACCTGCACTGAGGATTTTCTTGCTTTGTGAGGCTATTTATACATTTGTCGGCTGTTTATTGCTGCTTTTTTGTTTTTGTTTTTTTTTTGAGAATTTGCAAAATTTAATCATAGAACTGATGTTGGCGAGTGTCGATGTGTCTTTAAGGAAAGGTCAATCAGAATTACACCGTAAAGTCATTTTTAAAAGTTTTAACAGAGAGAGGGGTGTTTATCTAGAAACAAAGTGTTCCCCAAAGATTTGGGATCCCAAAGACTCCGAGAAAAGCAAGGTAAGACAAAGAGAGCGAGAGAAAAAAATAAGGGAAGCAGGCAGGTTCACAGGCCTCAGATCAAGTCTGAACTTCAATGAAAAAATCTCTTTGCTCAAAAGGCCCATCTTCTAGCAGATTTAGGTGGAACCAGTTGTGACCTCAGCAGCCAAAAGTCTGGACTCAGACGGACGTGTCCTTGATAAGAGATTAAGCAATGTTGAGCTAATGCGGTACGTGCATGTTTATCATCACTACGTGTGTGTTCAACGAATCATTTGAGCTTTGTGCGTCATCAAGCTGTGGAGGTAAATTATTCTGGCCTTGGTTGATGATTAGGCGCAGTAAAGACGTGTATTTTGAAATCATCTGTTTGAAGTGGGTCAAGATGACCTAAAGTTTGGTCAAATAGTCTTAGAGTTTTAAAGCCGAGTGTCCGAATTCAGGCCGAACACCAGAACGGAGTCATGATCTCAGTTCTAGGCCAAAACAAATTCAGTGGTGATTGTGTAAAGCACCTTTTTCATAAAGGACACCGCTGAACGTGCTGTACAGCTTCGTGCGAAGCGCCTAGTGCATGAAACTAGACGAAATTAAGACGAACCGATCGCACAGTAACGCGTTACATGCTCTGCTTCTTTATTCTCTTCGTGCTATTTGCAGGACCAGGCCGTTCCCTTCACTCGGTCCTCACCTCCACTCTCGGTCCTGCTCTAAATGCAGCTGTGTGTGAGGCTCTTGTCCAGCAGAGGGCAGCGTTGCACCATACAACCGTCTACGCTGATCTGTGAGCTGTAAGTGGACACGGCCCAGTCTCTCAGTTCAGCCTCCGGTCCTTCGTTCTGATCTAAGTCTGGTTCTGGTTCTCAATAACCGTGAAACACACAAAATATTACAAGAAACAGATAAAATAAAGAGGAAACACAGTCGCAGTGAAACTGAGGGATCTACAATCTCAAAGGTACGTGAAGATGCTTTACTCTCTCCAGAAGAGGCTGAAACGTGAAGCGCAGCAGTGTGGGGAGAGTGTTGGGTGATGTGAAGATGGACAGAACTGTACAGTCCCACACATGTTTTGGGGAGATCATTCCAGGGAGGGAGGGAGCCCCAGATGTGGCGCTTGGTCCTGCAGGCCTTAGACAGGAGTTCAGCATCAGAGGAGCAGGGGTGGAGGTGGAGGTGGATCGGGTTTGAGGGGTGTGTTCGTGTAGGGATCTGGTAGTTGATGCTGAGATCTTTGGAACAAGTTGTGGGACAGGGAGCCTGTGTGTGTGCGTGTGTCTGTGTGTGTGTCTGTGTGCGTGTGTGTGTGTGTGCGTGTGTGTGTGTGTGTGTGTGTGTGTGTGTGTGTGTGTGTGTGTGTGTGTGCGCGTGAGCAGAATCAGTAATGGTGTTGGAACTGATAAAATCCGATCAGCTTTCATCCTTCTTCAGGACACATGCTGTTGAGAAGTGATTCATGTACAGGACACTATAGACTAGCGAATGGTCAGTTTTTATCCAAAAGTGTTCGAGGCACAAGACATTGGAATTCAGTCCGTTCTTTTTTTCAACATGGCCTTTTATATTAATAATAATAATAATAATAGAGCTGAACTCCAACAACATCCAACATGTGGCACAGATGTGCTCGAACTGTTAATGTTGCATTCACAGTTACAGTTGTCTCAGTTCGTAGTATCAGAATTCAGTGTCCAGTTCACTTGTCTAGAAGTGTTGCACTATGACTGTTCTGACCAATCACTTTGGCACTGTGGTCTGAAAAAGAGTCCGTCTGGTTAGTGGTTCAGTTGCTCAGGTTTCCTGTTTTTAAAGGTGCAATAGAGTAAAAACTGTTAACTAAGGATGGTTTGAAAAGTTCAAACACCATCACGGTCTCCTACCAATAAAAACACCGCAAACTGTTGGTGTTGAATGAGCAAATCCTAACAAACCACCAGTATTATGTAACAGCTGGGCACATTTAATACTCTCACACACAAAATTGACATAGTCCAGGCTATATTCTAGCCACGCTGCTAGCACAGAAAACGATCAACAATGACAAAAATGGCAGACCATGAACACTGACGTATTGTTCCGTCTGTACAGACCACGTCTGGGTCTCATTCCCTTCTCAAGGAACCGACTTGTGTGCATGGCTGACGTTTAACAGGAAACTACACAACTTTAATTAAAGGTTGTTTGCGCCGCAAATTTAACCTTTGACTGTTTCTTAAACCCTCAAACAATATCAGGCAGGTTTTACTGAAGAGAGGAGGCCGTTCCAACTTTACTGCATCGAGTAGCTTTACATGCTGTTCGGTTTCATGATGCTGTATCACCTTAAACTGAAAGCTTGAGTGAGCTAACGACGTGTTGGGTTGACTAGGTTGCCATGATTTGCTGTGAGTATTCATAACTACACTAATAAGCTTTATATGTATAGCACCTTTCATACAAGGAATGCCACTCAAACTGCTTTACAGTAAATGTATTAAAACAATAATAGTCAATAAAAAATAGTTTAACAGCATAAAATTGATCAACAAGTGCATTCAAAGAAAATTGAGCATAAAAATAAAAAAATACAATAAAATGGAAAATTTTTATAATGAATAACATAAGAAGGAAAATAATGAGATGGTTAAAAAAAAACTACACTACATACATTAGATTAGATCAGATTAGATTCAACTTTGTGCAGAGTACAAAAAGCCAAAGCCGTGTCTAAGCAGAAGTACGAGTAGTGTAAATTACAGGAAGTGTAAGTGTTACAGTATGTACAGTGTTTAAAGTGGAAATGAATTCTGGGACATAGTTGAGCTTTCTTGAGGCACTGCAGGAAGTAAAGGCACCGTTGATCAGTATAGAGGAGATCAGGCACCAGGTGAGATCATCAGAGATTTAGACACCAAGGAATTTGAAGTAACACGCTCTGCTGCAGCTCTGCTGATGTAGAGAGGAGCGTGTGAGTGGCTCATTGTTAACCTGAAGTCTACAATGATGATCTTGGTTTTTCTGGGTGTTAAGGGCCAGGTTGTTATCAGCGCTCCAGGCAGCCAGGTGCTGAACCTCATGCCTGTAGAGCGGCTCATCACGTCAGTCTGCAAACTTGCTTATGGTGTAAGAAACTTGTCATCACTCGTACATGAGACTGTTAAACTGTGACACTCTCCACTCAAACGTTCAGTTCCAGTCTCGGAGAAACTGGCTGTTCCGTAGTGTCAGATACTTTCACTATTTAGGTTCAAATATAAAAGGTCCTCCACCCAAATGCTCAGTCTCTGTAGACGTCTATTGCAGTGCTACACCGTAAACCAGCCATTCAGAGCAGAGCTCATGTAAAACAGCCCGTTTCACTGTAGGGTCAGATAATAGGGTTGTAAATGTGTGTGTAAAAACACTCCTGGGCCTTTTCTACTCAACCAGTGTCACATGTCTTGCATGTAGAGATCAGGTAAGTTAAAAAAAAAGGGGGTAAATGAGTTCTGAGGCATCTTAAATAATGAGTTTAAATCACTGTAACATCCTCTTTAGTCTTCTCTGAGGACCGTTTGGTTGAATGCTGCATTCATTCGCATGTTTTTTTAATGAGTGGAGGCTAGTCTGCGCCTGTGTGGGGAAGGGGCTTGGGGCCTGGTAGTTAACCTTTAACAGAGTTTGCAAGGACTTTGAACCACAATCTGGGACACTGACACTAATCTAATGTGTTTATGCCACATACGCACAGGCTTTTTCTCATGCACTGTTTAGCTCTTTATGTTCAAAGCCGTTCAGTGGTTGACTGGAGTGATTAGTTACTGTGGGGGAAAATCAGGAGCATTGTAGACAAACAATCTTTTAGTGCTTGTTTTATTGTGGTGCTGAGTGCGCTAGTGTTAGGTGGTACATTGTCGATATATATTGTTAATGACCGAACACTGCAATACTGATTTCTGGTTAAGTGGTACTGAGAAAAAACATGCATTGCATCCAGGGCTGTGCTAAAAAAATGGATAGGGCAAAATATCGTGACCTGCTCTCAGACGATACACACATCGATAAAGACGCTGCTGTATCGATATGGCCGGTTTAGGAGCTGTCCAATGGCGTAATGGCAGTTTTGACAAAGAAGCTATGGTGCTGTGCGCAGTACAGACGTAGAGTGCCAGCCAGCATGTAGTCTTAATGGTAGAGCAACATGAAGGACAGTGAAGAGCTGTTTCCACCGCTGCCTAAATGGAAGGTGAATTTATGGCAGAGTTTGGGATTTTTGAAAACACCAGAGAGTCGACAGTTGGACATGCAGTATGTAGGTGGTGCAGAAGTAAAGGTTAATACCGCAGCAACACTACTAACCACCGTCTTCCACTGACAGACGCCATCCAAATGAGCTAGGAAGCTCCAGGTTAGTATCTTAGCTAAAGGTACTACACATGGCCAGGCCAACTAATGTCATCTCAACCAACTCTGAACGACATGTACAAGACGTTCAAGGGCTCAGAAGATCACAAATGGACTTTTAATTTTTCATATGTGACTACTTTCCCCCGAACAGTGTATCTGATAACGAAGGTTTCAGGAAACTGCTTGACATCCTTGAGCCATGTTACACAATTCCCACTCATCAGTTCACAACAGCGTGTGCTATTCCACAGTTGTATGTAGAAACAAAAAGTTCCCAAGAACATACCCTCTGCAGGTAGGATCGACCTTGCATATGATGCCTGGATTTCCGTAGCAACCCAGTCACATGTATTTCTCCCATGCTGTGTAGAATACCGATGTTTATGAATTCTTTAAAATGTATCGTGATGCATATCGGGAGGTTGTTGGCAATACCCAGCCCTAATTTCACCCATTAGATCCCATAAATTGTCCCTGCCACATTAGTAGCAATACACTGTCAGTTTACCTTTGGTGGGGCAGAAGTGGTGTAATGCTTAGGGAGCTGCCCCTGTGACCTGAATGTTGTTGGTTCAAATTCTAGGCCGGTGTAAATACCGCTGAGGTACCCTTGAGCAAGGTACCATCCCCCAGGCACTGCCCAGGTCAGCTGACCACTGCTCGTTCACAAATGGGTTAAATGCAGGTCACATGTCTATTTGGTGCAATGTGTGCGCTGCTGTGGTGTGTTCACAATGACAAATAGTCTCTCACTTTTAAGGAAAAAATTGAAGGAAGCCGTGTCTGCAAAACCATTCAGCTTGTTTGGACTAGTGTTCTTTCAAAGTAGAGTAGCCTATACCTCCCTTTACATAAACACAAACTTACATAATCTGATGCGGATATGTTTAAATATTGTGATATTGAAACGTATCAATACTTTCAGCAGTCATGAGAAGGTCAACTGGTCTTCTGTTGGTGTATATACCTTTAGAACTATGTGGGTCACTGGATGTCCTGGGCACTAAAAAGTATGTATGGCACCCCCCCCCCACCCCAAATCCCAAATCCCCTACAGGGTTCTTTACATCACACTTAGGATTATTGTTCACATGCTTTTGTGTTCTGTAAGGTCAGTGCTCACAGCATGAAGCCTTTGCTTGTAAGCCAAAAAGCATGTCCTTGTGCTGTGCTTCTCACGTTTGAAATTCTCTGGCGTAAAGCACCTTGTTCTAACTGACTTGCAGTGATTGTTCACACTGGAGGCCAAAGGTGTAGGAAACTTCCTGAAGGGGGAAACTATTTGGTTGAGGTCAAAATCAGTGGAGGTCTAATGTGTTCCCTCTTGCGCCAAGTTCTCTGACTGCTGGGCCCCTACCATGTCAAATCACAAGCCTCAGGGCATTCACTGGAGTACTACACTTCATCATTGTTGAAATAAGGCCTTTGCACCCTGCCTGTGTAATGTGCAGCCTGCAAAATTTGTACAATGAAAAGAACATGTAGTGCTATAACAAATACCATTCTGCAACAGATTTTGTGATTTAAAGACTTTCTGCCTTTTATCAATCAGGGCTAATACCTGGCATTAACAACTACTGTCTGCTTTTCAGTACTGGGTGGGCTTAATCATGAAGGCTTAAGACTGCATGCTAGTAAAATGTAGAATGACTAGTGAAAACAAGGATCTGTGTTGTGGAACTGTGGGTTTTCTCTTAAATAAATAGATCGATGGATTTTGTGTGTTTTTGAGCCTCGTTGTGATATGCTCTGCTCAGATGGAGGAAACCTTGCCAATCGTTTCTGCTGGTTTGTGCAGCTGAAGACTGACTGTCTTGTTTGTTCTGTGCTGTAGGAGATAAGGATGGCAGTAAAGTGACCACAGTTGTGGCAACCCCAGGCCAAGGTCCCGACAGGCCGCAGGAGGTCAGCTACACAGACACCAAGGTCATTGGCAACGGTTCGTTTGGTGTGGTCTACCAGGCTAAGCTTTGTGACTCAGGAGAAATGGTGGCCATCAAGAAGGTCCTGCAGGACAAGAGATTTAAGGTAAGACTCACTTTAGCCTCCGACACACTGCCTACAGAGGTGGCTATCCACACATTTGTGTGTATGCAGTTCTGTGAACTCCAAGTATTTTTTTAAAATGTTTTTTAAACGGATTTTAAACCAAATTTTTATTTTTATTTTGCATTTTTCTTTCCTCTGGTAAATGTACATATTGTTCGTAAGCAACACGCTAGAGCTTAGCAATACCAAACTGTTGCCTGCTCTGTGCAATTCTGCAATCAATAAATATTCTACATTTAATTAAACAAATTGTGTCAAAATAAATAAAAAATAAGACCTTTGATTAAAAACAGCAGCACTAACATCTGTTTAACTCCAGTTTTCATGGATCTGGACAGGGGCACTGAACGCACTATGTGGAGTCACACAGCGTCACTTTCATTGATTGAAAATGAGAAGTAGGTGAAGCTGTAAGTGAATAATTTAAGAATAACTGTATGGTAGTAATGAAAAAGTGAACACAACCCAATTCTGCATCCAACATTGCACTCCAAACAGTGTAAAAAGCATGTCTGAAAAATCCTCAGTGTAGGTTAAGAAAATCCAATTAAAGTAATGATGGCACATCTCCGTGTGCCTGACCTCCAGACCTGAACACAAACCCAACCACCACCACACTTTAAACCCCCTGCAACAAGCTCACGGTCATCATCACAACGAAAGGCTTTCACAAAAAAACGTACATGTTCATATGCAAGGACATGAGGCTGAATCAAGTAGTTGTGTGTCTCATGGTGTTGATTTACCCTCCCATGGACAACAGTAGATGCTGAAGTGGTTTGACTGTGTGGTTCTTCGTTCTTGGGAATAATCAAATGATGTTTTTGGGCCAGTTTTGACAGCTTTACTGCACACGAGCCATTCAGTCCTACACTACAAACACTGCAACAAAGCCGGTGATTAGTTAGTGTAGAACAGTCTCACGTGAGTATATTAACTTGCTGCTGTATGTAGGTGGTTCCACTTTTGCATGAGCTCAGTTTCATGGGCTGTATGATGAGGCTTTAAGGAAAAACACATTAGGAAAGGCAGAAAAGAACGAGGAAGGGAGGAGGAAATACAGGCATATAGGAAAAAACTTTTGTTAATCAGTTATTTTTATAACTGTTAATTATCAGCTTCAATTTAATGAGCCTCTCAGGCCCAACTTGGGTGCTGGTACCCGCCATTATACTGACTGGTGTGTGTATGTGTGTCTAACCTCGCCAGGTCATTCAGGGTGCTAGAGTCTGCGCTTTAACACACAAACCCTTCACACACACTCTCTGCTTGACATATTAAACTCATCATCCAGTAATCACATCAAGTGCTGTCACCATGGTAACCTCATCATTCATTCTCGGCTGTCAGGTGGAAGCACACATCTTGACACATTCTCAGTTTAATGAAGTGCCCTTCTCTTCGATTCTTGGTCAGATTGCAGAAGTGACCTACATAGCGACCAGCCATGTCAGTTGCATTTGAACCACCACATTCATTGAGAATGAGAAACGTGTGTTGGGTACTACAGCTGTGTTATTTGGGCCACTATCAGGAAAACGTACAGGCTTCCACTACAGGCAACCAAAAGGGGAGGGGCCTTCGTCAGTGAGGTCATCAGGATGAAGACATTGATCAGCGTTAATTTAGCCAGTCATGGCACCTGAAAAACCTTGGGATTGTAGCATCCAATAATGTGTGTATAGGGAGGATGTTTCTTCCCCTACTTCTCTTTGTTATAGCATCATTTCAGTTTAGCTACACTGCAAAGTTCAACATGTTTCATCGAAGAACCCAAACAGACCATCTAATTGGTCAGTTTACCTTCTTTAAAGTGCACCCATTGCTGACGCAGATGTTAAACTGTGCACACAGCTTGTATAAACTCTAGAAAAACCTTGCCCAATAAAATGGGATCCTCTGGAGTAGCTGCATGTGAGTCCAAGGCATCAGCTAGGGGGTGTAAAAGCCCCGTTAGGCTTGGGCATCATATCTTCAAACCAGCACACTGCAGTGTTTTAGAACTACTGAGGGTATGTCTTCATAATGCCTGCTCATCAGAAATGTTCAGCGTTTTCTCATCACTTTGACACTGCTGGACCTGCTTGTCTTCACTTGGCAGACTTGGATTTTCCACCTGAAATGGTGCAGCAGTTAAATTCTTGCGCCTAAAGCAGGCTTCTTACTCAGTTGGGCCGTTCTCCCTTTAAGGGTTCAGCAGTCATATTCTAGCACCTATAGAATGGTGCAGCACACATAGGCACTAGATTGTATCTGCTGCACTATTTAAGTTGAAATGGCCAGTTTGCAAACTTCTGGAGTTCAGTCAAATTAAATGACATTAAATGCCTCATTATCTAGTAGTTCCTGTTCCTGTAGGTGATTCTTCACACAGTTAAGATGCTTCTCTTCACTATATAAAACCAGTGGTCTTCGTATCCCAGCTTGTCCCCCAGCACTGGAATGTGGAGCAGTGGAATTGCTTTCTCTTGATTGAGTGTTATTTGTGATCTAGAACTTTTTTCCAGAAGAGTCTAGGTCGCTACTGCTTCAAAGGTTGAGACAAACTCCCTGTTAATGTCCTCAGTGTCAGAGAAAAGCTTAATGTACAAACCATGTGATTCTACAAACCCATCGTGCATCAAGCTACCTGCCTGTATCTGTTGACTGTGTGCTTTTTTGCTGGGCTCCTCTTTTAATAGCACATTGTGTCTGTGGCTTTGTGTTGAGTGAGTAGTGTTGGACACAGGTCTGCCCTGCTTCCTTGACCGTGTTCAGCCCACAGCTTTGGTGGAGAATGGCTAGATATGGGCTTGATATTCAGTGCTTTCAGTGATTCCAACAGGATTTATTTCAACAGTCCACCTCTGCATTTCCCTCTGTTTCTTAACCACTGTGAATGCTCTCTCTCTCTTTCTCTCGCTCTTTCTCTGCGTGAGCATGTTTGTGTGGGTGGTATGAGAAATACAGTTTCCATATCAGCCTGTATGGTTTAGAGGGTGTGTCTGTCAAAGACTGGTTGCCATGCTTACGGCCCGTTGCGTCGGTTCTGTTCTGGTCCACTCGTCTCGTCACAAAAGAGCCCAATAAATCTGACCTAGACCCTCTGTGTTGAGCTAGAAGATCCTTGTTTGAGTGTCATGTGCGGTCTTGCATCGAACACAAGAACACAATATGTAAAGCAAGCATTAAAAGTAGGCCAGGATGTCTGACTCTGAAGGACCAAGGGAAAGGTGGTGGGGTTTGGTGGCGGCGGGGTCTTCCAAACCTCATATGAAAATATTAGTAGTTAATAACACAATTCTGATCAAACAAAGCAAAAGTTATTTTATTGCAATGAGAATCTTGCATCTTCACATCTTTGTGGTTGACTGTTTTGTTGCATTTTGTACTGTTGAATGTTACAGATCTACTGTATAACTGAGCTACAATGTTTCTCCTCTCTGTTTCCCTGCAGAACCGTGAGCTTCAGATTATGAGGAAGCTAGACCACTGCAACATTGTCCGCCTCCGATACTTCTTCTACTCCAGCGGAGATAAGGCGAGTGTAAATTTTCGTTTTGGGAAAGATGTGGACAGGAAAAACGGGGTTGGGTTTTTGGTTCACAGGCAAAAGAATTGTTTGGTTTTTTTTTTTTGTTTTTTTTTTTTTTTTTTTTTTTTTTTTAATACTCTCTTCATAATGTCATAAATCTGTAACTTTTAATATGCAATTCTTCTCTTTTTTTTGGCTGCTCCCTTTAGGGGTCGCTACAACAGATCCCCTGTTTCCATTTCTTCTAACTTAAAATGCAGTCAAGACTGATTGGTTAGATTTATTAAGGTTCATGTTTGGGTTTGCTATGTGTGGCCTATACAGTGTGTTTGAGGAGTGTATGTAGAGTACTCGGACTGCGGTAGTGTAGCTGGAGATATAGGATATTAATGGTATAATAATGTTAACTAATACTTTCACTAAACAAATCCTAATTTACATGTACAGTTTTTGATCGAAATCTAAGTGTATTAGAATTTCTCTTTAATTTTTTTCTTGAAATGAAATGAGATTTTTGGCAGCTTTCCAGTGATCTTTAGCTTGAAGAATGATGGTGCTGTTAGTTTTAGCAGTGAGAGTCTTTAGAGATTTAATGTAGTGTGGTCTTTAGAGTCTTTAGAATCTTTAAACCTGAAGATCTGTGCACCTTGAGTGTGATCTTGGATTAAATGACCACAACTTTTCGGTGTGTGTATATAATTGTGCTGTTCTCTGTATCAGTCAGAAGGTATTTATTCTTGATCAGCTTTGTTCCATAATGGTGTGTCCCTGGAGAGAATGACCAAGCAGTGGCGTTATGTAGAAGATGGATGCTGGCTGTTGTGTGGCAGTATAGCAGACGTTTGATTCTTGAGATTCAAGACATTCTTGCTCCTGGAATGTGTTTCTGCTGAATAACACTGAGCTATCTCCCTGCTAGGATGACACATACACATTCCTACCCACACACTACTTTGTGACTGTGTGTGTGTGTGTGTGTGTGTGTGTGTGTGTGTGTGTGTGTGTGTGTGTGTGTGTGTGTGTGTGTGTGTGTGTACATCGGTCATCAGCTGTTCTGTTATTTCACTAATAAATCAATGCCTCTGTCTCTCACCTGCTCGCTTGTCTTACTCCTTTGAAATTGAAGCCAGTACTAGAACCAGACCTGTACCTGCAGTTTTAGGAACCTTGCCCAATCTGGCTTGAGGGTTCATCTATATCTGAAACCTGAACTTCACTTTTCCACCTTTCCAGCACACCAGGCAGAGAAAAAATAGTATATCCAATGCATAGAATAATTATCCTGTTGAAAGGTCCTTCTCTGGTTCAGTTGTAACTTTTGGACTCGCATTCTTAAAGGACCTCCACCACCATGCTTCACAGTTGATATAAGGATTTTCTGCAAAAAATCTGCCTTTGGTCTACGCTATATGTGTACTCTTACTTTGGCTAAAGAACTGTCTTTTGATTCTGATGTCCGTCCTGTTGGGATTCTCAACATGAATAAACTTGGTAGGGGTAAGATGATGCAGGGGTAAGGGGTAAGATGATGCAGAGAAAGAGATGACGTATAGACCATAATTATAACCTGCTAGTGCTCCTTTACAGAAGGAGTGTATGGGGTGTGGAGCATAATTATAGCTGCTCTTTTAACTATTAACACAAGTTTTTGGCTGATTAAAATGAAGGGAAAGTGACTGTCATTGTGAACACACTCATGTACCACAACGAAATGTGACCTCTGCATTTAACCCATCATGTGCACACGTTGAGCAGCGGGCAGCTACCAACAGCACCCGGGAGCAGTGTAGTAGGGCATTCCCTTGCTCAAGGGTACCTCAGTAGTGCCCAGGACCAGTAGTGCAGGTCCCAAGGACAATGCCCTACCTACTAGGCCACCACTGCCCATGCTGGCCACTAATGTTAACTTTGAAAATCAACTAATCACAGCTGTTATGCTAAATGCTAATATCAAACCCTAAACAGTGTTGTTTGCCGCAGACACTTTCCAGAAGGCTTTTTGAAAACTGACTAATGAGGGAGGATGAACCATTTAGCCCCTGAAAGCATGAAGATCCATCATTGATTGAGTGTTTTGCTAATTAGCTAGCTACTGTAACTAAATAGAGTAGCTAACTGATAAATTGGGAGAACTGGAATTCTCTTATTTTCTACTTCTCAAATAGAACATTCCTAAACTTTGTCCTACCGGACACAATATCTCTGCTGCACACCGAACAGCATCGTGATTCACTGTTGCTAATGAGCTGTCCTGTCTGTGAACAACTTCAAGCCAACTATCACATATTTTTGGCTCAGTTTTGGATCGATGAATGTAAATCCACGCAAGCAGCTTGCCACAGAGGTACCTAATGAAGTGGCTCTTCTTGGGTGTTTCCACACTCTTAGTTTATATATGTTTTAAAAGCATTTTCTAAGTACGACCCCTTGAACTGATCTCTTGCTCCTATGGTTACTAGTCTTAAGGCTACTGTGAAATAACTGCGTACCTTAACTCTGTAATTAATAGCTTATGTAGTTATACCTGCATATAACCACACACTGCATGAGAACCCTCCCCCTGTTTTTGACTTCTTCTGTTAGCCAGTGAGAGGAATCCGAAGAGTGACCTGCTTCAGTCTACAGTGATCAGGAACTGATAGTCCACTTACATTAACTGACAACTTGCCGCCAAACACACACACACTGAGTTTTCCACATTTCCCCTTAGTGGTTTGGCTTGGGCTTTGTGAGTGGGCAAGTAAGAATCCCACAAAGTATTTTGGCTCACATGGGCATCCCATGAGGGGCAAAACTGGTAGAAAGGGAGCAAGATTAAGTGTTTTCTTGTGTTTATAAGCAATCTTCATTATTACCAGCATAAACCTTTTTGTGTTGGTGATTTATTATGTAATCTCAGGGTCAAGAATTATGGGACCAGTCAGACTCATGTGCAGCAACTCCTTTATTGGATATGGCACCGATGCGCATACTAATTTGTCATAAACTGGTGTGCTTTCCAGGTGAAGGGCAGGTAACTGGTTCTTGTTCCAGTCAGCAGTGACCACTAAAACGGCAGCATTGCTTGTGGTTTGTGCTGTTCATGGTTGTTTTAGCTTGGAAAACTTTCAAATACCAAAAACAGTGGTACAGGGGAAGGGGAAAAGTTTATGAAACTGAGAGAAAATGGCAGGGGCAGACATGGAACAATCATATTTATTATATAATAATAATATTATTATTATTATTATTGTCATCATGGTCATTTCCAGTTCATGTTCTAATTCCCGTGATGCTGTATTAAATCATGATGCACTGGTGTGTGGTGGGTTAACTGATGTATTGAGACTAGAGGCCAAAACTTAAAACATCTCAATCTGAACCTAAAGAATAATTTAATGGTGTTTAATTTTTCCAGGAAAGAACGGAATGTTTAAAGAAATAAATGTACACTGCTAATATTTAGGCTCCCTGTCACTGATCGAGCAGTGGTGGTACAGCTTATTCTCACTTACACAGCTCGTGTTCGAATCTAGCAGCAAGTGAGCATTTGCTTGTGGGCAGCAGTGGCCTAGTGGTTAGGACATTGCCCTTGTGAATGGAGGTCACAGGTTCAAGTCCCAACTTGGGTGCCACTAAGGTACCCTTAAGCAATGTACCATCCCGCTAAGCTGCTCCCCGAATGCTGTTGATAGCTGCCCGGTGCTCCATGTGTGCATGTGTACTGGGTTGAATGCAGAGGTCACATTTCGTTGCGCTGCACTTTGTGTGTGATTGAGTGTGTTCACGATGACCGATCACTTCAGTTTCAGTATCTGTGCAAACTTAACTCTAGTAGTTGCAACATCAACTTTTCAGCAGTCTGTTGGACAGGAAGTTCAGCACTCGTGTGCAGTCAGGCTTGATATTTGGCCATTCATTTAGATCAGTCACAGACGAGGTCCTGCATCATGGTGCCTGTAGCAGGGGGAAAATGCCTGTGGCTCTCTTTCACACCTCTTTTTCTGTCTCTTCTCTCCCTTTTAATATTCACACTTGAACATTCGGGGGCAGGGCATGAGCCAATGGGGCTTTTTTCGGATCGGTCCTGGGCTTTTCCGTAGCCAGTCGTCTTTGAGCCGGGCCGATCAGCTGTAATTGAGGAAGTGTGGCTGTTGCCGTAGCGAGGGAGGAGAGTGACTCATCGGCTCCTGGGCTAATTTTAGCTATACGACACTGTTCGGGGGCGGCGTGGGCCCGTTCTTCCCAGCTTTCAGTGATACACAGCACTCTTTCCCTAAAGAGCCAGTTCATCTGTCATTAAAGATCAGGGCGCAGGCTTAAAATGCATCAGAAAGAACGACTGGAGGGGTGGAGTGATAAATGGATTGGGAAAATATAGAACACTACACACATTCATACTGTAACTGGTTTTGAATGTAAATGTAAGGTATATGGTTCACATCTGGAGTGTTCATAGATGCATTGAGTGGGCAGTGGTGACCTAGTGGTTAGGACCTTGTCCTTGTAAACAGAAGGTCACTGGTTCAAGTCCCGGCCCAGGTACCACTGAGGTACCCTTGAGCATAGTGCCGTCCCACTACACTGCTTCCTGGGCACTTTGCATAGCTGCCCGTTGCTTCACATGTGCACTTGCGATGGGTTAAATGCAAAGGTCACATTTTGTTGTGGTGCACCTTGTGTGATTGTGTTTACAATGACACACAGGTCACTTTCACAAGTTCTGACCATTTTATGTTGATTTATACATCTGTAATTACTCTCATGAACAGTTTTCCAGATGCACCTTCTACCTCAATGCAATCTGCTGTCTTACACTTAAGTGTCAAATTCATGAACTTCACTGCCTTACAGGTTCACAATTACAGACTGTACCCTTAGGTTTTCAGGCATCATTATTTATTATTGGTCAATTTCTGATTACAGAACTGCTGTGAACCAGATATTGTTACGGTCACCACTAGGTTGAGAGATGTCTACCACCCAAAAAATATCCAGCCATGGCGTAGAGAATGACCAGCCCAAGCATTAGCAGATTAGCTAAAAGAAACTGAAAAAATCCAGATCGCACTGGTGCGAACCAGGTGGCAGTGGTGGCCTAGTGGTTAGGACATTGCGCTAGGGACCTAAAGGTCGCAGGTTCAAGTCCCGGGCCAGGCACTACTGAGGTACCCTTGAGCACTACACTACACTGCTCTGCATCTTGGAAGTCGCTTTGGATAAAAGCGTCAGCCAAATGAATAAAATGTAAAAATGTAAAATGTAGATCGAGACACAGGGGGAGTGAACATTACATTCATATCTATACATGTGTATTAAGCCTATGTTCAAACCCTGAAGAGCAAGCAGATTTGTCAGGGTTACAAATTCCACTATTACTGATTGTTCCATCCATTATTTCTAGTACAAACTAAAGCCTTTAAAGTAATATTACAAAGTCAAATTTGTTTCTGCCAGCTGTACCCTCTGTTTGAGTTATTTCTTTTTTTTTTTCTCATTCTTGCTCATGGAATTTCTCCAGGTTGTTCATGATGGTTGGATGACCTTTATGGACAGCACTTTTCAAAAAGCACAGCCTCAACTGGATTGGGATATGAACTCGTTGTAAAACATTCACCTTTCAGATGTTCAGCCACTATTTTGATGCATTTTCCACCATCCATCTTAACCAGTCACTGCTTAAAAACCTCACATTCTAATGTTGGGGTGGTGTTTGTAAGGATTGAGCACTGTTAAGTTTGCACAGCATATTGAATTTAGTTCAGAAAGTGCAATTTGTGTCTCCTCTGAATATAGAACCATAACCCACATTTTTGCTGGATCACACTATTGCTTTCTAACAAGTTGTGATGTGGTTTTGGTTCTATAACTGCTTTTTTTCTAGCAACTCTACCATACAGTCCAGTTGTATACAGAGGTTCACATGTGCTCCAGTCTCATCAACTGAGCTTTGTAACTCCTTCAAAATGGTTTACAGGAAGAGGCCAGTTGGGTCTTTTTAGGGCTATATTTACATGTATAAACATGAAGCTCCCAGTGCTTTCAGAGCATTGAAAATACAGCATTTTTCATTTGGCAAGTTGCCATAAAATATTTTCTTACACAGAGCCAGTTTAAATGATTTAATTTTGGGTCAGCCTTTTAAAATGATAGAGTAAAATACCAAAGAGATACTTTTGCCAGGCACTGTATGTGAACGCTTACAATGGCTGCATTCTGGAATTGTAGTGAGCCTATGAAATAGCGAGCTCATCTACAGTCTCCAGTGTGTGGAAGATACAGTGTAGGAGATTGTTGTAGAGTGAATGATGACTTCTGCTTCAGGATCACTGTTCATGGTAATTATGGGATGTCTCTGAATTATACATGAAGAGACATTCGTGTACAGTCGTGGAAGAATGAGCACGTCCCATGGAAGTTATTTCTTTTTCAACACATTTAAACAAGCGAACACTTCACACTCTTTGATAAAGTGGCTACAGATAAAGGTGATTTATTCTACAACAAAAGAAAATGTTGACGTTGTGTAGTCATTTTCATCATTAAAATAAACAAACAAATTGTCACATTGATCAAATTAAGGGTGTACTTACTTTTTCCAACCAAGTCAAGTTCATAAAATTAGTCGGGTGTTCCAGATTAGATGCCATTGATTAGAACCTCCTGCAGGTTGAACCTGACATCTAAAGCATGTCAAGAGTCCAGCAATGAATATTAAAAAATCTTCAAATTATTTTTAATAAATCCTTCCACTTGTAAGAATAATCATGGTGCAAATTTCAAAAGGTGGCTAATTGGCCCAGAAAATTCAGGTCAAGAGCAAACTTTTTCATGCAAAATAAATTCATAAGCATGGTGGTGGAAATGTTCTGGTTTGTGGTTGCTTTGCTGCCTCTGGGACTGGGCATCTTGCAGTTATTGATTCAGCTTTGAACTCTGCATCATATGTAAGAGTGCTTGAAGATGATACAAGAACATCTGTCCAAAAGTTGAATTTGAACTGGCAGTGGAGCTTTCAACAGAGTAATTCATCCTAAAAACACAAACAAATTCATCAAACAATGGCTGTAAAAGAGGAGAGTTTTTTTAAACCCAGAGATTTCAAAAGGGCAGTGAATGCAAGAAAATCTTCAAACATCAAGTCAGCTGAAGTTGTTTTTATATTGAATATGCTGGATTTGGCATGTGGTGCACTAGTAGCAGCAGCAGCATAACATTTTTTTTTTGTCTGGAGAGATTGAAGCAAACAGTAATGGCGTGCGAGTTGGAGCTTCATTGTTGTCGAAATGGGGGTAAAAATATATCAAACAATTAAATAATTCCCCTGTTTCACACAATTTGGCTAAACCAGTTAGTGTTAATCTCTACAGTAGCCAAGTAAGTAGATTCTGTTACTGGCAAAAGTCTAAATCTGATTAATTATATCATCAAACTGTAATATTGCTTGTTTTTCTTCTGTGGAATTAAAAAAAAGCGGTTCTCTTTTCTCCTGAAGTGAGTTTAGTGGAACTGGGCTCAATAAAATGTCATAAGTAAATCATATGGGTCATTTTAAGTGTAGGACGGAAGAGGAACACTAAAAAAAAAAAGTGACCTCAGATGCAGGATAGTGGCAGCCCAGTGGCCAATAACCTCCGGTCCACCCAGTTCCTTAAAATGGCCTTTGAAGATGTGACGCTGCCGTCTAAATATTCGTGTTATGTAAAGATGGTGGGGGTGATTCTCCATGTCCCTTGGAGAGAGGCCTACACAATGCTTACCACTCAACAACCACTGTGACTTCATGTCTGGGGGAAAAAGCCTGTTGTTGTGCTGCTGTCATGGCAGAGGTGAAGGCACAGATGTCTAGAAGACGAGGTCATGCTTAGCAAATGCGATAGAAAACACAAAACAAATTGCAGACACTGTCTTACATAAGACTTTTACATGAATATGGCTCAACATGTGAGGCAGTTGTGACTGTGCCTGTGCATGCTCTGTTTAATCAGACTTTTTCTCCTGTTCTGTTCCTGCAGAAGGACGAGGTGTATCTGAACCTGGTGTTGGACTACGTCCCTGAGACTGTGTACAGAGTAGCCAGACACTACAGCCGAGCCAAACAGACCTTGCCCATGGTTTATGTGAAGGTGTGTATTTTCATCGCTGTACGGTAAATTGTCTGCATTCTTTTGACTCTTCTTTTGGTGTTTTTAGCTTCCATTGACTTTTTACCCAAGAGTATAATAGTAATAAAATGGGAAGGAGTGAAGTGTGAACAAGCTACAGTCTAAATCAGGGATGTCCAGATCTGTTCCTGGAGGGCCAGTGTCCAGCACAGTTTGGTAGTTTCCCTTTTCATACACACTTACAGGATCTGGCAATTAACAGCTGAACTGGGTGTGTTTGAGCAGGAAGTCACCAATCTGTGCTGGACACTGGCCCTCCAAGACTGGAGTTGGACACCCCTGGCCTAAATGTTGATAAGTTGGCACAACAGTTTAACTGCATGAGACCTATTGCAACACCTGAGAAAGTGTCAGGATTGCTCATCTGTGATGCAGTACTGTGAAATACAGTGATGTCTGGATTATAGATGCGTGATCATAAGGTTTGAATGCATTTGAGACCAACCCTGTGATCTCTGGGAGTGTGTGTGTAATCTACCTGTGTGTGTGTGTAATCTACCTGTGTGTGTGTAATCTACCTGTGTGTGTGTGATCTACCTGTGTGTGTGTGTGTGTGTGTGTGTGTGTGTGTGTGTGTGTGTGTGTGTGTGTGTGTGTGTGTGTGTGTGTG
>JBBPDA010000003.1:17358047-17383942 GCA_037974385.1 Arnoldichthys spilopterus | reverse complement strand
GTGTGTGTGTGTGTGTGTGTGTGTGTGTGTGTGTGTGTGTGTGTGTGTGTGTGTGTGTGTGTGTGTGTGTCTGTGTCCAGCTATTTGATAAAATAAGTACACCCTGTTGAAATTGTTAATAGATTTTATTAACTTAAGTATATTTAGTTTCTCCACAGAATGTGGAAGTGTTTATTGATCATTTTATTAAGTAAAGGATTTAAAAAAAAAAAAAAAAAAAAAACTTTTAAAAGCCAAAATGTTTAGAGAAAGAAAATAAATCAGCAGTTACATGGGGCAGGCGTATCTGCCTGTGCATTTGCATGTCTGTCTGTCTGCCTTTGTGGCCGTCTTTCTCTGTGTGCGTGTCTCTGTGTGCATGTGTGTATAAAATATTGCATCCCTCCTGTGCAGTCCTGCGTCATCACTGTTTGGCCCGCTGTGATGACATCACTCCTTTGTGTGCAACCTTCCTGCTGCAGCCAGGATGTGGCATTAACAGACACACATTTAGATTACAGACAAGAGACTTTGCCAATTTAACCCTGGCACATAGTGTGAGAGATGTACTGCTGTTTAACATGGCCTGTGTCCATTGTCCTGTGTATTACTGTAGTTTAATGCTGAAATGTCTTCAACCTCAGTAACCCTAAGGGCATCTCTTTGGAGTTAATCCCTCATACACACGTTAATGTAAGGAAACACACAGATTATAACTTGCTTCTTTCTCCCCTCTGTGTCCTTTTCTGCAGTTGTACATGTACCAGCTCTTCAGGAGTCTGGCTTACATCCATTCCTTTGGAATCTGCCATCGGGACATCAAACCACAGAATCTGCTGCTGGACCCTGAGACGGCTGTGCTCAAACTCTGTGACTTTGGCAGGTCTGTTAGGATGAACATGAATGTTCATTAGATTTATTATGGTCCCTGTGTGTGACCCCTAGCATTTACTGCAATAAGACAAATGACCCTAGTATGTCTAAAGTGGGATCAACAAAGGACAATGTTCTTTAAAGTGGGAGAAATAAAAATGTGAAGTTTGAACTTCACTGACAAATGAGTAATGATGTCCAAAGTCAACTGTAGCCCAAAATGTTAGACAGGCCATTGTGCTCCAGTACCATCTAGTTATTTAAAGCTCCACTTGCATGAGGCCTGGATTCACTACACTGCCGCTTCACATCAGAGTCCAATATTTTGAGTTTTAGCTTGACATCGCAGTGATGTCTTCAGGTGTTTTTGCTAAATTTGTAATGACTGAGATCCAGTCTAGTGTCCATCCAAGTCCTAATGTTCTCCTGATCTTGAACTGAATTTAGACTTACAGTAATGCATGATGAAGAGAAACAAGCCTGCTTACCGTCTGAAGAGATGTGGTTGGAGATGTTTTCTGCAGTGGGTGTAGTTTTCTCTTCACATAAAGCCTGGGATAATATAGTTTAGGCTATGTACATGGGGCTGTGGTGGTATAGGGAGTTGCCCCTGTGACCTGAGGGTTGCCAGTTCAAATTCCGACCCCAAGCACTGCTCCCTGTTCCCCATGTAAACTGCCCACTGCTCCTTCACATATGGGTTAAATGCAGAGGTCCCAATTTGTTGTGTTGTGGTGTGTTCACAATGACAATCACTCACTCTCATTCAAAAGAGTTTATTCCACAAAGGTGAGCATGTAAAAGCATGCTGGCATGCTGGGACTCGTCTAAATTTGCCCTATTAGTGCAACAGCCATTGGCAGCTTTTGACAGGGTTTGACCTGTTCTGTGCAGGGTTTAAGAACTTAAAGCTTTAAACTCTTCCCACAAGTGTTAATTTGGGAACATTAACATCATCTAAAGTGGAAACCACCTCATTTAAGATTTTGTGATGTGGTTAAGCATTTAGTCCTAAACCGAGCCAGTCCTGAACCTTCAACCAGACATGATCGTTCTAGAAACATGGTTTATTATTAATAATTTGACCTTTTGTAAGAAGTTTCTGGCCATGGAATCGTCAAGTGTTAGAGTTCATAATTTTGATGAGAATGGATTTTGAAGATTTACGACTGTCTGATTTCTGACTTTAGCTATTTCTCCTTCCTGCAGTGCTAAGCAGTTGGTCCGTGGAGAGCCAAATGTGTCCTACATCTGCTCTCGGTACTATAGGGCTCCTGAACTCATCTTTGGAGCCACTGACTACACTTCCAGCATAGGTATGCTAAGTAGTTAACTCTCAAGCTTCATATATGCAGATACAACGCATCTCACATTTTAGTAAATGCCTATATGACACGTAGCAGCTGTTCTAAATGCTTAACTACATATCCAGTATGCTAACGTTAGCTCATAATTACATCTCCAGTGCATGTGTTGCCCCTTATATCTTTTACACCATCTTCTTAACTAAAGCCTACTAAGCTAGTGCTACTACTGCTGTCTATCATTCAGCAAGCACACAGTGTAGCTATAATAATGCTCACTCCAGTCTTCAGCTTCAGACATTCCACCCACAGATGTACACACATCCTGGTATATATTGTACATAGAGTTGGCCACAGCTGTTAAATTCTGGTATTTGCTCTCGCGTTGGCTGTCTGCACATCCGCATCTACACTTGTCCAGGTTTTATCAGTTGCTTCTCTGCACAAAAGTTTGGCTTCACATATGATATTATAGCCCCAAACCAGTGAGCCTGACGATGCCACTGGATTCAGGAGCTGAGGGACTCCTGCTTGAGCCTACTGCCTTTACTCTCTATAGCCTCTATACTCTGTAGAATTAACTGATTACATTAAAATCCCATTAAATGACTTTCTATAAGCTAATAAGCAATTTCACTTCACATTTTGCATTTCTGACTGCAACCATACAAAAAATCAGCATGTGTTCATATATAATTTGAATAATCTATACATTTTACAAAACTCTTTACATTTAAAAAGAAACTTCCCCCATTTTTAAGTGTTTTTAATGTACATTTATTATTTCTGTTTCAGTGCGTCAGTTTTTTTATTTGATACACTTGCAACTTTTTTTGCGAGCGCTGCCTGCTCAGAAATAAATATTACATATAGACTTGCAATCTGAAACTGTCTGCTTATTCAGTCAGCGCGTGTGTGTGGGGCAGAGCTTCTGATCTCTGACTACAAAGAGCGCGCGTGTGTGTGGTGTGGCGTGTGGTTGATTTCATTAGCCACGCTCTCACCCTCTGCTCCTCTCTCTGACCTTCGACCTTCTTTTCACTCCAGACGTGTGGTCGGCTGGCTGTGTGCTGGCTGAGCTGTTGCTAGGGCAACCAATTTTCCCCGGCGACAGTGGAGTTGATCAGCTGGTAGAGATCATCAAGGTACTGGCAGCTGTGTGTGTGTGTGTGTGCGTGTTCATGTGCGTGTTTGTGTGTTCATTCAGAAAAAGCTGATTCTTGCTTGCTGTTCAAAGCTAACGGAACCTAAGGATGCTAAGAGCAGCCAATTTAAAAGTGAAAGATTAAAATGTACACAGTTATCCCTCTTACCTCAAACTTAGCACATCAGCCATGACATGTTTGGAGACCAAAATCTGCTTCTTTGTCCTTGGCCAGGAGATTTGAAGCTAATCTCTGTTTTTCCTCTTCCTCTTGCTTTGTGTCTTCCAGGTTCTGGGCACACCCACTCGTGAGCAGATTCGAGAGATGAATCCCAATTACACTGAGTTCAAGTTTCCTCAGATTAAGGCCCACCCATGGACTAAGGTGAGTCAACAGGTACAGGACAATCTGTTTTTCTTCCTTCAGCGCCATCAAACTCCATTACCACCATACAGAACCTTCTTGCATAGCTCACTGTCCTGGCTTCATCCCATTCATCTGGCTTTGCTTGTGATTGTGATTGGCTCATAATGCTGCCAGGGTGAGCTGACCAGTTTGTTTGGTTTGGCCCTTCAGCTTAAATCTTGCTGACCACTGTGTATAGGGCATGCTTATCGTTCTCATCTTTGCAAAAAGGCTCTTTTCCCTTGTCTCTTGCAGTGATTTTCCTGTTAGTCTGGCTGTCCATCTTGCATTAGAGTGTCACTTTGCGTTTTTAGCTTTTACCCAAGATTCAGTTTGACACCGCTTTCTTCGATCAACTGTTTGGGTGAACTTGTTTGGTTCCAGAGAACACTGCACTGGACTAGAGCCACCATGAGTGATTTAGCAACATTCAATGCACCTATTGCACTGAAGTGTTCTGATCTGGACTGATTCCTTCTCAAACACTTTTCATGTCTCATGTAAGCATAGACCACACACATCTGCGTGAGCAGTTTCAGCACTAGTGTTCACATTAGTAGCTGCCACTAATTTTGTACATGGGCTGGAACAATGCTGTGAGGATTGCTCAACCATTAGTGAAGTCAGGAACTTTTGTGGATCACAGATGCCACTAAAACTGACCCAAAAGGTTCACCATTTAGCCCCAGACAACACAGTTTCAGTGCTTTACAGCCCAGTGGTTTTGTACCCCTCTAGCTGATTGGCATTAGACATGGTGACCTCGGGCTCATGTGGCTACTCCAGAGTCCCATTCTTTTGACTTTGTATTACAGCTAGATTTACTTCTCTCTAAAGCACAGAGGGATGTTCTCTTCCCTTAGCATCTACCTTGTCTTCACCAGAAATGCATGTTTGTTTTCTGTAGCTGTTCACCATTGACGGTTCCACAATTATGACTTTAATGTACTTTTATAAATTACACAATGCTACACAATTTTTGTTCCTGGCTTCTAAGTGTTATTTCATCCCTTAACGTCTAAAGCCGATGTAAAAACAGCTATACATCACAAACTTTGATTTTATGGTCACAATCCACATAGATTTTGTATTTCTATTGGCAAAACAGGCAATTTTATTTCTGGACAGTCCCAGAAAGTTCTAAAAGATTCCAGAAAATCTTAGAACATTCTGGACAATTTTGGAAACTTCTGGACAGTTCTCACAGTTTCAGAATATTCTGAAAGTCTACCTAGCATTTGAAGTGAATGGATAAAGTTCTTAAAAACAGAAATTTCAAAACGTTGTTGTCCTAACCAGAGAAGCAAAGCTTTTGTGGAACAATGGGCATTTTCTATTTATTTTCGGCATAAAGAATTGGGGAAAACGCACTTTGTACCCAAGAACAAAAATAAAATAGAACTAGAATAAAATAGAATTTAAAGACTAAAAATTAAAGGACTTGTACATTATTTCAGTATAAACTCTATAATATTATTGTCTTCTGCTTGTCTTTCTGAAGCAGCTCTACCCAATTCAACTAATTTGGTGTGGTTTTGAAACTGGTTGTCAGAATCCACCCAAACGGCCCACATTTTTACTCCATATGAACGCTTTGTGAGTTAGATGGTAGCAAAGACGTGGACTGTCTGGGAGGATGCCATGAGGACTCACCGTCAATGAGTGAACTGTGTGAGCATAGAGTAAAATGCCAGTATCAGTTACCTGTTGCTGATAAGCTGCTTATGCAGCCCATGTTTGAATTTGGGCAAACAGTCTTTTGGTGTCTGAGTGTTAGTTAGAGCCGTAGTTTTTATTTCTGGAAGCCACCTGATGCCCTCTGGTGGTTACTTCCCTCAGTACATACCCAAACAAGATGCCTGACCGCAGTAAAAGTCAGTGTGCAGTGCCATCAGAATCAGGGTTGTCAGGTAATTTTTAAAAATCAGCATCAGAAAGTGGTTTAAATTTGTTAGAACATTTCCAACGATATTTCCGACTGTGACACTGGGCCACAGTGTTTGATAGAAATTTTATATCGTTTGTAACCTTACAGAAAAGGTCAGTTTCTCTGTAATGCTAATCCATGTAGCTGTAGTCCCATTTTCTGTATGTGGTGTTTCTGTATATTGGCTTTGACACATGTGCTTGAAAAATATTGGTGCTTGAAATGAAATGGTCTGAAATTTTTTTGAGTGGCAGTCCTGAAATATAAAGTTTCCTGTATTATGCAGCACATTAACTTCTTGTAAATGCCGATATGTTTAACATGGAGACATCACTGTGGAGTTACTGATTCACTATAGTCTTTAAGTACCTGTACACGCTATTTTGGTTTTTATCTCCTGCACATTGTACTTAAACTAAAACAATTAATATGAACCACAGACTATTGTCTTTAATGCAGTATCAGGTGAGCCATGCAGGAGTCACAGGCCTTTTTATACATGGACCACTCAAGGCAAAGGGTTTGTCATGTTTTGACCCTGTGAAATAGCCTCCTCTTGCATGCTTCCCACTAAACCAAGCCCTGATTAAATGTCCACATACATAAAGTACTGTAGTGGGTTTGGTTCCATACCCTCCCACATATGGCTCTTTAATTTTTTTTTATTAAGCTTCAGTTTCAGGAAATCTCAGTGATGGAGAGCACAGTATACTGGACGCTAACAATTAAATTTGCTACTTAATTGTAAAAGACTGGCATATAAGGAAAATAAACATTTAGCTCTAGTCTAACCAATCAGCAAACTAGTGTAGATTTTGTTAGATTGTTGCATCTCCGTGATCGATATAGTGACTGCCTTGTGTGTTGACTGGTTTGCAGGTGTTCCGGCCACGTACACCCCCTGAAGCCATCGCCCTATGCTCACGGCTGCTGGAATACACGCCCACCGCCCGCCTGACACCCCTTGAGGCCTGTGCACACTCTTTCTTTGACGAATTGCGAGACCCCAACATTAAACTCCCAAATGGCCGAGAGAAACCATCACTATTCAACTTCACCACTCAAGGTAAAAACTTTTCTCATCCAAAGACACTACTTGGTTGATCACTGATGACATTACTTTGGTATTCATTTCATTATATATAAAGATACAACAGCTCCCAACACATATAACTGTAAAAATATTAAAACCTTCCTTTACTGTTAATGACCGCAGGAATCTATGCAGTCTCCACTTGAGCTGTATCAGTGATCAGATGACTTTAGCGTTGAAATGCAGTTCTCAAAATCTCTCGTTTCTTTCACAGAGCTGTCCAGTAACCCATCCCTGGCCACAATCTTGATTCCTGCGCATGCCCGTAATCAGCCCGGCGCCTCCACTCCCACCAATGCCTCATCCACTACAGGTCCATTCATCTAACCTCTCTCTCAGTCTCTCTCTCTCTGAAACTCTGTACTAAGATAAAGCATAAGTAGCTCTGTGACTGCCAATCACTTGAGATTTGTTAATGTTGTCACCTTGGTGATGTTCCACAAAGCAGGATTTCATAGTTAAGTTTTAAGTTCAGTTTATTGATCATATGTATATTGGGTCAACAGTACAATGAAATGTGTTGGGTGAGAAGAACCAGTAATCTCAGCAGTAAGAACATGATCGTTTTTAGAATGAAAATAAATATATGTAAGGAGCATAAAAAGGGCTAGTTGAGATATTCAGATGCAATTTATACTAAAGAACACATTACAGTCTTAGAGGAGTTGTTCATAATGTGAGGTATAAGAATTTGTGTAAAGTATGATGTATAAGTGACCAGTTATCCAGATAACTTCCTCCTAAAGTCAGAAAGAACACGAGATGATAATGAGAGAATTTCCTTGACTTAAAGGAATATTTCAGCATTCAATTTTCTGACTCACTTGTAACTCACTTTTCTGTTACACAGTTGTATTAGAAACCAACAGGCACCTGCTTCATGTGCTGTTGTGTGTTTATTATTCTCTGCTATAACCGTGATGTAGTTCTGAATGAGCACTGATTACAGTATCAGGGAGGGTCTTTGTGCCAGCTCAGCATTTCAGTTCATGTTCGGTGTGGGTGGTGAAAAGAGAAGTGTGTAAAAGGCTTCCGATATCTGGTACCGGTCACCACCGTTGTGAACAACTTGATAGTTTGTCTAGAACGGTGCATTACACATCAGATCCCTCTGATTGTTTTTTAAAATGACATTAAGCTTAAGAATGATAACGAACATATACAAGATAATTTAGTTACAGCTTACTGAGAAATGCTGCTTTGTGAAATACCCACCTGATCTTCATTGTTCTTGTGCTTTACTTCTTTTATTTTCCAGACGGCAACGGTGGAGACCGTGGTCAGACCACCACCGCAGCCTCTGCCTCCGCCTCCAACACCTCCACCTGAGTGCCCCGTCCAATCACATCCAGCCCAGCCCTCCAGGGCCACACCTCGCTGCTCCACAGCTGAATCAGGCGGGGTTTGAATCATCCTACCACAAAACTTACTCAGACTGCAAGAGCCAACCCTTATTTAAGTGTTTTTCCAACACTGTCCAGAAAGAATTCACAGCGTACACGGGAGCAGCTCTCTCTCCCAAGACTGACTTCTTGGAGAGAGCTAAAGAGTGCGAAAGAGAGAGTGGTGAGCAAAAGGTACAGGGGAGAACTCACGTCATCAAACCTGTTATGTAGGTTACTTTTCTCATTCTCAGTGGACAATCTTTAAATCAAAGCAATCCAGTAGCCAAATCCATCTTCTTCCGTCTTAGTTTAGCGAGCCTGCTGTTCAAATAGGCTCCCCTCCCTCTCTTTCTCACTCCAAGGCTGTATTTTACACATTTCCTTTCTACATCACCACCTCCTCTTACCCTTCCTCTTTCCCCTCACGCTGCCCCCTTCTGGCACGTCCAGTAGTGCATGGCTTGAATTTGGTTGGGAGCATCTAGTAGTATTTTTTAGTGCTATAGAGAAACAGCTTAGAGGAGAATCCCTGACATGCTAGTCCACTTTTATTTCGCGTTTACAAAGCACTCGCATTGTATGAAGAAAGCAGCTCAGCAGCTGTGCATGTTTCAGCCACAAAACCAACCAAAAACAAAGAAAATGCTCAACGTGGTCTAAAGTTTTATTTAGGAGTTTTAACACGTTTGTTTTACCTTATTTTATATTGAAGTGGGATCTTTATGGGGTTGGGTGGGGAGGGTCAGACATGAGACTAGTTTGTCTCTGTTTCTGTGTTCTTGTATTTTATACATATATAAATACATACACAATTTATATATTACTTTGCATTATGTAATATATAGCTATACAGTATATAGATATATATCAGGCATTAATTGGTTCAGAATCCATCAAGACCAGAGTTTGCGGTTTTTATGTGGCAGCCAAATGGCTCCTGACTCATACGTATAGATGATGTATTATATATACGTATACATAGCGTATGTATAAATGCTTTTGGGGGCACATTTTGCCAGGAACACTGGATTTTCTAGCTAACGTGCCCCTCCGTTATGCAGTTTTGTTTCCTGTAGGACTGTAGATTCTATTCCAGCCCTTGTTTTTCCTCCTTTTCTCTATTATTTATTGCCGCCTGTGTCATTAGTCCTCAGGTTTGTGCTCGGCCTCCTGTTCAGTCACACCGTGAGTTTTTGTTTGCGCTTTTCAAAACATAAATAGACGAATAAAAAGAATTGATTGGATAAATAGCAGAATGATTTGGCATTGAGTAGACTTTTACATAGTAGTGTGTACCTGGACGGAAACGGTGTGTGATAGTTGAGGCGATACACAGTCGTTGCTGAATTAAAGATTATGCTGGCTGTCGGCAATGATGGAGATTATTCACAGTTTAAAATGGTTAATTTCTGTTGAATCATTAGGGCTGTGCTGTAACCACTACTCGAGCTTTGTGCGTGTGTGTGTGTTTGGGTGTGTGTTCCCTCCTTTTTCTTTTTTTTTTTTTCCCATCTTCACTTTCCTCTAACTTTACAATCTGAAGGCTCTGCGCATTTCTCCTCCCCTTCAGAACGTCTTAATACACAAGTTGAAATCATGACCGTACAAAAAAAAAAAAACAACAAAGCAGCAAAAGGTGTAAATACAGTACAGCACAGTTGCTCCTTGCCAAATTCCAGCTTGTATATTTTTTTTTGTTTTATGATTATTTTTTAATATATATAGTTTTTATTTTATTTTTTTCTTTTGTGTGTGTGTTTTCTTGGTATGTACATATGCTGACCTGAGAACTGTTAATGAGCAAAAACAAAGATGAGGACATGAATATAAAAAAGCGAAAAACAAAAAAAGTTATTAAAAAAAAAAAAAAAGAAAAGATGTAAAAGATCAGGGCAAAATTAACTGTTTGTTGGATACTGTAGATGAGGAGCTTTCTCCAGCCATATAGTTCAATCTTCTCTGTACAGTAGGTGCCAGCTATATTATTGTAACAATAAGTAGTAACTGTATAGTGTATCTATAGTTTGGAGTGCCTTTGCTTCCATACACCTCCTGCCCCATCACCCTTTACTTACACAGTACTGTAACCCTTCCTGAGTGACCCCTCTGCAGGTGCTGTTGACTGGTCAGTTAAGAAAAAGGTTCTCTGCTCAATCTATAACGGTTATAATCATTTTTAATTTCACTATTTAATCCTAGTCACTTTTTCAGATGTCTGTGTTGGGGGAAACAGCACTGAGTGGTTAATTTAGGCAGAATATGCAACAATGACACAGTTCACTTTTTCACCAAAGTTTTAAACATGGCATAAATGTAAGTAATGCCCTGAACACACTCACTAACAGCTTTTTCAAAAACCACAAATCAGTCTACTCCTCTGTGCTAGCAGTCCAGCTCGTTCTCAGCGGATACAATTATTAGTAGCATTAAATTCATGTCCTGGATGTATTTAAATATATACTTGATGGTGAATCATGATGTACTGGTACTACGACTCATATCTACAAGTGTTTAAATCATTATAGGGAGGAAATGCAACAACAAAAAAAATTTTATACTTGCATTTTTATGAATGTGAATGCTAGATTTGATCAAATTTTGGCACCTTTACAATTTTTTTTTGGCTCAATTATAGGGGAGTTTTTAAAAATGTTATGTTCAGTGTTGCTGTAACTGTGTGTCTGGCAGACAATAACATCTGTTTGACCCCAAACCCTGTTCTTAATCACGTCCCACCAATGTCCTATATCCATGGGCAATAAGTGCGTGTGCGTGCGTGTTCGAGAGCGTGAGTGATGGGGCACTGACTAGTGCAATGGCCAGCCAACAGCAGTGCTCAGGGGCGTCACGTAGCACCCCCAGTCCTTCATTCCTTCAGCCCTTGTGTAAAGCTTGCTTGTAAGATTTGCATTCATAGATGTTACTTTCCACAGACGGTGTGACCACTTCTTGTGACTAAAGTTAAATAAGAGGAAAAAAGATGTAAAGACACAAAGGTTTTAAAAAGAAAAGACAAAAAAATATTTACAAAGACTTGTCAGTTATATACAGACATCACATTACGTACGTTGTTTGGGGCGGGGGAAAAGCTGTCTTGGTTTAAAACAAAAAGAAAAAAGTACAACAAAAATACATCCTGTATAACATTACTACTACTTGAATGCCTCTGTTTGTGACTGATTTTTTATTTTATTTTATTTTAAATATATACTTTTTTTCTGTGAAGGTATGCTAAATGTCTCCTTTCCTTGTAAATATGTCCGTTTTGGTCCTTGGTGTGACTCGGATTCAGAGAATAGTTACCTGGTACTGTAATTTGCATTAAATAAAGAGTAGGATAGCTTGGAAATGAACAATGCGCCTTTCCTCTGTCTTTTTCTGTTTGCTTGGTCTCGATTCTGTAGTTTCATTTGTAAGCTCTGTGTAGTAGGACAGACTTAAGACGCCCAAACATATCTGGGCTCTTCCTTCCAGTTACTGACTTCACCTGTTCAAGGTGCAGCCACTGCTGACACAGGTGTTCAACTGTACACAGCTTCTGTAATATCACGAGCCCTGTTTAATACCACATTTTGGCTGGAGGGGTATAAAGCCCCCCCAGCACTGGGCAGTGTGGTGCAGTGGAACTGTAAACTGATGGAGCTCTAACGTCTTCACAGTTCAGCTACAAAAATAAATGTCTAAAGATGTTTTTCGTGTGATGACTGATCGGTTGAAGATCTTTTACTACGTTAGATGTTCTGACCGATTACTTGACTCGCAAACATCGTATAAGAATCTGTCCACACCACACGTCTGAATCAAGCGTTTTTCTGCCGTTTGTGGCGTCGGGTAAACGCGGATCAAATACAGTGTTTTTCTGCCAATTGGAGCGAGTCGGTCCATCCACAGCGGCTCTCCGGGCTCGCGTTCGGCTGGCGTCAAAGAAAATTAGCATGCAGCTTTTCCTTAATGCCAAGTTCTGCCGAAATCCTGATGAGCACAAAGAAAACAACTGTATTGCGTTTGCTTACCGTTAGTTTGGCGCCCTGGAGGACCATAGCCATCCCGTGATTCCTCAGTCAGAGTGTGATCCCAGTAGCGCCGATGATGGTCTTTGTCGTATCAGGAGGATTTCAGCAGAGACGCGTCGTTACCCGATCTGATCAGGAAACCCGACTAAAACGCACGCGCGACGATCCGTCATTTCCACGATTTACTGCGTATTATACGACACCGCCTTGTTTAAAACTTGCCGCCTGTGTCCGAGCCGTGCAGGCGAGCACTCAGAAACGAGATGTTCCGGCCCGATTCGTTTCATGCGGGTGCAAACTGTGGTTCAAACATTTGACGGCAGTCAGCGAGTTAACAGAACCCTGAATAACTGGTAGTTCCCATGTTAACCATGTTAATGTGGAGCATGTCCAGATACCGGGCTGCTTTCCAGTGTGCATTTATACCAGAGAAGTTTTTAATCTTCGTTTCGGACAAAATCCTGGCTGGTTTTAGACCGTACTCCGCAGGTGTAAAGTAAAGCGACGTTAAAAACATGCCCGTATGACGGACCAGAATGTGATGAGATTTGCACATGCGCAAAACTGATCGGGCAGCTGGCATGGATTCAATCCAGGTAGCAACACTGTTAGCGGATATGACGTCTCTTTGCGCCTGCAGCGTGCAAACCGGGTTTCCTGTTTAAATCTAGTAACGACATGGTTCAGGTCTAATAAAGCAACTGATCAATTTTTCACTTATACATTGCAGGATGAAGCTCAAACACCATAGATTTAAAAACACTGATTACTGCCCCCCACAGGTAACACACAGAATTACAGTCTGACCTGCAGGTTGGCGTTCAGCAGACGGAATTGAATGCGTATGTAACTTCATACTAAAGTCAATCAAAATGTCTGGATCACTCAGCGCATTTGCTTATCCAGGACTTGAACGCTTGTGTGAACTAGGCCTTAGAATTTAATTTCAAATTTAAAAAACTGCTAATGGTTAAAACTGATTTCTTAGTAGGTTCATGTGACTAACAATGTATGAAGGCATGTTCATATTTTTCAAAAAATCTGGACATTAATAAGCAATAGACACACGTACCTTAAATATTCCATTTATTTTCCTGAGTGGGACATTGACATGTAAAGGTCACTTTCCGAATAGCAGACAACAGACTTAAGAAGCATCAATGGTTGTTCGTTTTTATCCAGGATATTATCCAGTATGTTATGGAGACTTGACATTTTGTAAACAATAAAAAAGAGCAATGCATCACATTTAAAGTGAACAACAATCTTACTATAGACACTGCTATGGAGGGCAGGGTCACACACCTGCACAATCACGCTCATGTTTTAAGAATCATTCAGAAAAACCAGGCTCGGTTTGTTTTGTGCACCTACATTGTTACAGAAGATTTACGTTTGACTGCGCTGCATGTGACTGCTGTCACCTGGAGGTCACATCCTGCCTGAGGGTCAGCTTTTATTTGTAAGTTCATGCTGATCTCATGTCATCAGCAAGGAATTCCAGTGAATTTTCAACCCAGTCTTTAGCTTGTTGTCTGTGGACAATAATTTCACACAAACCCCTGACTCAAACCTTACTAAAAGCAGCTAGTAGATGTAGGTTTAAAATCGAACCTATACTGCAGACTATAGGCCCATTTGGGGTTTTGTCCAATAGATGGTGCTGAAGAGCCTGACTGCGCACAGGATAAGCCCCTGTTTTCACTGGGCAACAAAAATACAAGTGCTGGTACTTGTACATGTAAGAAGAGAATGTTCGAGGGCCATTATTTCCCTGATGAGCAAAGATTCTGTAGTGAGACTGTAAAGAAACACATTACTATATGTTACCACAGCAAACAAGCAGCCAGGGACCTGTGAACAAGGTAAGCGCCTGCGTGTTCTTTTTTTTTAGTGATCTCTGTATTCTGAAGTACACCTTCCTTCTTTAAACGTCTTTAAACACAGACGTCAGTCCATTATTTACTGACGCTCAACCCAGCCTGTTTGTTCCTGTTCATTGAGGTATATGTGAGATATTGAGCATCATTTCTAAACAGTATGAAAACATTGATCATCTAGTATGAAGACATCAAAAAGTCACAAGAAAACCATAAACTATTTCTATGCTAAGAAAACAACCAGCATATATATCTTTTTTTTTGTCCTGAATTTTCATTTTAAATTGACAGCTTCTTTCCACAGACAAACACACGAGTTGGCACCATGCAGTTATGTGTAAGGGTGAAGGCAGAATAACTGCTGCAGATACAGCAAGGCCTCATTTTTTTTTTTAAACACAATTTTTTAGTTTAACCAACATAAGTGCATGAATCTCCCTGTGCCACAAGAAACCTTCACAAGTGTCAGTTCCATTCATGTGTTTTCTTTTCTTTTTCCATTTCAGTCACTTCAGTCAATACAAACATGTTCCAACTGATATCACCTGCATTCAACTCACAGCTGTCTAACAGTTAGGTTACAATCAGGGGTGTAACAATACACATGTTTTACAATGTAGCATTTATTAATAAAGTGCATTGTGGTATTTTATCCATGACATAACATTTTTGATGCACAAGCCAAAAAAGACTAGTGATTAAAAGCTGTTGGGTCACAGTGCTTAGTGCATAACAAGGGGAATGTTCTATTGGAATTCAGTGGAAAGTGTTTTTTAAGACATTCCAATGAATTTGAATTCAGTATGTCTCACATTTTTGTTATAAAAATTCTTGACATGGCACAAAAGCAATTTGTCCTATTAAATGACTAATCTGTTAAATGAGCTATTTTAAATTGAAGCACATTAACAAAATCACAATTTCTGTAGATTTGAAGTTATCATTTGAACAAGGTCAGTCAGGGTGGTCTGAGAGAAAGCATTGTTCAGTGGTGCTGAATGAAACCAGACGTGAAGAATTTGTTTCTCCTCACACAATTATTAAATTAAATGTAATGTTATTAATGTTTCCTGATGCCTGAGACATTGAAGCTTTTGGCCTACAAATGTATTTTTAGCAGTGCGGTACATAAGGCTGTTGTGTGAAAAATAGTCACCCAAAGAAAATGTTTTCACCTGTAATTGCACTGTAGATATGACCCTTGCCACTCATGACCACTGTTTAGAAAATCTTAACAATTTACATCTCAGCCAATGGAAAAAACAACAGAATTCCCATTTAAAACCAGCATCTCAAAATAGGCGATCACACTCAGTCTACTCAAACACTCCACTATTCCACAGGAAGAAATACACAGCTAACAGAGATCAGACTGATTCTTATTGTCCGTCCTTTTGGCCAAACCAGAATTTTCTACTGAAATTGGCCTGATTTAATTCACAAATATATCTTGCAAAAATTTTTTTTTTTTTAAGTATATTGTTACACCCCTTTCTCTGTTACACCCCAATCCTAAATCCTGCATTGTCATGTCTGTGCAGTTACATGATTCTTCTCATGAAAATAACTGACCTGTATTTTACACACACTCTTTCTTCCCTACAACCTGACTATTCAGTGGTGCAGCATACACTCCGCCTACTTACCAGATCCAGAACATATAATAGGCAAATATCATGCATCTTGAGGTTTGCTCTCCAAAGGCAGTAGCATGTAGGGAACATAAGTGTTCTCAGTGATTGTTCTCCAGCATAAAGATGTGCTTTACATGGGTTCAGCAAAATGTACATTTGGCATAGCAAAAAGATAACCAGTCACTTCAGGAAGTCACAACCAACTACATTACAAATACAGTTTCACAGGATGTGCTGAATGTGTAGGTAGCTTAGAAGCAGCAATCCACAGACTCACGTTGCTCACTCATGTTGCTTTGGTGAGATTTGTACCTCCCTGCAAGTCAGTTAATCTTCCCTGTTCTTACTATAGTGGGTCACATCCACACCTCAGAGTCCAGTGCTACATCACAGACGATCTTGCATTCATAGATCTTGGCTGATGTTCAAAACATAATTTCTCTGAAGGTGTTTTATGTGTGAATGTAGTAAAATAGATGTAAACGTTTTTTTCCATGGTAGGTAAAAGGCACTCACTTGTGATGGCAAACTCATGGTTTTCTCTAATTCTCTAATGTATCTCACATCATCAAAAAGTAAAGTTTTTCTTATGGAGCATATATGTATGTTGCAGCTTGACCTAAGGCAACTGAATTGCTGGTGAGACAGCTGCACAATTTTTGAAATACACTGCTACTCTCAACCAAAAAAAAAGAAGGCTAATTAATGTGTTGCAGGTACAAAAATCTAACAAAATTCCCAAAACAAATGCAAAACACTAAGTTCTTGTTGAACATAAAACAGTGTAATCAGATAATATCTGCTCAGAGTTCAGCTGTACCAGCCCAGGACACTAGATGACAGCACACTGAAATTCCACCTCTTCACTGCATAGAAAGGAGAAAGGTCTGACTACCTCTAGTTGTGCTGTCTAGCCAATAAGCAAAAGGGCATAACAAACCTACAATTTGGTGGTCTACAAATTAGATCCATAGTCTAAATTAATGGCTTCTGTGTTTAATTTATTCTTCTGTTGTGCTGAAACGTTGTATAAAAGGAACAGAACACCCAGGGTTATGATATCATTAGAGCTGACACTCGCTTTAGGCCTGCAACCAAATCACAGCTGTGATGTTATTTGTAGTAACAGACTCTCACTCGCATTCTGTTGCTTTACCAACACACTGATGTTGTACCAGTGTTAACTCCACATGTATATCAGCTTTTAAGCCAGCATTCATATTTATTTTGCAGTGTGTGAGGTCTGAAAGGTTTGTCGTGAGACGACGAGATCTGGTCCTAATGCATGAGACCTGAGAGAATCTACTCCACAACAGCTGTATTTGTAGCTAAAATCCAGTTACTTTGGCATTTTATATGTACGTGTATGTGTGTGTGTGTCAGCTGACACAGTCATTCCATTCCCCTGTTCAACCCAGTTGACCTAGTGAACTTGCAGAATAAGTCCATTGAATAGCCCCCCTCCCCCTCCCCCCCCCCACCCCCCCAATAATACCTACGTTACAAGTGACCACTTGCTGGGTGGGAGATCAGTGTACTGTGTAAAGGGTTGTGTTGTACAGACTTCATACGATACTTTAAAATATATATTTGATACCATCAAGTATTTTTTTTCAAAATAAACATAAGCAAGAATTTAGATTTTTCCTTAGAAATCAGAGAAAGCATCTTAGGGCCAATTAGCATGAAGCATTATTTACACTTGCATTTGCATTGTTTTTTATAAAGTCCATACCGTGATCTTGGCATGTCCACATTCAAACGCATAAGGACAGCGCACATCACATGACAAACAAATGAAGTGGCTAAATAAATAAATAAATAAAAACGAATTATCATACAACAAAACATCACTTTTTACACCATCCTTGGTGACTGTCCTTATCTGATTTAACCCAGGTAAGAGTTATGTTGAAATCAATATAATAAATTCGAATCCCTACAAAGATCATTCCAAAATATTGCTTGAAATATGCTTCTTGTCACAGCACATCACATGCACATGTACATCCTATAACTGAAAAATTTTTTTTTTACAAATTAGATCATTTTAGTTTTCCAACAAGTGCATGCGTTGTCCAAATCAGGTGTCCGGTTCAAATCAGGCAAGGACAGTGACACTGAACTGCATAAATGAGCATTCCACGTGCAAAAAAGTGGGTAAGCCTACACCAGCTGCCCACACACATGGATGGGTTAAATGCAGAGGTCACATTTCGTTGTGGTGCACTGTGTGCTGTGCTGTGCTTACAATGTCAAACAACCACTCACATAACACTCAAATAAGTGGTACCTTGACAGTTTGAATGCTCCTTTTTTTCCCTGTTTTAATTAAAATGCAATGAGAAAGGTAATTGATTTGGGCACTTATGGCTTGCCATAGAAAAGCAAAAGTTCAGCTTGACAAAGGCAGTGTGCTCATGTTTTCAGAGACTGTTTAGGTGCTTTATGTGAATTGGCCCCTAATAAGCAAACTCTTAAGAAACACTGGGAGCTTCAAAAATTCATTATTCATTATTGAGCATCAGTTTATGTAGAAATTTTATATTATTTACATTTATACTTATGTCTATGCTAATTCCTTATGCCTACTGTAATACACAACAGTGTGTAACACAAAAAAATACTAGAATGCCTCTGCTGCAAGTGGCCACTTGGATAATGTAGGTGTACTGCACTTCTGAGGACTTCTGAGTGGTGGCAAGTACATGCTAAAAAGTACTGAAACAGGTCTATATTTTACTTCACGCAAGCTCAAATGAGCGCTCTAAGATTAGTGTTAAAACAGACCAGAGTCCACCATTTCAGACGGGTCTCAGATCACATGATTTGGTCCTTACTTCAGCATGATTGGCCCAGATGAATAGATCTAAACAGAAACTGCCTGAGGATTAAAAACGGCCCCAAATAAACTTTGTATGAAAACACCTTAAAGGTGACAGAATTACAATAAATAACGCTTTACATGAGCTTGTGACACTTGGATGTAGGGGTCTGGCTGAGGATTGTTGGTACCTGACCCAGAGTGAGGCAGCTGGACAGTGAAGACAGGAGATGGGGTTAGCTGTCTTTGCTGACAATCTCTAGCATGAGAGGAGAAAACTCTGGCTGGATGTCCTGAATCTGCAGGACCTGTTTGGTGTATTCCTCATTCATACTCCTCATTTCAGTCAGACACGCCATGATCCTGGGGAACAGCAAACTGGCACAAGGAAAAAAACAAAAAAGTTAGACATCACAGAAGAGACTGGCAGCTGTATGCATGTGTGTGCATGTGTGTGTAAATTGCCAACACAGTCCATATTTAACAGAGCCTCTGAAACTGGAGATGTGTTTGCTGAATTAAAATGATAACACTTTACTTGAACCCTGCAGCATAACATTTGCATAACCAAGCCAAGGCATGACTGTCACAGAATATTATGTCTATTAATATAACAATGTCATGTTTCCGCTACAGGTTATTATCATAACTGATACTACAATAAACCTTAAATTAGCGTGTGAGAAACTGTCATTATATCAAACATGACTATAGCTGTCGAGACACTGTTAATGACAACCTGTCAGGACAGGACATGACCGCTTCCATGACAGGTTTATCACATTACTATGCCAGTGTTATGTAGTAAGGTTCAAGTAAAGGGACCAAAAAGTCATTTTCCCTTCACACATTACTACTGTATGTACAAACATCTCCAAAATGAAGACTTTGAAATAAAGATGGAGTTACAAGGTTTAGATATTACAGCACAAATGAATTAGAAGTTTTATATAAATTACAATTACATATGCAGCATTTGGCTGATGCTTATATCCACGGGAGCTATATATACATGGAGCTTTCTAGTGTACAAAAAAAACCTGTTACACCAGTAAACCTAGACTTGGATTAAGAGCTGCTAATCAACCAGACTGTAGTCAAGCTGTGACTAATTCTTTAAATACAAAAGCCTTTTTAATGTAAAGTTAGTAGAAAGTTTGTTAGTTATGTTGGGGTGTTTAGTAATCATCCTAAGTGCTCTGTGAAGGGGTAAATCTTCAGTCGCCATTTGAAGACAGTGCAGGACTCTGCTATTCTTATTGTTAAGGGAAGTTAATTCCACCATTTTGGTGCCAAAACTTAGAAGAGTCTTGATGTCTGGCTTTGATTTTTAAGAAGAGGGGTGTCCAGTTGGGCTGAAGATAATGCTCTAAGAGCATGAGCTGTTATCTATGGTTTAATCATTGCAGATAGGTAAACAGGAGCTGGACCACTTTTGGCTTTGTAAGAAAGCATCAGTGTTTGGAATCTGATGCAGGTGCCATAGGCAGCCAGTGAAGGGTTCACAGCAATGGAGTGATGTGTGAGACTTTAGGTGTATTGAAGACCAGACATGCTGCTGCATTCTGAATTAGTTGTAGAGGTCTTGTATCTTGAAATGGCAAGTGACTTGATGAGAATCTGAGTAGCGTTGGTGGTGGATGGATGGATTTTCCTGATGTTGTGTAGAACATTATAAAAGGTAATAATGTGAGATGAAAATGTGAGATCATCCAGAGTAATTTCCAGATTTCATGAATCCATTGTTGGAGTGATTTTAAAGGTAATGGCAAGGTCAGGTCTTGGGGATGTATCCCCTGGGATGTATAGGATGACCATAAGCCTGATTTTAGTCATTTGGATTAGTTGTTTGGTTCTGTTTCTATCTAGATTTCAGTTCAGTTTAGTTCATATGTTTTTCTGTTAGTGTTGAAGCCAAACATTGGCAACTTTTAACATTGTATTGTCTTATAGACTAGAATCCACAGACAGATAGCCAGGTTTTCATCTTGCTGTTGAATTTAATTCAGCATTTTATAATGTAAGAGACAGAATGCAGAGGCAAACATAATGCCTCAGGAAATGTCCATTAATCAGCTGCTGCCACCTAATGTTCCTTTAATATCACTGTTATATGTTTTACTTTGACAAGACAAAGGCTTCTTCATTAGTTCAGTGGTACTTGCCATCCTCTGTCATGTTTCTTGGCTTCAGCTTGGCAAAAACAGAAACACCTAATAACTATTCTCTGCCTCAGTACGAATAATCTAATGGACTTGTGGAAGATTTCTCTTGCTTCATTATTTATGTTATTTCATTAAATATCTTATCATTGTGTTTTAGAAATTATTAATATTTTAGATCAAGTGTGGGCTTTAAAAAAAGCCAGATTGTTCTAAGGAAAACATCAGGGCAGAAGCCTAGATAACCGGGAATGTTTGGGTTACACACAGGGCAGGAGCTGGTAGCACATGGAAAAAAGGGACATCTTTGTAGTCAGACAGAATAGTTAGAGGGATACAAATGGTTTTTGAAAGACATTCTGGATTGTAGCAGATGTTAGCCTCATCTCATTTGGTGGAATTTAACCCTCTGGGAAAATGGTGTGTTTGTGTATCATCACCTTATAAAGAAAAATGTATCCAAACCTCATTGTCCATATTTACTCATATAAAAATAAAACATGAACATTGTCTTGGTAAGGGAGGAAGGTGATAAAGTGCCCAGCTTCACTAATCCCCAGAACGTTCTTTGTGACTCTTAGCCAAAAATTAATTCTCGCCTTAGAGTTAGACATTTTTACTTTGAGTATCAATATATCAGGGTTTCTGCAGATTCCAAAAAGTTCAATTTAAGACTTTTAAAGACCTTTTTCTGAATGAAATGTAAGACCAATTTCACATCCACTGGTGAAAAAGTAAAAAGAATATAAAAGAAAATCAGTGTCCTAGAATTACTGACAAAATAAATTAACATTTATCTCCTCACCTCTGCACTCAAGAAGAGTCACCCTTAGACAAAGTCCAGCAAAAACCTTAAAACTGCCTAATGGCCTGTGTGTTTCCTGGAAAAATTTTAGCTGTTAGCTATTTTTAGCTATTTTATTTTCTGATTTTTCACATGACTTTAGTGCCTTTACACCAAGCTTGCACAGCTTTAGCGTCTTCTTGTACAATGTGCAGTGGGCTTCACCTTGTTATTAACCGATTTTAGCTGAACACTAAATGCATCGTTCTCGAGCATCAGATTAAACTTGCACTCAGCCAAACACACTAATGTGAAGTCAATTAATAGGAGCTTAGAAAACATTAAGAAATGCCACATTACTTCACAAACCATTCATTTAAATCTATAGAGATTAATTCATAGCAGGTGGCATTTTATATCAGCTATCGTCCTGCATTGGTCTCCTTTTTAGTCTTATTACAGTGTGCTACACCTGGACTGCTGAAAGAAAGAACCACAACACAGAACCAATATACACTGTGCCATCAAAGAGTTTTGAGATTTAAAAAAAAGCATTAAAAGACATACATGTTGATGTTTAAGACCTAAACATAAACTTTTTACGACAGTGCATAAAATCTAAATGTTTTAAAGACAATTTAAGGCCTTAAATTCAGATTTAAAAAGTTTGGTGTTTTTAAGACTTTTTAAGACTTAAGACCCTGATATATATTTTTGCATTTAACTTCTTCAGATTCATCAGAAACTTTCTGCTGGAGGACTTAAAACAGGTGGTTTCTCCCTTTTCTTCATTTGTTTTATTGCTGGATTCTTTTTGAACATTTTGCTCACTGACTTACATTTGAAATGAACTTGAAATACAGTTGTATATTAGGGTTTCCTGGGCACAGATTAAGCCTTCTGCTGGACTAAAAGAGATGTGGTGATATGGAGACCAGTGATATTGTATTATAGTAGAAGGACTTTAGGCTGAACACCATCCCTAAAGGCTCTTACTATTTCTCTGGGCCATTCCTCTTCATCTCGATATAGGTCTTCAGCGTCATGGCCAGCATCTCTTGGTACTTATCAATGACACTATTCTGTGTCACACCAGGTCGGTCTGAAGGGACAAGAACAGGAAAAGGTTGCTTAATTCAACCTAGTTTATTTGATCATACTCAATTTCATTTTTCAAATGCATCAGAATATGAGACTCAAGTCACGTTAGCATAAATATAGTGAACTCATGCGTCCTCAGTGCTGCTATTCTACACTAAAAGAGCATCATACAAATCTGACAGAGATTGTTTTGTTTGGACTTTCTTACTTGATTTCCCTGAAAATGACACCAAGGGGAACCTTAGCCAGGAATTTAATGTAGCTAGAAGTAAACCAAATTTCCAGAAACACTGTTTATTAAGTATCCCTAGCAAAAGGCTAAAAAAACATTGACATTGATGCTAATATATCGGCATAGACATATCTATTAATGTAATTTCCACAATACTGTGTGTAAATGTAGGTGGTGTACCTGGCGAGAAGAGTGAGATTGCCTGCATCAGCACATACTCTGTCTCATCTAAGTGCAGTTTTCGTAGCGTGTAATGAAACTTCATCAGAGGATCCAACAGGTGGCGCTGAAAACCAGCTGTTCAAATGGATGAAGGAGTAAAGAGGGAGAGAGAAAGCAGTGGGAAAAGGAGAAGCAGTGAAAAGGATAGAGGAAAAGCAAGATAAGAACACTATCAGGGTACGTTACATGGGCGAACTGTAGAACAGTCACAAATGCAAATAATTCCTACTCCATGAACAATCTCACCATTCACCAATATACTAACATACCTCTATATATAAACCAAAGTGCACAAGGTCATAAGGCAACTTCTACATGGTTGACTCTACAAATAAGTGTAGTTACTGACATTCAGAGTAATACAAATAGCACAGGCTACGCAAGTCAGTTTAAATCAGCTGTATTGCTTTAGTCCTTTCTGCAACAGACATTGTCTCAAAGCAGCTTTTGTTAGCAAAAATCCCAAAATGCATTCCTCTTATTAAACCCTTGTGTTGATGGTAGTGTGGGAGCAAGGTGGTGCTCTAAAATAACAAATCACCTGCTGGGAACTGGTTAACGGTCATATGAAAAAGTACATTCTAATAAAATCATGTTTTTTTCTACATGTGAACAAGCAAACATTTCAGCCTCTTTAATACAGTGCATACAGATGAAGGTGAAACTCTGAAACAGCTTTTCAATCATTTATTCAACAAAAGTTTCAACAGATGTAATATTCTTCGGTGAAAAAGTACACATTTGGCCTCACAAACTGGCCATCAGCCTTTTTTTGGTCTACAACACAATTATTATTATTTGTCTGTCTAGAGCACATTATTCCAAAAGGCTTTATATGTAGGTGTAATAAATCTCAGGGTGTATTTACATTTTCCTCCTGGCTAATCTGTTTTTTGCAAAATGCGGATTAGTTTGTATGTTAAATGTATCTGTAGGCACTGAATCAAAGAGGGTAAGATTGGGAAAGATTGCTCGTTCACACATGTTAAAAAAAATATCAACAATTTCCATGAGATGTACTTATTTTTTTAACGCCTGTATGTGTATTTATGCACTGTTCTTCGCAGGGCATCTATGTAAGCCATAGGTTAATTAAAAAGTGAGTAGCTAGCAGGAATGAAAGTGTTTGTGCCAGCATTTATAACCCTGTGTGTCCTGGTTGGCATGGATATGCAGAGTGCAGGGCAGGCAACAATATGTCTAGCATGTAATTTGGCCAAAACAATACAAACCAGCAGTAATTAGTCTGCAAACTGATGTCTGCCCAGCTACTATGGGAACTAGGTTAAAAAAGAGAACTAATTCGGTTCCAGGCAACTGAACAAAGGCACAGTATCACACCAGAGCTGCAGGCAGTGCACACTACACCACCTGCTGCTTGTGGTACAAGTCACTGCATCAGACCTTAATCAGTCAAGGGAGTAGTGTTTGAAAAGCTCTCCATTTCTTTTACCCACCCTCATGAGGGCTGGGGCAGCTAAATGATGCTAGTAATGCGGTCCCCCTGTTGTCATGCACACATCTAATGAGGATTCTCCCTCACTCATTATGCAATGCTTGTCAAAAGCTTGCAGACTCATTGCTCTCTTTAGAAACTTGTTCTGTTTCTCACACTTCCCTTCACAGAAGTCAGAAAAAACTCACAAAGGCTTTATTAGCTTATCATAGCATAAACATATACCTATACTTATATTTAGCTTTAACTCTTAGCCTCATGTTCTTCAAAGTGCCTTCTTTGGTATGAAGTTTGCCTTAATAATGATTTGATACTTGTTTTCTTCTGAAGCAGATACAGATTTTTTGGGTTTAAACACTGAAGTTTTAAACTGACAGTCTTTAATGGGATTGATCATAATGGTAGTGCAGGTACCAGTTAGAACACTAACAACCTTCATAGTGCAATGTTTTGCAGTGGACTGATATGAAATTAGAAATTTTGAACTTTGTAACTTATTTTGTCATAGTGAACACACCAAATCACATAAGTGCACCACAACGAACGTGACCTCTGCATTTAACCTATCACAAGTCCACATGTAGAGCAGTGGGCAGCTATGAGAAGCGGAACAGTACCTTGCTCAAGGGCAAGGTCTTAACCATGAGTGCTGTTACTAAAACGTATGAGCAGAACAAGTTCAGGCAACACAGCTCTTTACTGACAAACAATAAATGACATCTTTATCCACATGCAACCTTTTCTGAGCAGCCTTCTCACTCTGCATGTCACAACCAATCTCACTCCAGAGTGACCTGCTCAGTTTCTCTATGTTCCTCATTACTCTGAGAGACACCTCCCACCTCATTCCCCCATTATTCCTCTAAGTGCAGCACGAGCTTGTTAGGGCTTCTTTTCTATGGCAGAAAGTGTTGTGTTAGTTGATGTGAGCAGGGGTTGCAAGCTCTAATTGTAAGGTCTGAAAATAGCAATACAAGAGGTTTAAAACTATAGTGATCCCCTACATGCGGGCAATTTGAAGGCTTCACTTTGTTCAAGGTAAAACCATTCAGAGGTCAATTTCTCTTTCTGTGGTTAGTCTTGTCCTCCTTTCCTTTACTTAATGTACATGTTTTGTACTAGGGCTGCAACTAATGATGACTGATGAAATCAGTGTATATGGTCTGATTAACTGAAGAGTAAAGGTGCAGTTTTAATGTCATATAATCACACAATTTCTAAGCACACAGAAACAGCAGGGTTATTAACCATTTCAGACACAGTGATTCACAGTGATATAAAGAATGCTCACCACATGTGAAGCAGCAATAACAATGTGCAAAAGGTCAGCATGTTCAAAAACATCTGTCCACAAGAAAACAAGTGAATGGATCAAAAATATACACCAGTCAGCCATAGCAGGTGGAGTCCAGGTACTACAGCTCTGACCCTAGGAGTATGTGGTGTGGAATAAGCAGCATCACAGACTACAAAGGG
>JBBPDA010000003.1:17324760-17357947 GCA_037974385.1 Arnoldichthys spilopterus | reverse complement strand
TGGAGGAACGTTGTTTCGTTTTTACTGTGTACTGTGTATACTGTGAAAATGACAATAAACCTACTACTACTACTAATGGGGTTGATTGGCAGAATTTTCTGTGCATGTGTGTGGGTATGGGGGGGGGGGGGGGTGGTGATAAAACGGGTGTGGTGGTGGGTAAAAATGTTTGTAAAGGAGGAACCACAATGGGAAAAGGGGGCTTGACGCTGTAGCAGGGCTTTAGGCCCCATGGCTCAAATCTGTCCCTTTCAGTTATTTGAAAACATGTTATTTGTTTCTAAGAAAATGAATGCGATTAGTAACAATCACCATGTTGTGTTAAATAATAAAAGTTGATATGCTATAACACAAGTTAATCATAATTTATCAAGCCGTAGTCCTTCATCTATTCTGCGGTCAGTAAGTGATAGTCATATGTGAACTTTGAATCACCACACGAGTGCTTGGTATTAAGAAAAACATTTAAACTTGTGCAGGACTATTTATTTATTTTGTTAAAACTAAGAAACTGCATTGGACACAAGCTCAATGTCAGTTTCAGGGATAACATCATCACTAGTCCTAAAGCCAGCATGCTTTTATGGAGCTATGATGAAGCACGTGGCACAGATTAAGGCTTACTCATCATGGATCATATCATGTGTGCGGGTGCAGATATTACAAGAAGTGTTCTCAGGACAGGCTTCTTGAGGCCTGAGGCTGAAACAGATACAAGTGTGAAGGGGCGAGTCAACCCATCTTAACATTTCATGTTATGTATTGTGTGCTCACACACCTACGCAGCTGAGTTCCAAAACTACCATGTCTGGTGCTCGATCACCTACCACGTGTGAACCTGGTACAGCATCTTGCTGTAAATGGCATGACCAATCGTTGCTTTCCATTTCATGGTTACTTGTTTGCTTTCCAGTGTGTGTGCGTGTGTTTACTTTGTAAACATGTTACCGTATCAGAAGGAAGCAGCAGAAGATTTACCATAAAAGGATCACCCACTTAGTACTTCGCTAAAGAACATGACCTTGATCACTCGAGTGAGTGGTGAGTATGGGGGAATGGTTATGTGTAAGCTGTTTCAATGGTTCTTTAGTTAAGAGATTATTATATGCCATGTTTCATATACATAAATCAGCCATAACAATAAAACCAGCTGTCTTATATTGTGTAGGGGACCTTGTTCCTTCAAAGCAACTCCCCAACAAGACCCCTGAAGGTGTGCTGTGGTATCTAGCATTAAAACAACAGGAGATCCTTTAAGTCCTGTAAGTTGTGAGGTGTGGCTTCCATGAATTGGTCTAATTTGTCCAGTACCTTCCACAGATGCTCGATTGGACTGAGATCTGGTGAATATGGAGGCCAAGTTTACCTTGAACCCTTTGTCATGTGGCTCAAACCACTCCTGGACAATTTTTGCAGTGTAGCAGGGATCATCTTGCTGAAAGAGGCCTTAGCCATTAGGCAATACCACTGCTATGAAGGGGTGTGCTTGGTCTGCAGTAATGTTTAGGTAGGTGTTACCAGTAAAAGTAACATCTCCATGAATGCCAGCACCTGAGGTTTCTCAGTAGAACATTGCCCAGAGCATTGTATTGCATCCTCAAACTTTCTTCTGATACAGTTTCCGATCTCCGGTCCTGGAGGTTCATTGTCCAGCACAATTTGGTGATATGTCTCCTCAAACAAACTCCCTAAACCTGGCAGTTAGCAGGTGAATTGAACCAGGTGTGTTTGACCAGGAAAAATACTAAACTGTGCAGGACTCCAGGACCAGAGTTTGTGTATAGTGCATCCTTGTGCCATCTCTTCTCCAACTAAGCAATGCTTACATGCCCATTGTAGGTACTTCTGGCAATTGACAGGGGTCAGCACCCTGACTGGTCTGCAGTTACGCAACAACACTCACAGCAAGCTGTGATGCTCTGTGTGTTGCACTTTCTATCAGATCATAGAACTGAACTGTTTCAGCAGTTTGTGCTTTTCTGTCAGATTGCACTAGATGGACTAACCTTCACTTCCCACATGCAATGAGCCTTGGGCACTTGTGACTGTGTTTTACTGGGTTATAATGACACTTGGACCACTGCATCATGGGAACGCCCCACAAGACCTGTTGTTTTGGAGATGCTCTGACCCAATCTAGCCATCACAATGTGGCCTTTGTGAAAGTCACTCAGATCATTAAGCCTAACTTGCCTAATATTCCACCCCCTGATAGGTGCTATTGTAATAAGATAATCAGTGTCATTCACTTAACTGTTCAGTGGAAAAGTTTTTTTCACTTCACTAATTTTTCAATACAACTACAGTGTGCAACTACAGTGTGTGTGTGTGTGTGTGTGTGTGTGTGTGTGTGTGTGTGTGTGTGTGTGTGTGTGTGTTTATATATATTTATATATTTCTCTGACTTTTCTTAAACTTCTATTTCCTTTTAAGTAAGGGGTTCCTGACTTTCTAGCTTAAGCAGGAGTTGTCTTACTTTTTAAACAATTGGTCTCTAACAACTGATTATTTAGATGAGATGAGCTCCTGCTGGGTTGGAATGAAAACCTACAGCCAACACTGCATGGCAGGAGTGGGTTGCACTGATCTCATTTCCAACACTGGCAACTGGGGGAAAGACACATTATCTCAGTGCAACAGCTATATAAAGCAGGAGAGATACTGATGCCCCTGTAGTTATCTTCCATCTATCAGAAGCTCCATGTGAACTTGCCTTTGTGTACTTTCAGCTTCTGTTCATGAACATACTCCTCCTCTGATGACTCAGGTAATGAACACTCTGCTCCACAACTTGCCGTGTCATTTCTGGGAAAAGACTTTGACTATGCTAATATGGTTCCTCCCCCGTGCTTTGTCAATGCATGGTAAATAACCATGGTCCTCAACCACCCACACCCGTATGCTGTTCTCTTGAGATCCCTACACACACGCACACACACGCACATACACAGCTCATTGTCACTGCTCTATTTTAAGTGGATAAATAGCTCTAAGAACAGCTGGTGTTCAAAATTGCTTCAGTAACTTTGCTGGGCACTTTATTAGAGCTTCCTTGATTAAATAATTTTTCTTAATACATTTAGATATTATATTACTTCTGCTTAACTTCATCAATATTATTAGGAAAGAAATTCTCTCTGAATGATTAATTATGAGGTTATATTAATGTTTAAATGTACATATAAAGACAACAAACAAAAAACTATTAAACCTATAACATTTGACTAAAATTTAGGTCTGCATTTAGTACTTAAAGCAGGATTACACGACTCCTTTAGGTCTAGTTTCCAGCCCATGGTCATTTTCCTGCTCAGACACATAGGTTTACCTAATCCATTAATTGGTTTAGTGGGTGTGTTTGAGTAAGGAAACTGCCAAACTGCCAAACCATCCATCTACGAACCATGCAGACTGGTTTGCTCTTGTTTGAACTTTGCCAGTATATTTGATCTTGTGTCAATGTTATGTTGCACTACATTATGTTAAACTGTGCTGTTATATTATTTCATATTATGCTATGTTATGTTAATTAAAGCTATATGTTGTTACATGTTATGTTATGTTTTGTTATTCTATGCTATATATGTTGTTATGTTATGTTGTTATGCTTTGTAATATCTTATGTTGTTATGTAATGTTATGTCCAGGCAGTGCCTTGACTACTGCAACTCAATCAAACACCCATCCAGAATCTTCTCCTTCATTGTTCCTCAATGGTGGAATGAGCTGCTCAGTGACACTAGATCTGCAGAGTCTCTCTCCACATTCAAGAAGCGTCTCAAGACTCAACTGTTCCGCACTCACCTCAGCACAAAAGCCCATCGGTCACGTATGAACTGTTGGTACCTGATAACTGACTGAATGTCCCCCAGATAGTAATGTTCAACTTAGATTTATTGTAGCACTTGTCATCCGTATTTATTGTAGTAGTTGCTGTCGGTAGTTATTGTAGTACTTGTCTTCAATATAAATTTTAGCTCTTACTGCCTGTATTTTACAATTAAGAGAAATGCGTTTGGACCTCCCTGTAACACTCACTTCAGTGTTGCCCTGTGCAGATCTAATGCTTGATTGTTTCCTCTGTCCTGGAAGTCACTTTGGATAAAAGCGTCAGCCAAATGAATACATGTAAAAATGTAAATGTAAATGTTATGTTATGTTAAACTATGCTGTTGATGGTATACTACCCACTGTGGACAGTGGTGGCCTAGTGATTTGGACACTGCCTTTGGGACTTGAAGGTCGCAGGTTAGAGTCCCAGCCCGGGCATTACTGAGGTACCCTTGAGCAAGGTACCGTCCCACTACACTGCTCCCTGGGCGCTGTTGGTAGCTTCCCACTGCTCCACGTATGCACATCCGATGGGTTAAATGCAGGGGTCACATTTCGTTGTGGTGCTTGAGTGTGTTCACAATGACAAAGAGTCACTTTCACTATATTATTCTATGCTATATTATGTTAATCTCTGCTATATGTTGTTATATGTTATGTTATGTTGTTATGCTTTGTAAAATTTATGTTATGGTAAAATATGCTGTTATATTATTCTATGCTACTTTATGTTAATCTATGCTATATGTTGTTATGTTATGTTGTTTTGCTTTATATGTTGTTATGTTTTGTTGGGTTGTGTTGTGTTATGTTATGATAAACTATGCTGTTATATTATTCTGTGCTATGTTATGTTAATCTATGCTATGTTATATGTTATGCTATGTTGTTATGCGTATCTATGCTATGTTATGTTAATCTATGCTATGTTATATGTTGCTATGTTATGTTGTTATTCTTTGTATGATGTTGTTATGTTATCTTGTGTTATGTTATGTTATGTTATGTTATGTAATGTTAAACTATGCTGTTATATTATTCTGTGCTATGTTATGTTGTTATGCTTTGTAATATGTTGTTATGTTATGTTGGGTTGTTTTGTTTTGTGTTGTGTTACGTTATGTTATGTTATGATGAACTATGCTGTTATATTATTCTGTGCTATGTTATGTTAATCTATGCTATGTTATGTTATATGTTGTTATTTTATGTTGTTATGCTTTGTAATATGTTATGTTGTGTTCTCTTTAATGTGTTGTGTTATATTACTTTATCCCAAGTTAAGCTATATTTTGCTATTATACATGTAAAACGCGATTACAGTGAAATTTATAATATATATATATATATATATATGTGTGTGTGTGTGTGTGTGTATGTGTGTGTGTGTGTGTGTGTGTGTGTGTGTGTATATGTAACAAATGTTAAATCTTTAAACAATAAAGATTTATGCAAGGCAAGCAACAGTAACTCTAGATATGAAGTGTGCAGTTGAATTAAATTTGGAAATACAGAATATGTGTAAATAGGTGTGAAGATTGTTCGTGCCATGTGTCCCGTCCATGTTTTGGTTTTCCTTGTGTTCCCAGGTCTCGTGTTTATGTTTATGTTCAGCCCCACCTATGTCTCTGCCTGTCACCTGATCCTCATGTCATGCCCCTCCTTTGTTCAGGTGTTTGTCATTACGTGTTCTCTTATACTTGTACTTATAGTCTCATGTGTTTGTATCTGCAGTTGTCAGTTCTCTGTTGTATTGCTGTTATATGTTAGGCATTGGAATCATGTGTAGCTGTTGTGTGAGACTCCTGTTTTTGTTAAATAAAACCTGTTAAATTTTGCAAGCCTGCACTTGCTTCCTACAACCCCAACTGTTGCAATAGGCTAGTCCAGAATAGACAGGTGTGCAAATGGCACTGTGCAAGTAGCTTAATAGTATAATAATATATGATTTTAAGATGGCATGGTCTTGGAATTCTATGCTATGCTATGCTATGCTATGCTATGCTATGCTATGCTATGCTATGCTATGCTATGTTATGTTATGTTATGTTATGTTATATGTTATGTTGTATGTAATATTGTCATGCTATGTTATGCTGCATTATGTTATATGGTATATATGTTATATCGTTGTGATATGCTGTGTTACATATGTTATGTTTCCATCTTAAACAGCTTTGAATCATCTTTTTTGTGGTTTCTAGTGTGTTGAGTAAGACCACCAGTGGAGACCACAGTGAGGTCACTGAGACCTCTGCGATCTTTACCTGTAAGGCATGATTACTATTTTAAGATGGCATGTGATGTTTGCGGGTTATGTGTCACGCATTATGCAGCTTTCACTACTTTTCAACCAGTCTTCATTGAGTGTTATGCACACAATCCTGGTCAAAAGTAATTGCATTATCAGGTGATCATAATTATACTGGTGTTGAATAAAATCCTTTATTATTAAAGTACACTGCAGAATTCCTGCCTAGCCATACAGGGAATAATGTCAGCATAACAACTTCCTCTAATGATTCCAGCTCATACTCATGTGCTTCCTACTGAAGAACATTGAGGTTATAAATAGCTTATTACATGTAGTGCTCTTGTGAGTAAGGCATTAGATCCTGTTTTCAGACAACTATGTGCCCGGTGTAAAAATAAATTGATAGCAAATGTAATGATCTCAGGACCAGACACTCAGACACATACAGTCACATTGAACATAGAGTTGGCCTTAACAATCTGAAAACTTGGTTCTTTATTTACAAAACCTTACACAATTTCCAGAAAAGCTTTGATATTTTCCAAAATTCACTAAAAAATCTTTCATATGTTGATACACACAATTTGTGATTGGGTATAAAAGTAGCATCCATCAAAGGCTCAGACTTTGCAAGCAAGAAGGGATCATGACTGACCCCTTCATGCCGGAATTAATGAGAGAATTCTTAGTCAGCTCAAAACAATCATTTTTCATTTCAAGAATTTAGATTTTTCAACATCTACAGTACATAATAATGTGAAAAGATTCAGAGAATTCAGAGACATGTCTGGCATAGGGCAAAGTCAGAAAAAAGCTGTTGAATGCACGTGATTACTGCCTTACACACAATCATGCTACTGTGACAAATATAACTACCTGGGCTCACAGGAACTTCAGAAAACCATTGCCATGTAACAATGGCACTTGTCTTCACTGCATCAAGAAATGCAATTTGAAACTGCAAGCCGCAAGAAGGAAGCCATACATCAACTCTATGCACAAATGGCAGTAAGTTCTCTGGGCCCAAACTCATCTCAGATGGACTGAAAGACTTTAGAACCATGTGCTGTTATCAGCGAAAGGTGCTAAAGTCAGCATCTGTAATTAGTGCTTCCAGCATGGATTCATGCTTATCTCAGCAGGACAATGCCAGACCACATTCTGCAAAGGCTACAATAGTGTGGCTTTGTAGACACGGAATGCATGTGCTAATCTGGCCTGCTGCCAGTCTAGATCTGTCTTCTATTGAAAATGAATGCTGCATCATGAAAAGGAGAATCAGAAAAAGATTCCCACAAGCTGCTGAGCAGGTGTAGTCTTATATCAAGCAAGAATGGACAACATTTACAACTGTAAAACTACTACAGCTAGTGTCCTCAGTTTTAAAATGTTTCAAAAATGTTAGTAAAAGGAAAGTAGCAAACATGCCTCTGATCTTAGTTTTGTTAAGTGTGTTGCAACATTAAATTCTACATGTGTGCATGTTTACAAAATATAATTAGGTTGGTAAATTAAACTATAAAAAAATATTTTCTTGGCACTTTGTAAGTTAAATAAAGGTTCATGTGAATTGACAGGTTAGAAATTTTTGTTTTTATTGCATTTTGGCAAACATTTTTTCTTTTCGTGAAAATTGGTTTGTAGTATTTAAAAGCTTCTTCTTTCTTAAGCCTGTAAAAGGAGTATTTGGAGGACTGAAATAAGTACATTAGTAAAACACACAGCCCAACATACCTTTATTTGTTTTGCCTGCTGGAAGACATTCAGGTGAAGAAGCTGGATATATTCTAATTATCCACTCATTTAGCCCCACAGAGTTAAAAGACAGAGAGAACAGGCGAGCTAATCCATTTAGCTGAATAAAGCAAATGGTGACATAACTTGTCCTTGTTACCCACATTTGCAAAAGACATCTTTCTTATAAATCCAAACCTAAACACGAACACTGCCAACGATCAACTTTTTAGTCAAAAGCATCTGCCTCATAAGAAATAAACTCCAGCCAGCTTTAGCTGTATTATTATGACTTTGATGAAGTCAACACCACAGGAACACCAATGGTCAGAGAAGGATCAAGCCTAGTCATGGACTACACAGAAATGTAGATTTTCAGTGGAGAATTGAGATGTTCAAGGAAAATATAGATTTATTCCTTTTTTGGTCAACCAGGCCCTAAAAGTTAAAAATGTTGGTTTTGCACTCTTCTCAGAATTTCAACATCTTTTCATGAAATACTTATCTTAAACATAATTTTACACACTTAATTAATACATTTAGGTAAAAAATGGTTATCTATAAGCCTATAAGCCTGTGTATTCAAAACAAGTGGCAATGACTCATACTGCCCTAGGGTTGTGGTTTTGAGGGTCCATGGAGCATTTTCAAGTGTCAGCATAAAAACATCAACCGTCAGCTCAGCTGTGTTTGCACCGAATGTGCAAGTGTGATCACTGACATTTCAGCACACACAGACACACACACACACTGTCTCCGCTGAACACTAATAGGTAAAAACTGTTTAGAGGGGCAGCTGTAACCACATCCTGTATAATCTGTTATACAAAAGTGTATGACTGCAAAAATGCACCGGACTTATCAGATTATACAGTCTAACACATTTGTACATTCATGCACAGCAGTGGAAGACACAGCAGCTGTCTTACTTTCCTCAAATAAGCAGAGTGTGATGTACAGGTATTCTTACTGGAAATGGCCGTCATATATCCAAATACTTATGCATCAGGCTGAACCCAACACTGAACAATAAACATGTTTACAAGGCTTCCTTGGATGTCATTGCCTGCTCCCAACACACCTGATTTAGTGAATCTGCTCCCAGAAATCTAAAATCTTGCCTGAAGCGGTCTTTTAAAAAATAGTTGCACATGTTTTGGTAAAGAAAATGTTCCAAAAACTGTACATTTTGTATTGTGTCATGTGACTTTCTCCACAAACGTCACTAGATACTCTGGAATTAAAGGTCATTTAGCAGTCAAAATACAAACATACTTGCTTACACTCCAGTGCACAAAAGTAAATCTAGTATTAAACTTTAACACCATTTTATTATGTCACTTATGTCAGCTACTCAAACAATAGACTACTGCTGCTAAACCTACTTGACTATGACATTTGGCATATCTTGTTAGTTTGTGTGGTGAGGTCAATGCTCATATGATGTAATATTTGTATCTTGGCTACTTAACAACCTTGAAATTCAGAGGATCCAGCAATATTCATAAAAAAACATATATATTTTGCTAAATGAGATTTGAAACATTTTTTCACCAAAAGTTGTGATGTCAGTCATGTTTAAGAAAAGCAGCTTGAATCTGGAGATCCTAATATGAGCATGATGTTGATTACAGCATGATACATTACTTCATGTCTATTAACAACCCATTACTGAGTTGGTGGGTAAAGCAGGAAAAACAGGAAAATGTGCTGGGCACATTCAGGATTAGAAGGCACTGTTCTATAATTCTACGTTTATTTGAGTGGGACGGTGAAGCGCCAGAGGTGTGATTTCCAGTGTTTTCTCTGATGCAATTTCAAATGTTGTAATGATGTAAGAAATATATGGTATGAATAGAGCATACAAGATATGATAGAATGTTAAGGAGGCCTTCTCCAAACCAAAGTCACCAAGCCAACTGACAACAAATGAAATCTAAAGCTAATAAATCATGTATGGTTATGTTCCACAATACAAATTCCAGCATGAATGCTGTGCAATTTGCCATTAAGGTTTACAGAAGCAAAAAAAGAGAATTCCAATGACTGAAATTCCAGGGGTTGTTGTAGCTGCTCTTTTGCCCTATTTACTGCAAAGTCACAGACACACACACACACACACACACACACACACACACACACTTTTTTATTAGTCACTGTGTAACTTTGTAGGTGCACTGTGTATTTCCATCATCAGACTTTGCTGGCCAGGGCACAGAGCATTAATGCAGGTTTCTCTAAGCTGTATTTGAAAAGAGATTATAAGCAGTAAAACCCCTTAATTTTTTAATATAAACAACAGTTTTGCAAAAAGGTGTGCAGAGGCACATTTTCTTTAGAAGGTGTGTCCTTATGCTCATTTTAAAGTGTGTAAATTTACCAGACTTACACATCTTATCATTGCAGCTTGATCTCTCCCTCTCACTATATATGCATATCTATAGGCCAATCGCTTCCTGATTCTAAAAATGCGCATGCATAAATGTGTAATATGGTTTTCTTTTTTTTTTTTACAATATGTCTCTTTCAGATAATCATCTTCCACAATGAAATCAGAAGATTACTTTAAGAAACTTTAAGATTAGGTCTTTAGAGGCACTAGGCTTTAGGTTTTTCTAAAGATTAAAAAAAAAATTTAAGGTGAAAGAGAAATCAGAAAAATTTGTCCTTTGTCCCACTAAAGTTTAACCCCCATCCACTTCCACCACCCTACTTCACTCCATGCATGCATGTTGCAAAAGCATCAGCTTTCACAGATCATCTGCCTACACAAAATGAGTGAAACTTTTGTGAAACTATAAAGTTTCATATTGTGTTTGTTAACATTTACACACAAACACACACACACACACACAAAGCATACATTGCTAGCAGTGTTAAGACACATCTCTCAGAAAAGTACAGCTTAGCCTAGTTAGTTGACCTGATCACTAAGGAAGTTTAGTTTCATAAATGTAGGTTTGACTTAAAATTTAGTTTCAGTATTTTAGTATCAACAGATATGCATAAGGTAAATAGTGCAGTAGCTGATTGAATGGTCTGATAACCTCATACTTTATTTGCCATTTAACCTTAAGAGAATGCACTGTTTGGATTCTGTATTTCCTTTGCATGTAGGTTATTAAATAACCACCTGAAATAAAAAAACAAACAAACAAACAAACAAATTACTTTTAGTTCTTAAAGGCAGCAATCAAGGAGCTGTCAGTCAGATGCTCTTATTTGGCTGATGCTTGCAGACATTTTCTTGTGGATTATATGTAGTAACTGACCGCACAATTACAGTAATATGCTAAAGGCAAGTATGCAGGTTAAATCTACAATGTTTTGAACTAATTCTGCAACATCAATATTTATACATATTCTATATATTAAAATCCCCAGTAATATTTCAAATACTGTTTATAAACTAAAAAGGAACACAATCTCTATATTATCATATTTATTTAGCTTTACAACAACTATTTTAAATAGAAACTATCCAACTAGTCCTAAGGCTTATAGGCACCTGCTCATAAGTAACAGCCTGTAGTCGTCTGTGAAGGCTTCACACTAGATGATGAAACACAGCTCTAAGGGTTTGATTGCATTCAGCCACAAGAGCATTAGTGAGGTCTGGTACTGATTTTGGATGATTAGTTCTGGATCACAAACGTCACTCCAACTCATCCCAGAGGTATTAGATGGAGCTCTTTAAGAGTGTGTAGTTTCAGTGCAGTGCAGGGGGGTTGCTTTATACTCTCTAGCCTTGTATTGGATATGGTGACTTAATAATGCTGCTCCAGAGCATCTGATTCTATTGGCAGTGCTTGAAAATTATACAATTTGTGTATATGCCCATGTGCACAGATGTCTGAGTGTATTTGTACTTACACCGATCAGCCATAACATTAACACCACCTGCCTAATATTGTGTATGTCCCTCTCATGCTGCTGAAACTGTGGGATGCTGTGTGTTCTGACCTCAGTATCAGTGTTCACTTTTTAAACCACAGTAACTGTTCTAAGGGATCTATGCTCTGACTCCAATTGCCATCACAAAAATGCCTTTATCTAAGTGACTCAGACCCTAATGCTCCAGCACATCAACTTCAAGATCTAAATGTTCTCATGCTGCCTTATATACCCCGCCGCCTGTGCCACTGTAATGAAATAACTAAATAGTCAAGGTTACTCACTTCACCTGTTAGTGGGATTAATGTTATGGCTGATTGGTGTTTATTACATATTTTTTTATACCAAACTAAATATCCTCAAGCCACAACAGCACTGCTCAAAGATGTTGCCCCTGGTGAAAATAAGAACACAATTTTAGTGAGTTAACATATTACAAAATACAAAAACACAAAAACTATAAATATTTTCCCAATATGTTAAATTCAGTAAATAAACAGTAATTGTGCATTAAAATGTGCAGACGTTTTGTCCTCATAGAGCATGCGTACATATTTTAATTAGTAACATCTAAGAAGTACACATTCTCAACAGAGAACATACTTCTGCACCGTGTATAACACAACTCGTGCTCATTCGCTGAAACATATTATAATAATAAAACATCAAATGTGGCTAGTTCAAAAGGAACATGAAAATAAAAAATGTAGGAGAGAAATTGTGCACAAAAAAATTAGAAAAAATGTTTTAATTTAAGTCATGTTACTTGTAGAGGATGTGCAGTTATTACCACTTATTAAAATCAACAAAACATGCGTTCACACTTTAGCACGTGAATGTATATCTGAATTCACTACAGTTACTTTTCTATTAAAATCTAATTTCTATTTCTAATTTTGCAAAAAATATTTTGTAAAGCAGGTCATGAGGTCTTCAGTCGCCCAAAATGTGCACAAATCTTAGGTAAGCCACCTGATAGAGGTTTCAAAACACAACAAACGACGTGTTTGTCATGGAAGAAGAATCAGTGAGACAGAGAGAGAGAGGGTGGGAGACAGTGGAGAGCTGTAGTTAGGAAAATGTGTTCATGTGACAGTGGTTTAGGGTGCAGGAAGTCAACACTGTCATATGTAGGAGCTGTCTGAGAAATGTAAAAAAAAAATGGAGGGGTGTACCCGAGGCCACGTCACGGTATCAAGGGAAGCAAAACTAAAGGAAAAAACAAGCCAAACTTAGAAGGACAGAGGTTGAGGGACATAGGAGCTCCATGAGGTTTAAAAGACATTTGCCTTTAGTGTTCAGGCCTTGCTGAGATTCACGGAGGCTCTAGAAAAGGAGGCCAGAGTCGAAAGAGCAAAAGACCTGCGTCACACTGACTCTTCTGAGAGCACCCTCACAGCAAGCACTGCTGAAGCGTGTCAGATTCAGCGGAGAGAAACAAGCCATACATGCGGAACTCACATTAAGTAGTTAAGTACAGACAAAAAAAGAATAGGAAGGTGAGGAAAAAAAGAGAAGAGGAATACCATCGCTCAGTAATCAGAATCGGAGCCATGGAGGATAAGTGGATGTTGAGAGTCGTGTTTATTCTGGCTGTCTTTTTTTGTCGAACTCTTGCAACAGGTTTGCTCATCTTGTTTTTTCAGTGTATTTGTGTTTCAGAAGATAAAGTTGCTTGATTAAGGCTTAGAGAAAATGCTATATGGTGCATGTTGAACTGGGTACTAAATGTTTATTTTTAAATAATTAATATTAGAATAAAACACATAAACAAATAAACACTAGATTATGATTTGATGTGTATTAGCATAACCATCTGCAGGCCTCTTCTCAAGGGTTATACCAAGTTTATCTGATCAAATGTGGTGCTGCTGACGGACTGTACTGGTCAATACAATGACTGGAGTTCACTGAGAAGTCAGACATCAAACCTGTTACCAAGACATTTAAAAACTGACATACAAAATCTTTGTAGCTGCATTCAGGGTTATTTGTATTTGTTCTAATGTTAAATAGTGTTTTACTGACAAAACAAGCTTATTGCTCGGATAAACAGTTTTGAACCATTTTCTTTGGTGCCAAGACGTTTACACAGCACTGCATACCATCACTTACATTACACGTTTGTTACAAAATAATTATTTACTCATTATTTTAACCGACACCATTTTTTACCTGCCAGTGGAAATCTATCAGTTACAGTTACAGAGCTGAACGTGCCTGGTGAACCTGCTGTGAGTTTAGGAGAAATGATTTAGAGTTGTGGTTCACCTGTTGGCATAGTTTCACTCAGTGGAAGGAAAAAAAGCTTAGTGGGTACTGTATGGGGAGGAGGGTGGCATGATGGTGGCTGTGATCTGTTTTCCCCTTTCTGCGAGGTGTCGTGCACGTGTGTGTGTGTATATATATATTCATTACCTTTTGAAGACTGGCAACCATGACGCAGCTGTCTTCCGCTTAGGGGGGATTCTCGGGGGGAACTTGCTGAGGTTTCTTTTGTTTGTTTGCTTTTTTTTTTAGACCACCTTACACGTGAAGCAGAAAACAGAGTCTGTGACCTTAAACATAACTGTAGTTTAACAGGGAATGAGATGACATTTTGATTATTATAACTGTCAGTTTAAAGGAACCTTTAAGTGTGTGTGTGTGTGTGTGTGTGTGTGTGTGTGTGTGTGTGTGTGTGTTTGTGTGTTCTCTTGTCTTAACTAGACTAACACAGAGACCCTGAAACCCAATGACACAATCTAATCATTCCTGTTGTCTATGACTAATATTAACAAATGACAATATATAACCTGTTTAAATGTTAAACAAGCCCTGTTGCATGTGTTTTAACCTGTTTCTAACACTCTATGTACTATTAACTCTCAGGGAACAGTCACAGTACTAATGGAATGGCAAACAGCCCTGCTTCTGAAAAAACAATGCTTGAAGGTAAAAATCCCCAAAAACATGACTGACATGATATTGCCTTTAGGATACTGGCCTTTGCTCATCATCACCCTTGTGTGTTGTAAGCTGTATTTGGCCTTTTTAATGTCAGATACTAATGTTCGCTTTTCTGGTCGGGATGAGAGGAAGTGAAAACATTTCCTTTTACACATTTGTGCCATAGGATAACGGCAGTAGGAAAAGATAACTCTGCAAGTGTGCACATGTGAAAAACAGTCTGAAAATAGACATATCTGTTACCTCTTTAGAATAAGATCACCCTTATAAAAGGTTTACAGTTAGTTTATAAATGGTTTAAAATAGTTTATTTATGGCTTTTAATTTGGTTATACATAAAAAAAAAACTAACACATAAATAAAAGGCTGCTGTGCCGTCATTTCACATATTGGTCCTATATCTTAACTCCTACATTTTGCAAGCTCTTTTAATATAAAAACACACAGCCAATCAAGTGCTCCACCCCATCTCCACCCAAGTCATCACCGTTTCCTTTATATGTATGTGTTATAACTGCTTATTAATGCTTTTTAAACCATTAATAACATAATAATTAACATCAATAAACAAATTATAAACCATGCATAAACACTTTAAAGGTAAGACTACCCTAGGATAGTCTTATTGTAAATTTGTACTAAAAATTATTAACAGAGCAGGACAGCAGTTAAATTTTTTACAGGGTTTGCCCACAAATGTATTCATAATACATATGAAAATGTGAAGAAATTATATCTGTACTTAACTGCTTAATTTTTTATTCATTTTTGTTTAATTAATTTCCTAAGTTTGTTGGATGTATTTTTCAGTTTTCAGGAGTCAGAAAGCTGCAGTAGGCAGCATGATCACTTTACAGTGCACTGAAAAGAATGTGGACTTGAGTAAGATGCTTTATGCAATCTGGAACATCAGCTCAAAGGAGAAGAACTGTAGAATTGGCATGGCTGAAAATGATCCTGACTTCAACACATGCAACGATGGAAAAAGCCTACATTTAAAAGGAAGAAACCTGACCATCCCGAATTTCTCTATTAAAGATGAGGGAAATTACTCCTGTGATTTGTCCTACCAGGGTGGGGGCACCTTGGAAACAATTCATTTATCTGCATTCTGTAAGTAAACTGCCACTGCACAACTGCACAACAGTTGAGAACACACTGTAGTGGGCTTACCTAATGACACATGACACAGTTTTACACACAGTTACTATGTAAAGAGTGCCACTATATAAAGAGTGGCACTTTGGTAAAAAAGTAAAAGTGTAGCTGGGAAATAGCCTTCTGAAAATATTCACACTGTGGTTTGCTATCGTTTAGCGATTAGGAGGCCCATACTATAAAATATTAAACATGAAAAAAAATCCACATTTTTCTTAAATAAAAGAGTTTGATGCGGTATGTAATCGTTGTTTTGAATCACTTTGTGATTTCAGGCAAACCAACACATTAACCTACTCAAATTAGCCCCTACATTTCTCCATAAAGTTATATGAGTATTAGCCTTTAGGTTGGTCATGTAAAAATTAATTATGATTGTTTTGGACATAAAACCACACAAACATTATAAGTGGAGCTCAAGGGGGAAAAAGTCAAATACAAGAAAAATCTTGGACACGGGCCTCATTAGGGTGATGGCCAGAATCTATATATTAGCCCAACGTAGGACTAGAAGGATACTGGTAGCTTGTGTTGTTTTACTTTACACAACACTCAAAGCTGTATGTGGTCAGAGCATGATGTTTAAACCAGGCTTTAAAACAGCATTTGAGCTTTAGATTAAATGAGGAATCAAAATAATGAGTTGTCCTTCTTTTTGACATCAGTCCCTCCAAAGATGTCTAAGCACCTGGAAGCCGAAGGTGGTCACACTTTTGCAGTTTGTGAAGTTCAGAGCATACCAGAAGCTTCCATTGAGTGGAGAAAACCATGGCCTTTCGCCTCACCTACAAACAGCTCATCCCAGCATGCTAGTGGTCTTGTCACATTGACGAGCCGTTTACAGTTGCCTCAAAATGCCTCACTCAAGAACCTGACCTGTGTGGTCCAATGCAGCAACCAGGAGGAGATTCAGTTAACCTTTGAATCTGAAGGTGGGTCCTTTGAATTGAATACATGAAAAGCTAATCTAGAAGGAATACCCAGCAGTCAGGCAGTCTGAATGGCACAGCCACAATTTCATTTTCATTTTAATGATTTCATAATTTTTGGCAATTTTTAATCATGTTTTGATGCCTTCTTGACTATAACTTTGACCATGCACAGTAAATGAACAGTCAGTGTGAATGTTGCTTGTGGCTAATCTGAGATTCATGATCACGTAAAAGTTAAATATTAATATATGAACTATTGCTACATTTACAGTCTTGCCAGACCACAAGTCAGTTAAATGGCCTTTTATTTTCCTGGGTGTGTGTGCCACCTGCTTCATTGTGATATTTCTGACCGGCCTCTGCATCATGCGTGAAAAACTCACTCAGTTAAGGTAAGATGCTTTCTAATGAGAATTACTGGAAGATAATTTATGTATTGCAGACACTTTAGTTTTTTACATTTAACATTGAGATTTTATAAATAAGACATTTTGTATGCATTATATCAAATCTTAGGCACTGTGTATGTTATGATTATTATAAAATAATTATTGATTATCCACAGCTTTCTCAATTATTTTGGAATCTACAGTTCCAAAATTTTTTATGTTATCTTTAGCCATATTGTCTGAGTGCTCACAACAAAATTGGTTTACAATTATTTAGAATTCAGTAATTCCAACCTTTGAGCTATATATCTGAGCTATACTAAGCTAAATGTATGCTCCAAACAAGATGAAAAGCATCTCAGACTCTCAAAATAAAGAGTTTCAGGTTTTTCTCACAGAAAGCTTTGTGTTTCTTCAACCGTTCTGTGTGAAATTAAATAGTAATTTTTGAAAATTTTCCAACATCCATGCTGCTGAAATTGCTAATATTTTGTGTATACTCCATACAAAAAAAGGATTAATAGGATACAACTCTTGACCCAAGAAGCTTGGTGATCATAAAATACAGTTACATTATGTAAAATTATATTCTCCATTGTTTAAAATGCAAGAGGTTCTAGAATTTGGGCCGGTGCTGTTGTGTCTACTAAGTGTAGGAACAATTCTTGGAACACCTTTGTGTATATGGTGTATAATGTTAAAAAAAATTGTTATACATAAATGAATAAATAAGGGGTGTTTTGGTGGATGCAAATTTTACAGCATGGTTTGTGATTGAACTTGATTGTAAGAGAATTAAAACAGACTAAAAAGCAGAAGCTGAGTATATGGGCATGTGTCTGTGGGTTACTAATCCTAATTTGAGTGAAACTGGTTTCCATAAATTGTGGTGTTGTTTATTGATATGCAGAGTGTTTAGGAAAATTTGCTGCACATCTCAAATCTCCCAAGCACCGAGAGAGGAAAAAACCCCACAGGTAAAGCCCATAATTTTGTGATAATGTCAAAATTTCTTCTTCGTTGACTTAATAAATCAGTTTGATGTGTAACAGACTGATAGTGACAATTCTTTTTGGCTCAGCCTCGTGATACTGAAGAAGTGGAACCCTACGCCAGCTACGTGCAAAGAGTGAACTCTATCTACAATTCTTCTGCTGAGCTCTTTAATGCCTGAACCACACAATGACATATACACACACACACACACACACAATTTACAGTTTGATGAGATTGCAGATTACGGAAGATAACATGCACAGCAGAGTGGGGTTTGCACATGACAGATGCAACACTCATTGTTGCACACCTACTCTGTGGACAAAAGTTTGTGTGTGTGTGAGAGAGAGAGAGCTAATAGTGCTGGAAAAAAAGGCTAATGAAACCCCTTCAAAAGAACAGCCTCCAACAAACAGGCACTGATGAGAGAAATACAAACCAGAGTGAGTCAAACCAAAACAAGGAGTGGAAAGAGAAGAATTTGTCCTAACTGTGATATAAAGAGAGCTGAACTGAAATGAGTTGTATCCAGACATCAGATCAATTCACACAGCGCAACACAAAGTTTAAAGGGATTTTGGGGACAGATTTCTTGGTGGGGCCTTGATTTCTAGCTACTAATAGTGGAATCTGGGATGCTACACTGTCTTATGAAGAGAATCAAGTGCAAAGATAATAATGGAGCTATTCTTCAAGAATGGCATGCACATTACACTTCCACAGTGATTGCTTCCCCCGAAGCCCAGTCAGGTTTGCTGAGATCACTTCTGGAGCATCGTTACTGCAACCTTTCCTTGCTGTATATTCAGCAATACTACAGTGGACATTGGAAAAATATTTTGTGTCACAAACAGAGGAAAATGTATCTAAATTGTATATATTCCCCCAAATTTATCCAGAACGCTTTCTGAATATATTACTTTATGTTTTTAATTTGATTCTCTTCATTCCTTCCTTTTGTGTCTTAAGAAGTCTGTTTTTCTCTTTTTTGTTTTTTTTTCTGTTTGTGGGTTCTATTTGACATCCTTCCTCTGTTCGCTCCCCCTCTGAAAGACATAGGGTGTATCTTTATAATCTACAGAGCACCTTGCAGGTTTTTTTTTCTGGTATAGTGTGAACCAAAATATGTTCAAAGAATGAATTTATTTAAATGCATAGATACATAGATCACCACTGTGTACACTGAACTGATTAAACTGATTGCATTAAACAAGAGATAAATAAATGTATATATAAATAAAAATTAATAATTAAGAAAAGGCATGAAAATTATACAATTTCAACTCATTAGATAGTAATTTGCAGTTATATCTAAATCATGGCTTGTTTTCTTTTACATTCTAACCCTTTCTACTATTTTTACAGTTATCTAAAATAGTATATTTTATATCTTAGTATCTAATTGGATTTTTTTTATTACTTTCATTAGTAAACCCTGTGAATAACTCATTTTTCAACAGCAGACTGGCGCTATTGGCGTGAAGACTATTGATCCCTCAATCATGTTCAGAGTACCTTAACAGTAACTTAGCTATAGAGATATTTCAAGCCCATAACTGTTATCATGAGTTTTGTTATGTGTTTTGACCTGACAGTGAGACACTAAATGAATCAAGCTGGAAGGGGCAACAGTGGAAACTCAGGGGCGAGTGTGTATATTTCTCATTCACTGTCATAGGAAAGAAAAGCTCACATATGCTGATATCACTCTGACACACCCTCGCTGGAGAGGTCAGTGGAACCACAACACACCTTTTGATATGATTGTTTGGGATTCCCCAGAATATTTGGCTGTACTTTTGATCTGCTTTTAAGGCCATGAGCTGTTCATACGGTCCATACAGTTTTTGTTTCATTGCCAGGCCTAAAATAACCCACAACAATGGCTCCATCTACGGGACAATAATGGTACTGTCCTAAATGTGAATAAAGAGAACGTGTTTATTTATGTAGTGGCTGACATCCTTAGGCCTGCTCGTTTCTCCTGCTTCCTGCACATCAACTTCAAGAACTAACTGTTCACTTGCTGCCTAATATATCCCATCCCCTGACAGGTGCCATTGTAACAAAATAGACTAGACAGCCAATGACATTCACTTCAACTGTCACTGGTATTAACGTAAATGTAATATTCTTACCATAACTGGATAAATAAAGCATTTTCAATGTAGGAATGAAAATGGAAACATAAATGAAGCAAATCCATCAAATATTTTAGCAAAGGTTATACAAGTGAGTGTAAAAAGTCAAATATGGAGAGGCAAAGCAACACACGTGCAGCAGGGAGGCCAATGTTATAAAGACCCTCCAATCACATTAACAATGTAGCTTTCTCATCTGTTGTACAGCGCTTCCACCTCAGTCTCTACAATGAGGTTTCCTGGGCTGACTAATGGGACAGTCCCCCTCTGACCTGTATCTGTAAGGTGGGAGGAAATAACTGTTAAAAAATATCTGCACTGGAGTGGCACTTTGGGGGTGGGTGTTTTTATTTATTTTTATTTCATTTATTCTGTTTTTAATTAGCAGTTGAATTCAGAAGGAAGGCCGAGATGTCGAATATCTCATTCCAGTTGTATATCTGTAGTAAATTTAAAAAATCATTACAGTGAAGAAATTGGATTACTCATATAACAGAAACCTCAGTTTAGCCTCTTCTCTCTGGCTGAAAGAGCAAAAACCTGTCTTGTGTTTCCATCTTCCTCTGTTTCTTTACAATTAAACTCAATAGCTGAGGTTACACTAATGCTAGCTCAAACAGTGGTTAGGCTAGGATTCAGCATTGACTGATATACACTGGGATTCCTGTATTGCATGCTGGGTATTGTAGTGAAAGTAGACTGGCAACCAAAAACATAAAAGGCAATATCATATTGTAAGCTCTGTCAAACCAGCGAAGCTGAGGGATACAGTGCTACTCTAAAGGATATTACATAATGTGACAAATTATATTAAACTAGTGCAAAGTAGATACATTTTCACTGTAATATCAACCAATAAAAGCTTCAGAATTATGCCTACCCTTGTTAAAAACTATATGTAAAGGCTGTTGAAAAAAAATGACAATGGTAATTTACATTTCAATTTATCAGTTATTATCTTAAAATTAATATTGGGAAAAAAAGACCATTATTTTTATAACACAGTCACATGTCAATGTTTCACAAGAAATCTTAATTATGGAAAGGTAAATGAAGCACAATCCCACACAGTTAAATTTGGACAAATTGTTCAGTAACTTTTAAGCAGTTATTAGGCAGATTACCTGTTTTACTGAGGTATAATATTAGGTGACACATGGCTCAAATCCTCCATCACCATGGAATAAATTGTGCTACTTATCTGTGATGCTGTGGGGCTGTTCTGTGTTGCTGTGGGACTAATCTGTATTCATATGGGGAAGATCTGTGATGCTATGGGGCTGATCTGTGATGCTGTGGGGTTGATCTTTGTTTCTGTAAGGCTGTTTCTTCTCCAAAGGCCCTGGCAATATTGTTCACAGACATGGCATTATGGATTCCAGGAGTTAGTAGAGTGCATAAATATCTCACTGTTTCTGCCCATAAAGCAAAAAGAGTTGTGTTGGTTGGATCTTGTAACAGGACAACGATTCAAACCATACATTAAAATTCACTCAAAAATTGATAAATGATCTAAAAAATAAGTTTTTGCCATAGCACTTCCAGTTTCCTGACCTAAATCAAATTGAAAACCTGTGGTTTGAGCTCAGACAGGATGTACACATGAGAAGACCCAGGACTGAAGAGCTCAGGAGAGATTCTTCACTGAGGAAAGGTCTTACGAAATATTATAAGACTCTGTGCATTTCTGTTGGACAAAAGGGGTTCCATGAAGTATTAAACAACGGAGTGCCAATAATTATCACACATATTGGAATAAAATTTATTTTGTGATTGCTTGTGACTTGTGACTTGTGAGAATGGGCCCATTTGTATTTGAAAATGAAGCTGTAAAGTTTCTATTTGATGAGTGATCACAACATTTAATCAACATTAGGGAGGACTTTCAACAGGTTTTTTCAATGCTTAAATAAAGGTGCCAATAATTCTGGAGGATATTGTATGCATGACTCCATATCCTGTCAATGTAAAAAAACAAACAATGAAAACAAACCTGTGTATGTTTGTGTGTGCCTGCAAGTATAAAGCAAATTCAACTGTCCATAAAAATAACTAATATTTACATTTAGTTACATTAAGCTCAGGGTCTTTAAGCTCAGTTCATGAGTACATAGTCATCTGTACAGTCCTCATTGTTTTCAGTTCGGTTGAATGTCTCACAGGGGAGTTTCACTACAGCGTAATCACAGTCACTGACAGAATCTCTTAACTGCCTTGCTGTCTGTTTTTCCCCATGGTCAATAGTGGCATAGAGAACATCCTCTTTAGGTGTTGCCTGTACAAGAGAAACAGAACCATATAAGAATTAGTTAGATTAACTGGTTTACTACACATACACCAGTCAGTTAAAACATGAACACCACCTGCCTAATATTATATAGGTTCCTGCCATGCTGCACTACATCATCAGTTTGTCAGTTTGTCTTTTATTCGTGTACACTTAATTGAAGCCGTCCTCCACTCAAGTTCACGCCCAAAGGTCAACACTGCTGCACCACAGTGATCAGCCAACCATGTACAAGGGTGCTTATAATTTTGCTTAGCTAAAGAGAATAAATGAGAAGTCACTTTAATAAAGTGAAACCCATAACTAATATTTTGTACCACCAGTTCCTAAAATGAAAGAATTTGTCTTTGAAATCTTTTCCATTTTCAACCACTCAGTCTCTTAATTAATATAGTGTCTGTTCTCGAGCTGTTGTGAGTTCAATATGGCATGGTAACTTGGAAGCACCCCTATACACAGAGGTTGTATAAAATGCAAAATAAGTCCATCCTACAGCTTCCATTACAAAAAGTCTACAGCTTAAAATCAAAAGAAACAAAAAACATTCTATGCAAAAAACAAAAGTTGTGCAACTGAAATGTCTTTCTCCAAACTAGACATTTTTACCCTTTTTGCTTATTTATAGAAATCCTATTTAGTAAATGTTTCCTACCCCATCTGTGATTTTTATCGCAAATTGTTAAGATTTGGGTTTTTGCAGTGCAGTAGGAATACCAATCATTGTTTCCTGTATATTCAAGCAACACCTAAGAAAATATAACAGTAAAAAGAGGAGGACACACAATTATGTATTAAAGGTATCACTGTTTATTTTTTCTGTGGTGGAATTTCCCAGATAAGATGCGTACACAGAATTGATCAACAGAAGTGTTGTCTTTTTAATTTAGGATAGAACAGGTAGGAAAAACACATACAGAGAGCAAAGTGTCCAGATATTGCTATCCTGCACACTGAGGTGTTCTATGTCTGAAAACAGACTAAATAACTATGTGTGTGTGTCGAGCTGTTCCTTCTTGTGTGCGATAAGAAACTTGTCCTTCAGGCAAGCACAAACTAGGTTCGCCCACGCACATCTGCAGTCAGACTGAGGAACAATGATAAGAGCGGTTGAAACATTTGCACATACTTTGCTTGTTTACCATCTAGCACATAGAATTTTACATGATCATACTAACTATGATTAAATGAGATTAACGAGAATTAATCATCAATGCTACAGTTACAGACGATTAATACATTTCTTCACAATGGAAAAGCAAAGCAAAGATCCCCCAGAGATAATGCTAGCAATTCTGTCCGCTAAAAATAAGTTGTTACATTTAAGAATATATATAAAATATTGCCACAGTACTACACACACACACACACATACTATACATATAGTAATGATGTGTCTTTCACAATGCATAAATTGACAGATGTACTACAGTATGTTGTGCATGTCTGAACTAAAAACCATATTGCAGTAGAGGAGAGCAGGCAACAACCTAACATAGTTTGGTTTTTGTTTGCCAAAAAGAAATGTAAAAATTGAGTAAGATCAATATTTTACACATGCAACTTACTTGTCCGCTACAAGGGAAATTGTAAACTTGGTGTTGAATGTCTACTTTTGTGAACAGTTCAGTTGAGAATGGCATGAGTGCAAATGTTGAAGGTCCCCTTGTGGGTGGGGTTCATTGAAACAGACTAAAGGGTGAGCAGTGACAGCCAATAAAAACTTAGGTTAATTGACGCAAAGTGCAAATAATGTTGTTTAAATCAAACAGACTTTAAACCTAAATACTAAGGAAAAGTACAACAGCAAAACCAGAATGATACAATTAAAATATATTTTAACATGACATATGTAGTATGTCTTTGAGGTGCTATGAATGGAAGGATACAGAGTTTTCTCAGTGTTTGCTTTTGGAGGGTTCACTGTTACACTGCAATACAGCCGACACAGGCTCTCACTTTGTCCTTATATGCTTCAAAATGATGCTCTGTTTCATCCAACCAATAAGGTGGTTTAAATAATACATGTGAGAATTTCATTATCTAAATACACAACACAGTGACAACAGTAGTTACTCAGTGGTACAGCTTACTTTGTGGAATCTTGAGAATTATCTGTCTGATAGCTGTGAATTTGCACAAACGTTATTATAGGCATATGACATGCTGACCAAAAGCATGTTCTATTTAAACCTGTTTTTAAAACTTCTCACAAACAGGAAATTCGCACAAGCAGAAAAAGACTAGTCTCTGACCCCAGTCTCATTTTCCTTAACCAAAAAAGTGCTGTATGTTAGTGTCTTTGTTATGCCTCATAGCATCAAACCTTCTTTTTGTTTCTCTCACTGACAAATCGCTAGCCTTCAAAAATACAAAGACGAAGTCTGACACCTGATGTTATCAGTAATTTGCAGCAGGTTGCATTGGGTGGTTACTGTATGCAATGGGCATGCAACCAATAATAATTTTTAACTATGAAGAATATTATAGCATACGTCAGGCTCATGTATTTTAATAAATAAAGTTATTACATCTTTAATATTTTCTATTTCTTTTGTGAATTACTTTTTGAAGTGTACCACATGCTACAGCTTGGCCCTGGAATAAAAGAGCAACGCTGATGCCTGACATATTAGCAATTGGCTTGCTAGTTCAGAATGTCTAGCAGATATTTTTCCTTTAAGTTACTTACAAAACCTAGTAACACCTCTTTATCTGTCTGGCACCTGTGTGTGTCTGACTTGGGTTGCCAGGTGTCTAGTTGTTACTGTTTCAGTCTAAAGACATTCGATTTGCACAAGTAGACAAAGTGCCATTCTAGTCTTACTGACCTTTTATTGTGCTTCTGTTTGCTTATGAGATACACTGCTCTGTGTTAAAGAGATTAGAAATCTATGTGTGAAAACAGGAGGGAAAGCTTTTCTAACATCATAGGTAAGGTGTGAGATTAAGGAGGTGTTCTAACACACTAAAAAATTGGTCAGATGCTTCAGTTTTCTTGATGAACCAGCCCAATAGACTCAATTACACAAGCAGCTAAACATATTATCAGCACTTAGCATGCATTATGCTGTAAAGTGCATGCATACCATTTGTGTTTCAGTTGTTTAATGAGTGTCCCATGTGCCATATTTACCATAGGTAAAACAAAAATCAGATATCATTTTTATTATGGTAATCATGCCTCTCTCTTTTATGAACTTCCATAAATGGAAAACGCTTGTTGGTTATATGTTTGTTGTTGTCATAAATACGGTGATACTGAGGAGTTTATAATGATAGTTTAGTTTTTATTGCTGAGGATGATCAGCTGTTTCAGGTTAATGAATTGTCATTCAGGTATAAAAAGTCACTAATAACACTGCATTATAATTATGACTGCTTCTAGAGAGACTGATAGTTCAGCATGTTTATATACCAACAGATAGAATTACAGTTTTGTTCCTACAAGGTTTGAAGGTCAGAGGTTTTGCATATTAAATATATAATTAACAGCACATTCCTAATGGGAAGTATCCATAAGACAATAATTTGTATAAACCACGAACATATGTTGGGTCAGGTAGTATGAGCAGTGTGTCTTCCACAAAAATGAAATGAAACCTATACCAGTGATAGGAGGTGTGTAAGAAAAACTGCCCTCCCCTTAAGCCGTAGTGTTTTGGTCAGTAATTTGGTTAAGCGCATTTTAAGTCCTTATATCTAACTTAACACATACACTGAACCTAACCTGACTGTTTCATTTCTACTGCTTGGTTTAGGATTTCACTATGCCTTTAAATAGCTTTCCCCTGACTTTTGTCTGTTACTTAATATAAATAATGACACTTCGATAGTGAAACAGTGCTGAGACTGTGTGGTGCGTGGAGCTTATTTGAATGAACTAAAATTATTTAGACATGCCTAGAGTAGCCAATGTACCTGATATGACAAAAACAGCTTCAGTGCTGTCCAGAGATGCAAAGTAGCAGCAAACAGCACCCGCAGCCTTATCTATCAATCTTTCCGCTTTGCACTCATATACCTCTCTAAACCCACCAGAGTCAGCTATGCTCTGATGAATTATCCAGAAACATTTATATACACATAAAGTGAACTAACTAACTAACTAACTAACTATGCCCCTTTGTCATTGGTATAGTAAACTAACAAACTAACGTTATCACTTTTTCAGTGGTATAGTAAATTAAGTAATTAAATAACTAGTAACTAAGTAACAAATTAAAAGAATAATAAGAAACTTGCGCGTCTAGACATTATCAGCCTTGCTGTTCATGTGTTATATCCTTGTATATATGTTTAAGCATTTATATAAACTCAGTCAAATCTAATCAAACATTCAGTGTCACACTACTTATTCTTTAAGAGTTGTGTAATGTGTGATTTTTACACACCTGTTCGGTTTCTGGCAGTAGAATTCACAACATAGAGAGAAAGAAAGACAACAAAAATATCAGTTGTGGCTAATTTAGAACTGTTTTAGATTCCTACACATATACATATTTTGTAATAATAAACTAAAACATTTATAATAATAATAATAATAATAAGTTAGATTTCACAAACCCAAGGACGCTTTACACATACATAGGGGAAGGAGGGAAGAGAAAAAAAAAATCTTAAGGAAGAGTAGGAACGAGAAGAAGAAAAGTGCTGATGGAAGAGAAAGGTTTTTAACTGTGTTTTGAAAGAGGAAAAAGATGTGCAGTCGTGGACAGATTGTGGTAGAGAGTTCCAGAGTTTGGGGGCAGTAGCACTGAATGACCTGTTAAGGCGGGTACGGGGAAACCTTAGGAGATTAGTACTAGATGACCTGAGGGATCAAGGTGGGGAATAGGGTACGAGAAGTTGGCTAAGATATGGAGGGGCAAGACTGTGTAGGGCTTTAAAAGAGAGAAGTAGTATTTTAAATTTAATGCAGGATTCAATGGGGAGCCAATGTAATTGGAAAAGGATGGGAGTGATGTGGGATGAGCGTTTACTATGAGTGAGTGAGATTTGTATGTACTGAAGTTTTTGAAGGGATCTGAGTGGAAGACCAGTGAAGAGGAAATTACAGTAATAAAGTGTATGAGCATCAGCATCAGGGAGGGGCGGAGTCTAGCAATATTGCGGAGGTGGAAGAAGTCAGTTTTGAAGAGCGACTTTATATGAGTGTCAAAATCAAGTGATTGATCAAATATAACTCCAAGGTTTCTAACAACAGAAGCAGGCTTGACAGGAACATCATCAATACAGACAGAAAAGTTGAGTAATTAGGAGGTAGCGGTTTTAGGGCCTACATGTAATAGCTCTGTTTTGTCGGGGTTGAGTTTGAGAAAGTTGTCTTGCATTCAGCAATTTAGCATCATGGATGCAGTTCAGTAGATCTTTAGGAGGAGAATCAGAGGAATGGGTGCTTATATATAGCTGGATGTCATCAGCATAGCAGTGGAAATTGATATCATAATTACGAATGATTTGACCAAGAGGTAGTGTGTAGATGAAGAAGAGAAGGGGTCCCAGAACAGAGCCCTGGGGTACCCCACATGTAACAGGAGATAGAGAGGATGAGTGAGAGCCCAGTGCAATGTATTGTGACCTGCAGGTTAAGTAAGACCTAAATCACTGAAGGGGTATGTCACAGATACCAATAGAGGCAAGACGAGAAATAAGAACAGAATGATTGACTGTGTCAAATGCAGCGCTCAGATCGAGAAGTAAAAGAATGGAGGGGGTTCCACTATCAGCAGTAGTACGAAGGTCATTGACAACGCGCAGCAGAGCTGTCTCAGTGCTGTGTCCTGAGCGAAAGCCAGATTGGAAAAGCCCAAACAAAGAATTATTAGCAAGATAAGTGTGAACCTGAGAGGCCACAACTCTTTCATTTAATGTTATGTCCCAAATAAGGAACTAATGCCATTGAGATGAAGTCTTAGTAATATTTACTTAAAAGCAGAAAAAAGCTCTTGTTTTTTGTCACTAAGTGCAGTAAAATGCTCAAAGTAAGTTATGACGCTTCATGCACCACTGAGAGCTGGAACTTACACAGTTCAGTGACTTCAGATGTATGGGCCAGAGAGAGACAATCAGCTGCAGGGAAACCTAATGCAAGGTCACAAACTGGAGTCAGGAAATACTGAGAGAAAGTATATTCAGTTTTAGTGACACTGCGCAGAGAAACCTGTAACAGTTTCACTGAAATTATCCAAATGTCCAAACAGTCTGAAACTGCCCCTGCACAAACTGTGCACAACTACTTAAGGTGAATGCTACTTAAAAGACATGTACTGTAACTGAGAAAAATGCAAGACATAGAGAAATAGATCCTTACCGCTTTCTTTAGATTTTTCTTTTCTAAAGAAATGAGACAAGATATTGAGAAATGCAGGATTACTGCAATGCACTATAGTTAATAAAAGAAAGAAGTGACAAACTTTAAGCGTCCAGAACTGACACTCTGTAACTTAAAATAGCATGCTATATCCAACAAAAACGCAGCAAGAAACTTCACAAGACAGCCTCCATTTTAAATCGCTTTAAATAACAAAGTGATGTATCCACCTACCTTCCTCTGTGGCATATAAGATTTCCCATAATACAAGTCCTTCTGAGTGTGAATTCGAGGTCTGACGAGACGGGGAACTACAAAACCAGGCTGCGGTAGGAGACAAGCCAGTAGAGCAGTCAACTTACTTACCACTCCTTTTACAACCAGATATGAGAGAGCGAGGGAGCGAGAGAGAGAGAAGGAGAGAAAAAGACAGAGAGAGAAAGAGAGAGAGAGAGAGAGAGAAAGAGAGAGAGAGAGAGAGAGAGAGAGAGAGAGAGAGAGAAGGAGGTCAACCAATAGTATTTCATTCTGTTTCCTGTGCTCTGTGGTTTGTATGTGTGTGTGCATGGCTCTGTGTTAGTGAGATACATGCACACACAGTAACACATTTTCAGTGCCACTGCCCCTCTTTTTACTGAAGATAAGTACAACCCCTCTCAAAAGAACTTTATTTGCTACATTTAGGCCTCATTAATGGTTCAGATATAAATGTGCCAGTTGGATTCACAATAATAAAATGTCTTGCGTAAACACAGTTATTGCTAAAAAAAAAAGTACATTAAAAATTGTGTTGCTGCACATTTTATTAATGTGCAGGTGTCTGACACATTTGACTCATATATATTCAAGGTATTTCCTTTTATTTAGCAGTTTTTTGGGGATTGCTAAGCTTATATGTGTAGAAATATTTATATCTAGGGAACAAGCTTCCAGTCACCATTCACAGCTCAATCAGTTCACAAGTTAGCTTTGCTAGTTTGCTCTGGCTTGAAGAACCTAATGCAGGAGATGATAGCATGATGGCGACAACCAATTATGAACTTTCTACTAAGCAAAAAGGAGGGCGGTTTTTGGGAGACCTGGGAGTCAAACTAACACCTACTGTAAGCCCTCGAGCTCCTAGTCTAACTGAACAAGACTGTTATCACATTTCCCGAGTACATCATGCAGAGCCAATTCTAATGCAATATTTCCATATTCAGGTGAATGTTAGGGAGGAGGAAATGATTCCTTGATGTAATGTAGCGTTATTCCATACAAAAGCTTTATTATACCTCTCTAGGGATGCCGTGCTGGAGAGGGGAAGTCCCTGCATAAACCTGTGTGTGTGTCCAACGAAAATATTGGAATGTTTGCTCTGTGCACCCAACAGATTTACATATTTTACATATTCCTCTTTCGATTTGTTTTCTCTATGAGAGAAAGTGGATAGCAAAACATTTTGAACTGGGCATACTATGACAGAAACATCTGCTTTTTTCGTTTGGTTCATTAAACTTGCCAGACGTTCCAAACAGGGAAGTAAGCATTCTCTTTCTTTGAAAGCACAGAAAATATTTTTGCTAACATGACTGAGAGCAAATGTTTAATTGTTGCTGTTAAGATTTTTTAAGTTACAAGGTAAAGCTATGAAAGAAAGAAAACAATGGAAAGTTGAAAACTAATGAAAGAGACATTGAGGCACAGTTGTTTTAACAGAGGCAATTCAATGCTCAAAATCCTCAAAGGCAGGGGTCAAACACCAGCAAGCAGCAACAGAGAAAAGCAAAACCAAAAGCTTTCTAATTCCTATGTAATGTACTACATAGACATTACAATGCTGAATCCTGTTAATAGTGCATGATATAATAATATATCCTTGGGCACTGTTCATAGATACCCGCTGTTCCATGTGTGCATGTGTGATGGGTTAAATGCAATGGTCACATTTTGTTGTGGTGCTTGAGTGTGTTCACAATGACACATAGTCACTTTCCCTATCAAGTAGCAATGTAGGACTGAGTCATGGGTAAATCCATACTGGATAAACAGTGCACTCTTTGGTTGTCAAAGCCAATATTATAACTTACATAAGACACTATGCATGCCATGAGTAACCACCTCTGGGCCTAGAGGGCTGGTGTTTGGTGATTTCCTTGGACAAATACACCTGGCTCAGCACACTGGGCTTAGAGAGTGTAGCAGGAGGTGAGCTACCCTCCAAGACCAGATTTGGGCACCCCTGACATTTTAAATAATGAGCCTCAGAACTTGGCAAAATGGCAAAACTTCACCTAGAAATAACCAACATAGCTGTTTGTATGCAAAGGGTAATGAATGGTAATATTAGCTAATATGATTATTATCTGGATTTTATAACATCTCTGAATAGAACGAGATTAATACGTTCAGATTTTCTTTTCCTGGTGAGCACAAAGGCTGCGGCATTCTTAATTTGTTAGAACTCCTGGTGTTTGGTGATTAGTTCTGGATTACAAGTCCCACTCACACCCACTCCCAACACCATTGGATGAAACTGTCACTGCTCCACAGCCCAGTCCAAGAGTGCTGTGCCTACTATTCTTCTAACCAATGCTTGGTTCATTGCCCCCCATAATGTTGGTCACCGCATTTCTAAGGCAGCTATACTATATACTATAAGCTGTGTGTGTACGCGTCTGTGTCAGCAATGGGTGCGCCTTCAAGTAACGGATCTGTTATGAGAAGTGGTGTCTGGATTGGGCCACATTAAAAAATGCACCATTAGATTAAGCAGGGTGTTCAGCGCATGTAAAACAGCCGAAACACATTTTCTAAATGAATAATGCCTGCACTAGTGTAGGGGTAAATTTTCCCAGTAAGTATATGTTGACTGAATTATTAGTTGGTCACACATTCATGTCAGAAGCAAAAAATGTATGTACTCCCGCCCACGCTGCCTCTTTCTCTAGAATGAGCAGCAGATGTGCTGACCATATGCCTGGAGCTGGTGATCACCAGAGCCGGTGGCGCATGGGAGATTCGCACTGTTTAGTGAAGTGAGGCCACAAGGTGAAGTGAATTCACAAGGCGAGCACATGGTCGAGCCCTGGGTGGGGAGGCATTGTCCATTAGCTTCTCTACAATTGGACCCTGTTCTAAAAAAAACTTGGCAACACTCGTGCGTTACAGCACGAAATGTTCAGAAATCAGAAAACAATATTAGGAAGAGTATTCACAACACCTCATGCAATAACTTTGTTTGCTGGCGCTTTAAAAGCACATAATGTTCACCACTATCACCACTACTGTGACACAATTCTGATTTAGTACTGGCACATTGCACATCAGACCACTTTGAATAACTTTGATTACATCTTAGATATTAAGTTAAGCAGAATATGTTGTGATGAAAATGAAATTTCCCTTTAGCCAAAGCAATTTTTGCCCTTTTCAGACTGTGCATGGCAAACATCATGGCAACATCATGTAGTGCATGAAGAGTAAGGTTGCTTGAGAAGGCTTCAGGTTGCCACACAAGTTTGAAATAAAAATAGCAAATACATTAACACATTATTAAAGTCACACGCTATGAGAAGCCATGCATTACAAATATTTTTACCATGGTTAACATCTGCAATACACCAGTGCACAATTGATTCAATGATTTACTACTAATAAAAATCACAATAAACAATTCTTACACCAATCAGTTAACTTACGAGTAGGCAAGAGTTGCCAAGCAACCCATCAGCAAAAAAAGAAAAATCCATGAATAGCTCATTGACTTTTAAAATTTGCCACATTAATACAGAAATCAGCTCATGCCATCTGTCAGCAGCGTATTTCATTTTCAGAGTCATAAAGATGCAGCTAGAGATAGATATAGATTGAGAAAAAATAGAAATTAGTTGGCATGATTTATGAATAATAATTTAGCTGCCATCATTTTAAAGGCAAAATCCCATCAACTCAGTGTAACCCTACAGTTTTTTGTCAATCTTTTCCTCAATTTTCCTGTATTTTGTCTTGCCACCAATTTGACAGTGGAATAAACTTTTTGGTATTTTTGTTAGTTTTTAACATTCCATGTGTAACGTACACGCCCCTGTGTGGTCCTTGTGTTTATGTTTTGGTTTCCTGGTGTTTGTCTTAGCCACGCCCCTGTCAGCTGTCTCTGTTCGTAGTCCCAGGTGGTGTTAATTTATGTTGAGTATTTAAACCCCTTGTCCTGTTCAGTGTTGGTCGGTCAACTGTGTTACTTCCCTGTTCGTGAGAGTTGTGTGTAGTTTTCCGTAGTTTATGTCCAGCTTTCGTGTTTGTTTTGTTTACTTTAAAATAAATCTTTATTTAA
>JBBPDA010000003.1:17248436-17287420 GCA_037974385.1 Arnoldichthys spilopterus | reverse complement strand
CACCCACCACCACCACCACCACCACACACACACACACACAGCCCTCTCTTTTCCCTACTATCATCTCCTTCCTTTCCAGCAAAACGTTCTGCTCCATAATCAGGCATTGTTTGCTGGGGGGAGGGGGTGTTTATGTCAACATCGGGCCATCCTGTCTTGATGTAACCCCATTTTTTTTAGCTGTTTAACCATATTGTCACAGCCTATTTAAAGGAAACAGACTGTTAGCCAGTGCACAGCTGGCAGGGCCAGCGGTGGTGTAGTAAAATATAAATATAATAAGAACGTTTTTGAGCTGGTGAATCCATTCTGAGCAGTGAAACATCACCACAGTGACCACAGCTGTGGCATGCGTGCAGGGAAAAAAAAAAACAGGCCAAGCCTCTGAAGCCTGAGAGAGGGAGCCAGCAGAAGCAAAGAACAGAGATGCATGTGCCCCAGGTTCATTGTTAATGGCATCATTAGCATTGTTTGCTGCACTACTAGCAGCATGTAAACACACTAAGATGCTCCTGCTGTCATTAGCCTCATTGCAGACATGATTTTTTTGTGATTTCTGTATCAATTTCTCTGATCACTGCATCGTCCAGTGTGCATGTCATCACCTGATGTTTAAACTGACTTTTGCAGATTTCTAGAACAGATTTAGTGCAGTATTAGTAGAATTAGTATAGTACAATTAAAAAAATACTGTAGTACAACTACATGTGCAACAAGATCTGAAACTAAATGCAATGCTGAACAACTAATCCTATAAACAATTTTAAATTTAGCTGAAAGGAAAGCGGACTCAAACCAGAGGAGGTGAGGGAGGCTTTTGGGCAACCAGAGGAAAAAGTGAAGGTGGTGCTGAAGGTATAGAAGCAGAAAGAGAAAGTGAGGGGGCAGCTCCCACAGGCTGCCATTGATGCATTGAGTTATTCAGGGCTATGGACTTTAGGCCTCAATTACAGCCATTTGGCAAGAGCACTAACACAGAGAGACGCGGCTGTGGCAAGTCCAGTCCATGCTGCCCGACCCTGTGCTCGTCCCCTGGGCAGTGCTTTGTTTTTTTAGCAGGCGGCTAGCTCAGGCCGCTTTTAGCCTCTGCTTTTAGACATCTTTGGTATTATTTTTTCCCTGCTTGCTCCAACTGCAATGGCCTAAACCACTCAGGGCACTTGAGTGCTTTGCGGAGGGAATGGAGTGATCAGTCACTGACGGTGTGCAGCGTTTTGCACACATGGGTTCTATGACATCGCCTCTCTGGGCTCCAACCAAAACAAGGGAACCTCTTCTGCTATCAAGGCCTTTAGAAAGAACTTTAAAATAACTTTATTGAGACAATAGAACAAGTCAAGAAAACATTTTTTGAATGTGAGCAAAAGATGGATCTCACTGTACTGTTGGAAAGAGTCATAATGTATTGGGAGAAAGAGACAGAGAGAGAGGTTATCACTAGTCTGAGGATTTTGTCCTCATTCCTCTGAGGCTGGTGGGGACAGCAGGAAGTGGAAGAAGGAAAAACCAACTATTACCTTGAGAAGAACGAAAAGGCCATGTCAAACATCGAATCCCACCGCAGTCCACAAGAAGGCCATTCCTGGAGGACGAAAACAACTAAAAACAGAGTTGTTTACCAGTTAATACCAGAAAAACACCAATTTGCCTATGCTCACTCTCTCTCACTGCTCTTTCTCCTCCCCCCACCTCACTGCTCCCTCTCTTTCCCCCATTATACCCTTTGTTGGTTAGTTCCGTGGGTAGCCCTGGTGCCCATGTGAGAGCCCAGTGGACCCAGTGTGCTCACCCCAATGACAGCAGATGAAAGGCCGTATGGCTGGCATTATTTGAAAGGCATCCATCTCTCTCTGTTTTGGCCCTGATGTCCTCTTATTTCACAGGGGCAAATTAATAACTCTGCTACATCAATGGGCTCATGCTAAAAGGGCCTGGGTTGGCGTCTGAGCCACTGCCATCGCCTAGCCTGAAGCACAGCCGGCGCTGCAGCGCTGCCTTAAAGGCCGTGGGCTTCTGACTGGATTCGACCACTTCTGAAGTATTGTCAACAGCCAAGTTCAATAGGCAGGCCGACAGGGAGCCATGTCTTTATTTACATCCCTCAAAGAGAAGAAGACACACTCCGTGGGATCCACACGCTCTGTAATTGTGTCTCTGTGATCTCCAGATTCACACTGCAAAACAAGTCTGTCAATTGCATTCCATGCGTGCATATGAAGCTGCTCTCACTTTACCTAAACCTTATAGGGCAGAGGGACATATTAGAATCTTCTCCTGCCTCCCTGGGGAAAAAAGGACACCAGTTCAGCCAATTCAATGAAACTTTGGATATGTAATAGTGGTTAATGACTGACTGAGTGAATGGCTGACTGAGTGAACAGGCGTAAGCATGACTGAATGAAAGAGGGCATCCTCTTTTTCTTACCACACTTTTTTCTTTACCTCTCTGTTCCAAATGAGGACACACAGACCTCTCTGGGCCTGAAATACTTTATTATTTACCCATACAAATAATAAAAAATACAAATTAACCATAGACCCCCAAATGTCTGTAAAATGTGCTTTTGAAATGGGCACAAAACCACTGGCAAATATTTAAGCATCTAATTTGGACGACGTGAGGCTGTTTTTCTTCCTAGTTTCTTTTTATGAAAAAAGAGCTAACAGAGTGCAAGTGTCACAGATCGAGCTTTTCTTGAGGCTCTCGCCGCTAGCCGACTGACGGACAGAATCATCCACACAGGCCGCACAGACCTCCATCTGTGTAAGTGGAGCATCCCTCTCTCTCTCTCTCTCTCTCTCTCTCTCTCACACACACACACACTCTCACTCTCACTCTCTCTATCAGTGCAGTAAAAGAAAAGCTGCTCCTGTGAAAGGCTGCTCCTAATTATACTCTGCCCTCTCCCCCTTACCTGCTCCATCCACAATTAGAACAGTGGAGCCCTCAGGAGAGTCCCACCACTGCCCATCACCTCAGCACAGTCTGCCGTACACTGCAGCCCTGCGCTTCTTAATGGGGTGGAAAGAAAAAAGTAGGCCTTGTTATGTGTGTGTGTGTGTGTGTGTGTGTATGTGTGTCAAAATTATTAGTTGAGTCCCAAATACTCCTTCCTAACAGAAACATGTTTCTCAGAGCATCTCTGATTAGATGTTAGGTCAGCTTGCTTCCTGACTGCTGGTGGCACAGTTGGGTTGGAGGACCTTTATCTAACTAGCACGATTCAGGAACATCTGTGATGTTGCAAGTTACATGTGATATAAATCTTGGCCACAAAGCAATAAATGGGACGTTCAAAAGCTGAAAAGCAAAACAAATTTGTTTCCATTATGTTGTTTCTATAAATATAATTCTGGATATGAATAAACTTGATACTGTGGCCACATTTGAATGACCATTGAACTGAGGGTGTATAGAACAATTGAGAGTCATTCTCTCAAGTCAATGCTGTGTGTGCGCGGACGAGTGCGTTTGTGTGCATGTCTTACCTATTTGTTTGTCGTATAAGAGGGTGCATGCGTGTTAACTGGGGCAGGTTACCTCTGTGTGTGTGTGTGTGTACCCTGTGCCTCTGAACGCGCCTGTCCGTCTCTGTTCTCCGCACCACTGACCTGCTCCGCGCGCTCCCGCGGGTAGGAGTGGCACGCGCGCGGGCAGGAAGTCGGTAGCCGGCAGGGTGCGGCCCTCTCACGCGCCAGCTGCGCTCCTGCGATCCCCTTCACACCGCCGCTGGAGATGGACGCACAGCGCGCGCCACAGAGCGCACGCACATACACGCTCAGACGCACACGCACGCATACACGTGCACGCGCCTCCACGCCACACCGCCTCCCTCCGCTCTCTTACTTGGTCTAAATAAACGCGCCCTCCTGACGCTCGCGCTCAGTTTCTCCTTCGCGCTCGGAGCCTCCGGATCGGCGGTTTGTTTGTTTGTTTGCTTCATTTTCTTTTGCGTTTTCTCTGCCGCGCCGCTTTTTACGCACCGACGATGACGGGGAGCGAGGAGGCCAAGGAGGATTAAAGCTCGCGCTCTCGGGCACCCCGATCTTTCACCCCGGTTTGGGGGGGGGGGGCAGAAGGAGCTCCTCGAGGGGGAGAAAGAGGGGAGGGCAGGGTGGGGGGGGCAAGAGTAGGAGGCGGTGGAGGCGCTGGAGGAGGTGGCGGAGGAGGTGCAGGCTGAGACCCGCTGCGCCGTGGAGCTCCAGGCGGCATGCGGCTCCTCGCGCTCCTGGGGCTCCTCGCCTCGTGCGCCCTGCTGCTCGCGCCCGTCGCCCAGGCGTGCGGCCCCGGGAGGGGTTACGGCAAGCGCAGGACGCCCAAGAAGCTGACGCCTCTCAGCCTCAAGCAGTTCAGCCCCAACGTGGCCGAGAAGACGCTGGGGGCCAGCGGCAGGCTGGAAGGCAAGATCACCAGAAACTCGGAGCGCTTTAAGGAGCTCACGCCCAGCTATAACCCCGACATCATCTTCAAGGATGAGGAGAACACGGGCGCGGACAGGCTTATGACACAGGTGAGGGGGCGACTCGAGGGTGGGGGCGTTAGGGATCAGTGTGTGGCTCCTGCAAAGCCGTGTTAGAGTTGTTCTCTTCGCCCTTTGCTCCCAGTTCAAACCTCTATTGATCAGCACTGGGAACTGATCTGCTCTCACAGCTTCTTTGGCAAGTCACGCTTTCCCAGATCAAGTCCATTTCAAAATATCCAGATCACTTTTCAAGTGTCTCCTGCCACAGCACACCTCCAGGGGCTCCTCTGCTTATTGCAGTTTTTTTATGTTCTTATTGACCTTTATTGGGTTCTTATTGTCTTAGAGGTTCAAGTGACATTTAAGGACATTTTATGCCTTTTTATATCTTTTACATCTTCTTTACTTTGTGTTCGCCTTAAAATTGCTCTGCACACATAATAAATTGAATGGATTTGACACTGGCTTCATACCAAGCTCAAGTCAAACAGACCGGGGTAGGGATTGGTTTATCTGAAGCTGTGAGTGAGTGATTATTTTTTATTTGTGAACACACCACAGTGCACCACAACGAAATGCAACCTCTGCATTTGACCCATCCATGCAAGAGCAATGGGCATTCACTGATCCGTGGAGCAGTGCTTGGGGACTGTACCTCAGTGGTTCTTTTAACGGTCTGGGATTTGAACCAGAGTCCTTCAGATCACAGGGGCAACTCCCTAACCATTATACTACCATTGCCCCATTGTAGGGGTGGGGGTCAAAGGGGCAGTGAGTACAGTTCCCAGCAAAGTTCTGACAACATTCAGTTGCCACAGAAAGGAGCACTGCGGTGACCAGTAAAGGAAAATGGGTTGAACAGTGAATCCCCACGACTGATGCAGAGAAACACTGATGAAAGAGCTTTAAAAAAATAACAGTCAGATTATCAGAGTTATATACAACCAATAACTAAATGGACCACTAATGGGGTATACAGATGATTGCATGCATACTGTCGACTGTCGATTCTAAGAGACTGAATGACCTCCAGTTTAGGACAAAAGGGGAACGACAGTGTTCAGATCAGATCAGTTATAAACGTTAAATTGACACATGCTGGGCAGTTTGAACCTGAGCTGTCAGTGTCAAAGGAGCATCAGTGACAGCACTGCTGGAGCATTAGGCCTTCTAATGCTTCTAATGTATGTTGTCAGTTGTGATGTCCCCTTAAAGACACTGAAGAGATAATATACAGTTATTTTAATTATTTCAGCAGTTGCTACATTTGTATGTGGTGAATTTATATCCAAATGATTAAACAATTGTTTAATACATAATTAGATTTTCAAATTTAGGTAATCAGATATTTTAAATAGCACACACAGGATGCAGTAGTCTGCTAATAAAACAGACTTTAACTGCATTTATCTGAATAATTTAACTGATAATGATCTTGGACCTGATGTTGTACTCTTACATTTTGAGAGTCGTATTCTTTATTTCATGGGAAAGTCTTCATCGTTTCTATTAGTGTACTAGCTGGTGACTTATAGTGTCAGAACAGGAGGTTTAACATAACAGTGCATCCACAAAACCCATATTAATCTAAAGCCAGCACATGGAACAGTAATGTAAAGCCACATAAAGTAACTAGTGCTATGTGCTTATGCTTTTGAAAAGGCCTTAGTAATGTACTTAGTTAATGTTAATGCATCTTATACACCATGTACAGAGACTTCAAATTATTTTATATGATATTTAATGTAGAGCATTTTGTGCACGTTTTGTTGGTGTTAAACAGAAAATATAGAGCTGAAAATGGTAAGCCACAGTGTTTATGCTCTTTGCTCAATTTGGCAGTGACTGTCAGAAGCAAGGATTTCTTAAAGCAAAGTGATTTAATTCACCCATTCATTCAGTGAAATGATAAATGAAAGGGTGGGTCACTCTCAGGCTCCTTTATTACGAACATTAATTGTCAGCTTTATTAGCTGAAATATTCCCTTGCTTTATGGTTTGCTTAAAGTTTTGAGCAACTGAAAAAACTAAACAAAAAAAAAGCAAAAATCTACATGTTTTATTTTAAATCATCTCATTTTGTACAGGAAAGACTGCAACTGTATGTGTTGTTATGATCACAAACTTTGGTCGCTCTGGCCGTGACCCTTTGCACTTTAATGATTACCTCTAGGGTGCATGTCTGCAGTGTTATTTTCCAGACAACTGCATACACCTCCTTGTGTATCTAACTCTGATGCAAATACCTGCTTTTGCAGCGCTGTAAGGACAAGCTGAACTCGCTGGCAATCTCTGTAATGAACATGTGGCCAGGAGTGAAGTTGAGGGTCACTGAGGGCTGGGATGAAGATGGCAATCACCCCGAAGACTCTCTACACTACGAAGGCAGAGCAGTGGACATCACCACCTCTGACCGTGACCGTAACAAGTACGGCATGCTGGCCCGACTGGCGGTGGAGGCCGGCTTCGACTGGGTCCACTATGAATCCAAAGCACACGTCCACTGCAGCGTGAAGTCAGGTAGGGACCAAGCTTGTGGACTCTGTGCTGGAGCACAGATTTCATTAGCAAATTAATGTAACTCTGTGTATTATTTTTTTTAAAGTGAACCAAAGGCAACATAAGGTTTGCTAGTGAGCAGATCTGAAATCAGAAACTGCTTCGATATTGATTCATGCTCAGCACCTTTTCAAAGTAGCTTTATCATACTCAGTACTACAGCACACAGATCTCTTGGATGAGAGATAAACAAAATTGAGTTTAGTTTTGACTGTGCTTTCAGTACAAAAATATCTTTAGTAAAAAGCCTTGTGTTAAAGGGATGCCCCAACCCCTAATCTTTGTGTGAACAGTTAGTTAACATGAGCACATTTACCCAAACTTAGCAAAGGAACAGAAAACCCATGAAGTTTGGGCACACTTATAATAAAAGCTTGGGGGGGGGGGATGAAGCATCTTACTGATAGTGTTTTGAATAAAGTATGTTTGAAATCATTGGGGTTTCCATACATTTTTGTCCTTATACTATAGGCTATTTAGTTTGGTATATGCTGCAGTATTCCTTTAACACATTTTTCTATTAAAAGATTGTTCTGTGTTTAAAGCCTATACTTAGCATATACTCAACATAAAGCAATATTGTAACAACATTCTGATGCAGTTCTCTAATTGTCTTACCCTTGTTGGTGAAAGTAAATGGCACTTATAATATTCCAAGCTATAGAGCTGCAAATGTCAAAAAACAAGTCAGTGTACATACAGGAAAAATCAGCTTTGGTCTTGGTGGCACTTTTAAAAAATGCAGAAGTTATAGGTTAAGCCGTCTAATGTTATGTAATTATTAAACAGTGTAATATCTTTTAGACATAGCTATAGTGTCACGCTTGGACCGAAACTTTGTGTCTTAAAATGGTAAGGTTATAATGGAAATGTTCAATGTAACTGAGTGTTTTTTTACCATTTCTCTTCATGAAATGCCCACACATTATAAAGGACAGCTGGTATTTTTAAATTAGGTAAATAAATTAAAATAGTGAAAGAGAGAGAGAGAGAGAGAGAGAGATACAAGGTTTTATAAAGACAGTGATGATGTGCTATATAGCAACAAGGTGCCAAAAGCCACAGTGTGAAAATTTATAATGAAGCTCATCTTTTAGAACTCAGAACATTTATGTATAGTGAGTTGAATTTAGCTGATTGTTGATGTTAATTGGAAAGTGTATCTTTAAGGGTGTCTCCATTTAAACTGTTAGTCATCTCAATCTGAAACAAGCCATTCTCTGGACTCTGCAAAAACAGACAGGTGCTCAGGTGTGTCTGGCTGTGGGGATTGTAGGCAGCTCTCATTAGCTCAGGTGAGATAAGTGGGAGACATAGGCTGCAGGTAATGACCAGGCATCAGACCACATCATTAGATCATAACTTGTCACCCATTTTTGTGTCATCTGGGAGCAAATTACTGGCCAGACAACCAGGAAACAGAGACTGGAGTTTTCCTTAAAGAACTTTCCCATTGTCTTTGTTATCTAAATAAATGTGTACTGTACATGATGTTTTGCTGAAAATATTGGGCTGATTTTGTTTTTACTCTGCCAGGAAGCAGAAGAGACCAAAGAAACCTTTAATTTCCCCATCGTTTCCATCATGTTTATTTCTGTGTATTTTTTGCCACTCTGGAATGTGGGTTTTGCTCAATTCATTCAACAAAAATGTTGTGTTAGTACATTCTGAACTCACACTAGTCACACACTTACAGACATACGCAAAAAGCTGACCCTATGCCCTGTGACTTTTCTGTCTTAGCTCAACACTTAAGTTCTGGGGCCTATTGAGGAATGGGACTTCTGTGTGGACTTTTGTGAAGCACTTTTTGTTATCGCTCTGATAGGGAGTGCAAACACTGGCAAGACCTGTTGTCTGCGCCTGCCTTATCAAAGTCCTTTATAGGTGTGTTCTGCTACACAGGGCGCAGTGCTGCTGCATGGCTAGGTCTTTGAATGAATGATGCTTGATTTGTATGAAATTGGATTTGTATGAAATGGCACTGGCAGTCGGAAGCTTGGTTGTGCTTCAGAGATAAGGTGGAATTGCAATGTGATAAGCAATAGGAAATATTCTTCTCATGCGTGCAATAAAAGCACATTCCTTCAAACCTCTATGTCTCTTTGTAGTGGGGGAAACTGAGTTTCATAGTGTGTACCTTTAGGTATTAGAATGTAGGTGTGGCAAGGGCAGAGAACACAGAGGGAGAGAGAGACGGAGTGAGTGCAATTGTTCAGAAGTAGAGCAGGTTACTAAAGTGCTTTGAGATGATTAACCCACTCCTTTGTTTTCCAGACGGTAATTCTGTTGCTCCTTTCTCAGATCTCTTATCTCAGCCATGTCTTATCACCTGGCCTTGGTACTCACCTTTCCCAAATATTTGTGTTGGACTCGGCAGAGACTTGAGACTCTCATACCAGGCCCTATAGCGTCTTTCAGTACCTGACCCGGTCCCTCCTGCCGGAGAGTAGATGCAGTGCTCAGGCCCGTGGTTATTTATTAGCTTATATTGTATTTTTATGTGGTGACTCAAGTTGAGTGAAAAGAGAAAACTAATTAGCTTTAAGAATGACATTTAAAGTGTTTGCTTGCACACAATGTTGTTTTGCCACTGTGTCAGACTTTCCATTTTATTGGTTGTTTTACATGTTTACAATTAGGAAGAAATGAGCAAGAAAGAAATTCTTAGTTGTGTGTGAGATTATGTCCATTTAAGGGAAAGAAAAGGCTAGAAAAAAATTATACCCTGTTTACATTTTAACAACCCCTCCTTAATTTTAACTTTTAATAAGGGCTTTTGAAGTGACCTACAGAAATTTGGCACCATTAAAAAATTACTATTCATTTGTTCATGTGTTCATTCATTTTGAACAATTCTTATTAGTTAACCTACAAGTAAATGTAGTAAAAATACCAACTGGCTCATTTTCAATTCTCATTATTTTTTATGCTACTAGCCAATGAACAATTTGCATAGACAAAATAAAATACAATTTACATACAAACAAACTAATGTTATAACAAGCTTTAATGGACACCAAAGACAGAGGTAGAGATACAAGGCTGTAATTTACATGAGTTAGTTATCATAGCAATAAACGAGATGGTGAAAGGTTAAAATTCATCTTCACACTTCTGGTTGGCAATTAGAGGCTGCCTTATCTTCTAGTCTCTAAAAGTATATTGTGTTGAGTTCATCTTTTTCTCTATTTCTCAGAACACTCTGTGGCTGCCAAGACAGGTGGCTGTTTTCCTGGAGGCGCTCTAGTCACTATGGAGGATGGGAGCAAGAAGACCTTGCGTGAACTACAGCCCGGAGAGCGAGTCCTGGCCTCATTCCAGAGCGAAGGTAGTGGTCAGCTCCTGTACAGCGAGGTCATCGCCTTCATGGACCGTAGTCCTGCTGCCCGCCAGCAGTTTTTTACCATAGTGTCAGACTCAGGGGCTGCACTGAGCTTGACTGCTGCCCACCTCGTGTTTGTGGCCGAGGGGAACTGCTCAGGGCCTGCAGTCAGCGGCCAGCTCAGGACTGTGTTTGCCAGCCAAGTGCAGCCGGGTCAGTGTGTGGTTTGGGCCCAGGAGGCAGAGCAGGAAGGGCATCTGTCTCGTGTCAGCAGGGTAAAGATGAGCGAGGATGTGGGGACGTTTGCTCCACTCACCCGCCATGGCACAGTGGTGGTCAATGACATTGTCACCTCTTGCTACGCAGCCACGGATCAGCACTGGCTGGCTCACTGGGCTTTCGGCCCACTCAGAGCACTCCACAGATGGGGAGGGCCAATGGGCCATCAGGTTGATGGAGTACACTGGTATTCCTCATTGCTGCACTGGGTGGGGAGCCGTGTACTCAGCCCAAAACATTTCCACGCCTGGGGAGTGATGGACATCGACAGGTGAGGGGAAGGACAGTGCGTGTTGTGAGCAAATTTCAAGAGAGTACTCATGACATGAAAGAGTGTAAAGGCTAGAATAAAGGTTCTAGGAGGAAGAAGAAGAAATTCTGAAAAAGAACAGAATAGTACAGAATAACTTCTCACCCAAAAAGACTCTATGCCCTTTAAAGACTTGAAGGATGCCGTAATTCTGTCAACACTGCATCACTTGGAGCATCGCGTCAACGGACGTTGACGGAAAACATTTAAAAACCCACATGTAAAAATATTCAACGCAAAACTATTTAAAAATGGGTTTCTTTTACTGCCTACACTGGAACATATTCATAAAACACACAAACACGCACACACATGCATACACACATGCATTAATAAACATTCGTATACTGACTGAGGTGATGCAGCAGAGGTAAAAAAGTAGATAAATTAGCTCAGGTAAGCAGTGACTCAGCCATAGGAGACCAATCTTAGCCTGTCTGATACTGTAGATGTTTGAGTAGGATGGAGTGTTATATGCAGGAAAAGATGAAAGATGGGGAATAGGACACTAACACAAACAAAGTAGCTTTGAAAAATAAATATCCCTGGTATCCCTGGAAAAAATCTGCCAGATACAACAAAAGCGGTTTTCTCACAGTCTGCCGTTTTGTATGTTATTTGTTACGTACTGTTCTTATTCTCATTATTCTCTCACAAGTTCATATTCATTGGGACAGGCCCATTGATGCAGTCAGTTTCTTATTGGAAATGTTCTTTGTAACTTTATCAAGTATTTAATAGTCACATTGTACAACGTATTTCTACATATAGCATACACAAGGGGTAAGATACACAACATTACACAATACAATCATTTTTTCAGTGCACAGCCTATTGAACATCGTTATGTTATACTATACTGTCTGTTTTCCCTATGTATGCTTTATGGATTAATACCCCATATACAATCTGACTTGCTGTATTTACCTTTTTTGTGGCATTATTCACTTTTTACCAGAAAGATGTCAAAAATTATATAATGTTCATAAAAGTATTTAAAGATCTATTTTTCAAAATTAAACAATATGGAAATATACTGTTTCTCTCCCTTTTTTGTTCCTGTTAGAGAGGGTTTTTGCCTCCTCTATAGTCCATGCTACATCACAGGAGATACATAAGTCTCTATAACCCCGTAACCTTGCATATGCATGTAACTCAGTGCTTAGTCATAGACTGTTGCTGCACTATCATTCTTAGGTCAAGCCTAAAAAACACTGATACTCAAGTCTCTGTCAAGGAATGAACTTAAACTTAAAAACAATGACAATGTGCAAATTGGCTACAGTTTTGTCCACTGCATAGTGGGGCTCTGACAAGTCACAGCAATCATGCTGGATTTCCTCTGTTACTGAGGCAATAAGCTGGACATCTCTGGAGAGGTTACCAGTACTTTCTCCACATCTGGGCTTCTGCAGGCATAGAAAGGGACAATCCGGAGCCCAGGTAAGCCCAGCACTTTCCTCAAGAGTTCTGGTGGCTCATACACAGCCTCCAGGCTTTGGCTGGCTTCTTGTTGCTTATTGGCTAGTGAGCATATCTTTTTAGTGTTCTGATCTTGTTCGAACCCCCTCTCAGACAGTGTTCCTAGATCACAAAAATGTATTTAGAACATTAGAATGGTTTCTGTACTAGAATACCCGCATCAGTATGACAAAACTACATTTTTCCAAATGTATCAGTAGTATTTTTTTTGTACCTGAAACTGTGTGGTCTAGAAAAAAAGCCAGGAAGCCGACCAAAAACACAGGTAACATCAGACAAGACTGCAGAAATATATCCAGACTGGGTACACCTAAATGCAAAAAAAGAAGAACATTTAATGCATTTCATCCCATGCACACAAACTGTTACAAGCAAATAACAAGCATTACATCCTAAATATGTGGAGGAAAACATTAACATCCTACCAGTGTGGATGAAGCCAGACTGCATTCTGAACCAGCGAGGCAACACTAGACACATGAACATAGTGAAGCCTGTATTGAAAATATTGCGGCCCGAGTCCACGTCTGTGTACTGGAGGTATGTTATACCTGTCGCTGTAGCCACAGTGTAGGTCACACTAAGCAAAGCGCCTGCAAGGAAGGAAAAGGTACAGGGTCAAGGTTAGAGTTGCATCTTTTTAGGTGATCCATGGCTTTGAGGCTGCATGTGGGGAGACGAAGGGAGAATGAATAAGAGAAAAAAGTCACCATGGATAGCCAGAGGGATTGAGGTAAGCAGTGGAATCAGTCGCGGAAACACACCCAGAAGCAGCAGCATCACACCAGCAAGCTGCACAGTGCCCCGAGACCCACACTGAGAGAAATACAAAAAGAAAGAAAATAAAAGAGAAATAAAACATTCACATACACAAGAATACAGCAAAAATAAAAGTGTACAGGGAAGAAAAAACTTGCAAAACATTTTACCCTCAATTAGCCAATACATTTTTTTTCAGTTTTGTGTTTCTGGAAATGTTTGACACCTATAAAATTGACAAACATACATTGCATAGCTGAAATCAGTAGTAGCAGTAGTCATGCACTGATCAAATATACTGAAACAGTTTTGGCACAGCACATCACACAGATGCTCAGACTGAAAAATGGGGATTCAGTCTCTGGCCACAGGACACTGATGGCTGGATATTTTTGGTTGGCAGACTGTTCCCAGCCTAACAGTGAGCATTGCTATATATGATTAACTCTGTACAGCACACTAACAAACACACTAACATATAGTCAAGAGGAAAAAAAGCAGATTATATGGAAATTGCTGATTTTTTCAATGTATAGTATGAACATTCAGGATTTAATTAACTCTCTAACTGTGTAATGAAATCTCTTTTTCCTGCATGCCAGTGGAAAAAGCCAGTGGAAATGTTATGGTTTAGGGTTGCTTTGCTGCCTCAGGGACTGGGCAGCTTGCAGTCATTGATTCAGCTTTGAATCCTGCATCATATCAAGGAGTGCTTGAAGATAATGTAAGGTCATCTGTCCAAAAGCTGAAATTGAACTGGAGTTGAACATTTCAACAAGATAATGATCGTTAGCACAGAATCAAATCCAAGGAATGGCTCAAAAAGAAGTAATGGAGGGTAATAAAATGGCTTAGTCAAAACCCAGATCTGAAAATGTTATGGTGGTGGGGTTGTAGAGGCAAGAAATCCCTTAAACATCTTAAATGCAACTAAAAGAATTTTGTAAGGAAGAGTGGTAAAACATTTTTAGCAAGTGAATGTCAGAGATTAGCGGACTAGCACGCAAAATATCTAAAAGAATTTATTTTTTCTTAAAGGGGCAATACTAGCTTCTGAGGTTAAAAGTGTGTACTTATTTTCTCCACAGGAATATATTTTATAATAAATAATTGTAAAACTACTTTTCCTTTTGGGTTTGTTCACATACATATTTACATATATATAATGTGTATCCCAAAAGTCAGCATGCAGCATTCACTTTTTAAACCACAGTAACTCCTCTGTGGTATTGGGCAAGACAGACTAGCCTTCAGTCCCCACATGCATTAATGAGTTTTGGGTACCCAGGACCCTGTCACCAAAATTTCAACACCAAACATGTCTTAGGTTTTGCTGATCCATTGCTTTAAAAAGGGGGAGATGAGAAAGGCTTTGCTGAAAAACATGTAAATGATAAAAGCACAAAAGATTTCTGCAAATAGAAACTGAAGCCTGCTCCAAATGTCAAATTAGGGGAAGCACTGTCATACCTGGGTGAGTCCCAGCATACAGGCATTAGCTACACTGCTGGAAAGGCCCACTGGTGCCCCCATCAGACCAGCAAAGACACTGCCCAGCCCCTCCACACTTAACCCTCTGTTGCAGGCCTGTACTGGAGGTGTGGAGGCTTTCAGAAGCCGTGCTGTTAACAGATATACTGCCTGAGAACTGACACAAGAGGACAAGCCTGCGGCCACTCCTGCTGCAATACTCCGGCCAGACAGCAGGGGGAGCCCTAGACCTGCGTGTGTAAAGGAGAATAAAGGGGCATATACTCATTATTCACTTTATAAAAAAAACATCTACCTTGTACTCATTGGCTCTCTTAATATCATCTGTCTTATATCTTCACTAAACAGATGAACAGATTATAACCCAAATGTTGTCATGCTCAGTTTCGATCAGCCAGCTTCAACCTTATTCAATAATTTAAAAATTCCTCAGTTTCTGACCACAGGGCCACCTTTTGAGTAATGAATCCTTCTCAACACAAAAGTAACACTTTGATTTGGTACGGTAGTGTGTATGGTGTTGGTCAGGCCCTGTGATTGAGAATAGCCCACCCAAAAATATCCAGCAGTTTGTTGTCAGAAACTGACCAATCATGAAGGGACATAGGATGACTTGCAGAAACTTTTTTTTGGCAAAGTGGACCCACAAGGCAAGTGTTTCCAGTTGCCAATGATTGTAAATTATGCTGGCATACATGTTTTCTTAGCTTGTAGAAAATTTGAATTAAAATATGATAGAATCATTTTACATAATGTGTATTAATGCAAACTTGTGTTAAATGATTACGTGTTGGATTTCATGTTATAAAAACATGTGCATTAGGTAAACATGGTAAAGGATAGAAATATAAGTTTTTCAAAGCTGATAAAAAACATGAAAGTCCTGGCAACAGCGGCAGAACAAGCAAATCTTCTCAGTGGGAATATCGGAACGTGGGCAATAGATTTCAAAGTTCAATAGTTAAGACTAGAATTTGCATTGCTGCCCAGTGAGAATGAGCTGCTCTGAAACATTTTGAGGGTACCTGGTAAAGGCAAATTGAGCCATGATGTGGTAGTTTCACTTAAGAACGGACTGGATGAGTTTTGAAAATTCCAATCTGGAATTTGGCTTGTATTGAAATCAGTCTTCTCTAAAAGCAGTTCAGACACAGAGTGAGGTCTGATGTGACCACAGTGGTACAGAGCAGCATACACAGCCCACACCAGCAGCGTGGAAAGCAGCACCTGCACACAGACAAAGAGGGATGAACAGCAGAGGTAACAAGTAGATCATTTCCTAAGAAAGGTATGAAGGTTTCTCAACCGAACTGTCCAGTTGTTTTATTCAACTATGCTGATGGAATATATTTGCATGAGGGAAATGTGTATGATTTACAAAAGAAGAATCAAACAGGATTATCTTTTATCTGCTTTTTTTATTGCAGCAGTTGAACATAATGTTTGAATATTAAGAAAGCTGCAGTTGGTGCTGTTGATGATGTGAATGGTTTTTCTCACTCTTCCTCTTTCACACCTCACTGCTTTCTATCACCTCCACCCAGAATTGACAGTGTTCTATAGTCAGTCACATTACAGTTCAGGGAAGTTCATTTCCACTTGGCTGATATAATGGCCACTTGGGTACCTTCAGAAAAAAGCTATGACTCATAAAAAAAACACCCATATGGGCACCATGTCCTGCATTTTTCTTGCATTTTACATTTACTTTTGAGTTATAATGTTTGTGCAGTATGTAAAACATTCAACATTAGTTTAGCATAATCATTTTATAACCCCTCTTTAGCCTTCAGAACTAAACAAGCAGTCTTTGAAACTGTACCTTTAAGACCACTATATGTAAATTGTAACAGTCACTGTCTTGTGTCAAGTTCCTGTTTATTTACCTTTGCCACATGTACCTGTGTTCCTGCCTGAGTTCTGCTGTCCCTTTTCAAAGTCTCCACACTGTCTCAGGTGTTCAGTGTTACATGTAGCTATATGTACCCTTGTCACTATTACTGATGTTATGTATGTTATGTTATGCTATGTCTTGTTGTCTATTCATCACTTAGCCTTGTTATTCTGTATTTTTGGGTATATGGGTGTTTTTGTTTACCCATTTTTGAGTTCTTTTAATAAAACTGGTAAAACTAGCAAATGCTTCCAAGACCACAAATCATTACATAAATAAGCACTGTTCTGATTGACTGTCCTTTATTGTGGCTTTTTCAAAAAGCAACCTAGTCTAAATTCTCCTTATAACAGAGTAGGGCTCAATTGCTGTAGCCTCGATAGGTGGATATATGTAAATGTGTCGAATTTTGCAGTTTATTTCTGGATATGGATTACAAGGACCGAGTAGTAAATGCTACATTTTAAAACAATATTTACTTACTAAACTGAACTTTTTTCTAAAAGCAAGAAACATTCTGTTTTAGACTAATGACCTGTCCAGGATGTTCCCTTGCCTTTCATCCTAAGAGTGCTGAAATAGGCACATCACCTTACTAAGATAACTGGCTGAATAAATGAATGAATGACACATAGGCTCTTTAAGAAACATCTCTTTAGTTCTTTGAGCCTTTTCTGTAACCTCAGGTAAACTCACAAAGCATATTTGCACAGTTTACAGTATTGATGTGGTGCTGCTGTCATCATTTCTGTCATGCTCCTTTGCAACTGGTATGAAGTATGGAGTTACACTCACTGAGAGCATGCTGAAGACAGGGTACTGTGGTAGCCTCAGGCAGGCAGGGAGAGAGCAGGAGCGTAGGTGCTGAGACAGAAACACCAGCAGAACCATGGTTCTGAAAGCAGACATATGGGGGCATTGTTTTTGTGGGAGAGAGGGAGTTTTTACACAGGTAATGAAGGGAGTTAACTCTTTTAAATTAGGTAAATATCTTAATCCTGTACTGTCAAGCCTGTTGTAAACAAAAATATAACACTTATGCAACTATGATTAACCAAAAAAGTTAAGCCTCTTAAAGTTAATGGATATTATTCAGGTAATAATCAATACAATATATAACAATTTTGAGATAATTATGTATACAAAAAAAATAAATTATCTCTATAAACAGCCAAGGGTTCAAGGGGTACAGCAGAAGCAATGTCTGCATGCATGCTGATGCTTACAGCAGAGCAAAGCCCCAGTGGTCAGAACAAAGCAGAGCTGCCTCTCTGTAGATGGAGAAGCCCAATATACAGAGAACAGGGGTCAGTACAAGGGGACCACAGCAGCCCAGCAAAGCTCCACCCACACCAGTCCACCCCACTGATAATTGCACCAATCCAGCTGCCACAGCCATGCCCTGCAACTACACACACACAAGGAATATCAGAAATGAAAGAAAGCTTTTAGCAAGCGGCCTACATAAACCTTATAACTTGGACATGGAGTTGTGTTCTGACAGCAACAGCATACAGTGCATCAGTAAGATAGAACAGATGATAAACATGTTTAACATGTAGCATATGGAAAAAAAATTGTCTGACTAATTTTCTAGAATAATACATTCTCCTTAGTAAGAATGTGTTTATGCTACAGAGCATGTAGAGATGGCAGAGCGAGAGATAGCAAGGGGGTGGTCTGACTGTTCAGGACCACGGACAGCAGTGCAGTACCTCTCTAACTGGGTGTGTTGGGGCCTCAAGCTCCTTTGATTTTTCACACTGCACCCTGCAGGCTGCAGACGTCCCTGCATGAAAGGGAGCAATCAGTTCTAGTGCAGAGTAGTTCAATGGTTTAACAGCCTGAGGTGGGCAATATGTTATCTTGATAAATTATATTGCAGTAATTTAGTAATTTATTACTGAGTATATCATGAGCGTTGTACTTCAGAAACCCTAAGAGAAATATTAACACTAATGAAGAACCAATGAAAGCATTGTTTATTAACTACACACTCTATAATAATTATGCCATTAATATCATGTCAATTGTTCTTTCTCCTATTCCATCTAAAGATTTAATTTTTTAATTATTTTAAACACATTTTTATAGCTTTCTTTTCTAAAATCAAAGTATAAAAGATCATAATGTATCATGCACCATTAATATGAATTGTGAGGGTACTATATAATATTATATATATATATATAATACCATAATACTGTCATACACATGAGAAGCTAAAATGGGGTGGTGATGCTAAATTAAATGAATATGTTACAGATGAACAGGCCTAAAGTAAAACGTCCACAGTGTACTTTGTATGAAGACAGGGCTTGACTGACCTGTCTGGGCAGAAAACAAGATTAGGGCAGGAATCAGGAAGTCCAAAGATGGAGCCTGGACTAGTGGCAAACTGTGGAAAAGATGCAGATTAAGTGCAAGATTCTATAATGACCATGTGAAACAGGGCTGAGAGAGAAAGAGAGAAGGAAATCTTACCGTGATCCAAAATAACTCTGTAAGAGTGTACAAATTCCTGAATAAAAGAACACTGAGGATGCCATGGGCTGCCTTTCAGCCTGTTCCACCAATGTCCCCACCACAAGTGTACACAGAGAGACCTGCACCACAACATGCTGCATACAAAGACATACACAAAGAAAAGAGGTTTATTAATGTTAATTGCAAGGTACTAGTAAATAGGGTGTGCACACTGATTACTGTAGTTTTTTTCAATAATTGACAAAATGTATAGACTTACACTGAAGAACACTTCATTATTTTCACAGGGTTGCACACAAATAAAAATATCACATCAGCTCCTGATAAAACGTTTGCTGTTTAAATTGTAAAAAGAAAGGATTTTGAGGCCTAAAAATTGTAAATGAACAATAACCATTTACATTGTATTAACTGCTTTAATCAGGTTACTTTTTACAATCATTTTATTATACAGTGACAATTTTTACTTAATTTTAAAAATTAAGTTTGTTGACATTAAAGTTTTGATTTTTTACTAAGAATTGTATTGATGTAACAACCTGTATTCATGTGCAACCATCTGACACATTAAAATGATTTAAAGTATAATTGTGTTTTTTAAAGTGTCTAAGCAATGTTCAAGAAAACAAAAAATTGCCTCTAAATCTTGAATCCCACAAAACATTTCAGCACGAAATCAACCAGCTTGTCACCTCAGATTTTAAACGACATGGGCTTCAGGCTGAAATAATTTTTTTTTGGAAGACAACCTCTAATTTAACTAATTTTTTTTAGTTATATATCTGATCTCAGTACCTACATACATACCCGCTTAAAAAAAACCACATTATTATGCTAAATGTGTTCATACAGATGAAATAAGGGAAAATCAAGCATGCCCTTAAATGTTTGGACTGCTGTGTATTTGTAGAAACTGATTCAACCCAAACCTTTACCTTAGAGCAACACTGTAATGTAACAGTACTAAATTCACAGAAAATCATAAAGCAGAAGTAGAGAAAATGTTTAGATTATGTTAAGTGTTGCACGGAAAATATTGCTATAAACAAACAAATGATACCTTATTAAAGAGAGAAACTGATTCTTTAGCCATTTCTACTGTTATTGGTTGAATCCACTAATCTGTCAAATTACCTGGAGTGCCAAGGCTATGTGTAGCACGAGCGGAGGACAGCGGTCCACTCGAAGTCTCTCCAGTCTTTCAGCTTCACTCAGGTCCACAGAGTCCTCTTGACACGTTGCCATCCACTTATGTCTGTCCAGCCTCACCATCTTGTCTATCAGGAGAGTTTAGTGTTTTCTTTTTTTCTCTGGAGCTATAAAACACCTGAACAGCTTTATGCTGGTCAGTTACTGCTGTAGTTTTTTCGGCAATGCTCTGAGTCTGTCCCTTCCATGAGTAACTTGAAAGTCTAGCAGACTTAGTACACTTAGCTGAGGCCTCTCCCTCTCTTCCCTTCTTGCTGTGTGTTTCTAAATCATATGATGACCTTTGACTCCTGATTGTGAAACAGCGAGTAGTTTGTGACTGCTCGTGAGATTTTTCCATTTAATCATTATCTTTTCATTGACTAACAACAACAGCGAAAGATTACATAAAGACAGTAGCTTTTAGGCTCACATGGCCTTGAATAATTTTAGAGCTTTCCTGCTACTGTAAACACGTTGTAACACAAAAGTATGCATGGCAAAACAATGCCCTATTTAGCCTGTTTCTTAGAATGCCAACTTAAATGAACGGGATGATCTACCTGTTTTGAATAAGTTAGGTTTAATGTGCACAAATACACAATTACACTTCACTGCAGTTCAACGTAATTCAACCATGGAGCCACTGAGCAGTCACTGCTTTTGTAGGACAACAGTTGTATGTTTCTACAGATCTTGGGCAAAAAGCTATAAAGTGGAAATTCACAGATTTTTAATCACTGAATTGTTGAGATCTAACCCATTCAAAACGGTTTGCAGTGAAATGGTGCATTTAAAGGTTTTCTTTTCAGCAGTGGTGTTTTCTTTTCAGAGCTTGTGGTGACTTCAATACAAATATAGTTATTTTTTTAATATAGAGTTTCTGTGTACAGTAGAGTTTCTATGGGTAATACTTATGATAATAAAAACATTAAAAAATATTCTCTATGGGGGAGTACTTCCCCACCATGAACAGATATAGAAGATTGTTTAGGCCAAAATCTTATCTCAAAACAATGACCCAGACATTAAGCAGTTTGCTTGTAACAGTTTTATGAAATAATTTTATGTAAAGCAGCTTACAGAGGCCTTCAACCACCACTGTGAGCAATTCTGCCTCAGTAAGTTTCTCTAAAAAGGAACATTTCACAACCAGCTACATATAAATCTTTTAATGGCTCACATCATGGATAACCACATTTCCTTGTTTTTTTTTTAAATAAAAAGCATATCATCACTGTTACATATGGTCTATATTATGCAAATACAGCTGGAAAAGTAATCAGTTTAAATGTTTTTTTTGTTATGCATCTTTTACTATATGGTTATCCTTTAATATATCCATTTATTGATCCTATATCCGTTTAAAATCAGCAATTCACAACAAAGCTTTAAGTGTTTTAATCCAGATGGTTAATGCAGCATAGTTAGGGGGCAATCAGAAAAAGGTAATTTACGTATATACTAGGGGTGGAACTTACTAGGGGTGGAATTTAAAATTATCTAATTAATTAGAGGCTTTGTAATTAATTAATCTTGATTTTGATCTTGAATCACATTTAATCGCACAAGAAACTTTGCCCCAAAGTGCAAATGTTTTGTTTTATTATTTAAAAGGGTTTTAGTGGGGGACAGAATCGAAAAATAGACATGGACATGAATATTGTAAACTCAAGCTCTTTTAATTTCTGGGGGAAAAAAAAGAGTTTATCAAAACAGAGAAACAAAAATAATATCCCTCGCTAAAATTGGGCAGACTTAAAAATTAAGTGCTATTTTAGGTACTTTAAGTACATTTTCAGAATGGTATTGTCTTTAAATAACAATAATTTCAGCATAAAGTGCAGTTTTTCTTTTTTTTAAATAAATAAGTTATTTAAAGTTTTAAAACTTTTTAAATTTTTTTAAGTCTTAAAATTACATAAAGGTAATTTGACTAGCTTCACCTTTAAACTTTGAGTACCCTTAGCCAAAATTATTTTCTACATAAGGCTGACACCTTTTGTTGGTACTCGAATTTGTACTACTAGCGTTAACAGCTCCTAGTTTCTGTGCTCGCTGCATTTAGATGGTACAGTAAGGTTGAAGTGTTTCGGTGGTATGCAAACTCCTTTTTGCACAGTTTGCACAAAAGCACGCTTTTATCAAGGCTTCCATCGGGTGGTCTTTTGAAATGAAATTTTTGATCAGTCCTAGCAACGCGCTTTCTTACGATTCTTCCAATTTTTGTAGCTCTGATGTGTGCATCAATGTAATCGGTGTACCAGGAAATCGTGCATTGACAAAAGATCCCCTTTGCTTGGAATGCAAAGTGTGATTAAATGCATAATTTCTTTTTCAAATTAATTAATCACAATTAACGTGTTAAATTCCCACCACTAAAATATAAACATTCATATATTCTTAAAAGCACAGTATTTTAGTTCAAATCCCAAGTCCGTAACATTGGGAGGTTTAATTCTAGCAGTTCTTTAATTATTAGTTTTTTTTTTATTGTTTTTACCATTAGTCAACACTTACTAATTTATAGTTTCAAATTACTTTTTTTATTTACTTACTTTTGTATTTCTTTCTAATTAGGCGCATCTGATATCAAACTTACATTTGACTTATGCATTTATTATGTGCAATGCATATCACAATGAAAAAGAAAAGATAAAAGAAGTAGTAGTTATGGGATAAACTGATGTTTATTAGCACTGAACAGACAAGAGGGTGCATGGCTGTAGAATAGGAATACTCATGGCTTATAGAGGCTTAAGGGGGCCCTGGACCTCAAACCCACCTCAGCAAGAGAACATAAATACATCAACACACTGTACATGAAGTTAAGCATGCCTCAGTCACATTCACACAACGGTCAAACATATACTGTAGATATGTTCAGAAAATATTATGTGTCTTTATCATTGAAGCTCAACAAAATGACACCATGTTCACATTTACAAATGCACTGGCACAATGACAGAGGCAAATACACTCACTTTAGGCTGAAGTACACAAGGAGAAATGTGTTTTCCACCTAGTTAGTGTATTTATTATGATCTAATCAATTCTATTAGCTAGAGTTATATCAAGAGTATCTCAGTAACTGTCTTTAGACAGATGTAATTTAATTTGTAGTGAAGGAAACAAACACACACACACACACACACACAAACTTGCTTGATTGTATGAAACTCTTCCATATCTAGAAGTGTCTCATTAAAGAAAGATTAAAAATGTAGTTTCTTAAATGGCATGAATGGTAAACCAGGTTGCAATGGGCCTAGTTTATCTCTCCCTCTGTACAGACCATTCACAAGGTTAAAGTTCATGTCAGCAGATATGGAAGTACACAAGGTAGGTTTTCCAAGTGAACAAAGAAGGGTTATAATCTGTGAAGCACATGTGAAATAGAATCAGCAATAAACAAAGCACAATATACTTGACAGTCCTGTGGATGATTAAGAAATGCAGTAAGGAATCCAGTCCATGGCACATAGGAGTTTTATACTATAAACACTCACCAGTATCTCTTCAACCATCATTTGAACCACAATGTACAAAAATAAAACTATAAATACAGAGTAACAGTGTAAGAGGATTCAATAAATATTATGCATATTCTTTGTTTGTGGCTGAAAGCTGCACCATAAGAGGGAGAGCAATTACTCATAGAATTTGACAAATGCTTTCTCATCCAATTACAACATATGTCAATTTCTCAGAAACACCTCCAGAGAAGAAATGAAGATTTGTTATACATTATTGCATTAAAACCTATTTGGAGGAAACAGGACATGGATATTTAGTGTGTAACCATAAAGGTTGAAATTATGATGTACTAAATATACATACAACAACACTGTGTGTCACTAAGCACTATGCAGCATGTGGATGTGGGCGAAATAACTAACAAAGAGAAAGAAAGCTGTCTGAAAGCTCTCAACACATTTACATTGTCTGCACAAATGAAATGAGGGCCAGGCAAGAGACTGTGTTGATGCTTCATTTTATACCTTTTATCCTGAGCAAAATATCTGTTCTTTAGCATTTAAAGTAGCTGCATATGTCAGTGACTTACTGCATATATTTAAGTTTTTGTTTGTGGGGTTTTGTTATTGTTGGCTATAGTGTGACTTGTAATGTGACAGGACATTAGAAGGAGAGATTACTAATTTCTTATGGTAAATTGTTAATGATTATTGTCTCCACTATATTTAACACTGAGATGTTCATATATAGCATGTAAGTAAGGATTTCGTTCATTCTCATTAATTGCTGAGTTCATTAGGTATTTAAACACTCAATTTATACAACTGATATCAAGATGAAGAGGCCATAAGAAATAATATATTCTATGTTCTCCTTATCCTTAGCTGTGACATGATTATATGTATTTAAGGAGTATCATGCAGCCTGTTCCATTACTGTTTAACAATAAACTACATTAAGGTCAGTTTCCTTTAGAGGGTTATGTGTTTCTTAAATTCATCTAGCTATCCTACACTGGTTTGTTCAAAATAGACAGAGCACAGCAAGGATCAGAACAATAAAAGGGGCCAGAGGGTTAAAAAGGATAGCCTGTTCAGTCAAAGAAGGACATGTTTAAAGTCTGACTGTTAAACAGGCTGGCACATATATATTATGCCTCCTTGGTAAGTACAATATGTAAATAAAACAGCATTTGAAAGAGATTTTACTTACTCAGAGAACGGGCTAAACAAAACATAATACACTGAATCTCACAGCCACTCTTGGAACAATCAAAACTGTAAACATAAATTGATTCACAATACAAGCATCCTCCACTGTTAAAAGTCCTTAATGGAATCACATACTAAGAGCTTGTTGTTGGTGTTTTGCTCTAAAGTCGTTTCACATACCTCCTTTTTCACTAAATATCCCTAAATTTGAAGGTGATGCAAAGTGTCATGGAAGAAGAACAAAGAGTGAAGATTAAAGTTCAAGGTCACATCATGGCTCTCACATCTTCTGTGTGAAGTTTTCAGGAAACACTCCTTTTTTGCTTATATCTTTCATCTGAATCCAGTCAGCCTCTCTCACCCCCACCAACCAGCCCTCATCCTGCAAAAACACACAAAATTCAAGCTTGCTGCTTTACAGCTTTGAACTGTCAGAAATTATAGACAGGTGACAAATGAAAGAAAAACCCGAATTAGGAGGCTAAACATAACAAGTGCAGATTCTTCCAGACAGGTGTACTGTATGATATAACACAGCAATTATCATTCTAAAATGCTCAATGGCATGTACAAGAATGCTGAGCTGCCCTAGTCAACCTTAATTTTGAATCAAGATGGCAGAAGGACTTCAAAATGAGGGTTCATCATTGAGGCATGGATGAAAGGAGCTTCAGTCAGAAAGGCTGACCAGAAGGCTTGTACATTGGTGGGAATAGTGACTAAAGTGAATTTAGATTTAAAGAAGGAATACATCAGTTCACAGGGCCAGATAGTGTTGTCAAAAGCACTTCTACAGTTAGCGTGATGCTTGAGCATTTGTAAGGAATAACACAAGTGCAGCTGTTTGTTAGGTGGCTGAGAATGCCAATGCAGTACATGATCAGACTGCATAAGCAGGAACAGTGTGATCACGACTACAGAGAGATGGATACTAAAACAGGTCTGCAGTGCATAAACCCCTCATTATAGAGAAACGCACATTTGAGAGTTCAGTGGTGTAAAAAACACTGACACTACAGAAATGTAAAAAAAGATATGGTAGCCAGATCTCAACATAACACCTTTGGGAGACTTTACAGTAGTGCAATAGACATTATATTAATTTGAAAATCATTGTTCCATCTCTTTTGTAGACTCATGGTAGCCCAACAAGATAAGAAAAGATTGCACTGACCTGGTCATCTGCATTATCATATGTCATCACAAGCACAGCGTCTCCTGCCTTCATCTCTAACTCATCTGTGTCATTGGCAGCATAGTCATGCATCGCTTGAACCTATAGTAGAAAAATAACGTATGGCTTCAAATCAGAAAGTCAGAATAGACTTTTTGTTGTATGTGACAAAACAGCAAAAACACTGTTGGAGCTTACAAATAACCGTAATTTATTGAAACACACTTTGTACAGAAAGTTTGGTGGCATCTCTACTTCTGTGGTCCCATTAGCCTCTTCTGCTGTCTACATGTAAACAGGACACGAGAATTAAACAAGACAAAGTCTACCAAACAGTTGGGTCTGTATTTAAACAAAAGATAATAGTAGTATAAAACAAAATCTGTATGGGTCCACATGCTTTTTAGAATCTTTTAGAACTTACTGCTTCTGGTGCTGCTGCTACCGCTGGCTCTTCTGTGGCAGCTGCTTTTTCTGTTGCCTGCAAAACAGAAAAGGGAGAAGAGAACTGGAATGAGAGAGAGGGACAGAGAGACAGTCAAGCAGAGACAGAAAAGGACAAACAGAGACAGAACAACAACAAAGAAAAGTAAATATATGCTCTCAAACATGCTCAAACTACTACTACTACTACTACTACTACTACTACTAGTAGCACATTTCAAATGCCATGCCATTTGACTTTGTGCTTAATTGGTGGTGCCCACAGCAGCATGCCTTTGGTCTAGCTCTTCATGAGCTAGCCAAGGCATGGGCACAGTGTCAACTAGAACAATACCTGAACCCCTTCACTGTCCAAACCCTGAGCGCGCACTGGCTGGGAGCCATCATCATCCCAAGTTGGCTCTGAAGCTGGAGCAGGCACTGGAGGGGTGCCATCATCATCCCAGGTAGGATATACAGGCGCAGCACGCACAGGTTGACTACCATCATCATCCCAAGTAGGCTCGGTATCTCCATCCCCCCAGCCAGTGCGCACAGGCTGGCTAGCATCATCGTCCCAAGTCTGAGGAGCCTCATCGTGGCTCTCTGCTTGCTGCAGTTGGACGGGGGGTTAGGGCAGTGTGGAGTGATGGGGGGCAAGGGTAGGAGGGCATATGGGAGCCAGGGGAAGGCATGGCCAGGTGTCATTCACAGGGGCCAGTGAAGGAGAAGCGAAGGCCAGGAGAGTGTGAAAGAGGTGAGCATTGCTGTGACTGGAGATTTTTAAATATGAATGCTGCGTTTTAGGAAAATAATGGAATTTTGGAATGCATGCAGCATTAAGTGGTGACTGAACTAAAGTGAATGCTAAATATGATTAAAATGAACGATAATTGTTAGGACATTTTTTGATGTTTAAAAAAAGGTTAGACCATTGTCTGTATTTCATGACTGTACAAAACAGCTCTGCCAGTCACATCTGTGTATGGAGAGAATTTCCTTAAAGTATAACTGAATTATATGAAAATAATCAAATTGTTGTCAGGTCAGGAATTCATAACCCAATGCAGCATTTACAATTACTAAAGACAGATTAGTTACTAATGAAAAACAAAGAGGAACACAGAATATGTGTGTCTACAAGAAACATCAAAACCAAGTCAGAGTATAGCTCCAGATAATGACAATGAAGACTGAATAAAATGTAACAACACACTCACCTCCCATGCATCCCAGGTCTTTAGTAAACCACAGTTTTGAGCAGATTTCAGAAAATGAATGTCAAGACAAAACGCAAATATGAGACAATGTGAAATAAAATCACAAAGTAAGGTGCAACAACATTCATAAATGTCTATAATTTTGGCCAGTAGCAGACACACCTGAGGGTTGGTGGCGACTGGTGTCGTAGCGGCCTGCAGTGCATCCAGGTCCATGTCCAGAAGATTACTGGTGACTGGGGCATCATACTGTTGGTGGGGAGAACGTTACTATAACAGCAAAATTCAATGCAAATAACCATAGCCTTATTACAACTTTGAGCTCTGTTAAAGACTGACCTCTGTTGGAGATGTAACACTGATGCCTGGAGTAGCAGCCTCACCAAATAGGTTAATAATGCTCTCTTGCTTTAGTTCCTTTGATGGAGTGACTTTCGGAGGTGGAGGAACAGCAGGCTTCAGCTGTTAAAACACGCACAAACACTATCTTAATTGAGTAAAGAAAAATGTTAACATGTTTTATAGTAATCAACCTAAAATATAAACTATAAAAATAATTATTTAAAGCAATGCAAAAGAAAAGTCATATGTGTAGTGATCTTATGTTCTATTTATTTCCTTGTATTGAGAAAAAAATATACTTGACTTATCATTGACATTTGTTTTTCTTCTGTTTTTTTATTAGAATTTAAACATAACAGCTGTCTTTCACACTGTACCACAATATCACAATAGATGGATAGTGATTGTCCAAAGTGAAATAACACTTGGTTAAGTTAACTTACTTTAAAAGTTTAGAATATTTATCCTTCAGTAAATTCAGTTATTGTTCTCTTTACATTTCAGAGGTTTTTAACACTTCAGAGGTTTTGTTCTAACAGCAATGGTATAATAGAAGTCAATGAGCAGTGTGTTAACAGCCATTTATAAGTACAAAAAAGCACTGTTTAGATTTTAAACTACATAGGCCACATATGAGGTTAAAACACTGGAGTACTGCTTTAAAGAAATAACTTTTGGAATGTTCTTTGCAGACCCGAAAGTGATCTTTTTATGGAGGTGTTCTAAAGAATCTTTATTTTTAAGTGAAGTGAAAGTGACTATTTGTCATAGGGAACACACTCAAGCACCACACCTCTGCATTAAACCCATCACACATGCACACATGGAGCAGCGGGCAGCTATAACAGAGCCCCAGGGAGCAGTGTAACAGGACGATACATTGCTCAAGGGTACCTCATTAGTGCCCGGGCTGGGACTCAAACCTGCAACCTTCAAGTCCCAAAGGCAGCATCCTAACCACTAGGCCTCCACTGCCCCCCTTTTTAATTTTCATTTTTTAAGTGAAGTGAAAGTGATTATTTGTCATTTAAGAGTGGAAGTTAAAGCAGAGAGATTACTGCTTCATTTGACTATTATAATTATACTATATTATAATCTTGAAACATAAGGTAACTATCATTACTACCTTAGATGGTGATTTGGGGATGGCTGGTGGTCCTCCTGGGCTCAGAGTGTGATTGGCATCTTGTATTCTGTCACTAGAAAATGAAGAACGGATATATTAGCTCTATCCCTATGGGATTATTTGCCATGAGGGACCTCATGCTTGTTATAGGCCCCATCTAAGCCCAGCTTATGCACACTGCAAACCTTAACCTCAGCAGGCACTTCTGTGTCATTAGTCTACATTAGCCTAGTAATATCAGTCAAAAGGCTGCACAGGGACAAAAACTCTTAATCATGCAAAGAGCCTCAGACACACCTGTGCCTTATGCAGATTCATTCTACACATGCAAGCTTCTTGGTGGAGTTACACGGAGTGGACTTTAAATGTTTAAACACATACTGTGAATGTTTAGCAGCTATATGTAACAGACTGTGTCAGTACGGTTTCCGTCTCAAACAAGACAAACCAACATTCAGGTGGGAAGCAAAAGGCAGTAACACAAAAGCCTCAATCAAGAGAGAAATACACACTCACACACCCTCAAACATACATATGCATACACATACAGCACTACAGGCCTGCCACTGTTACCTCCTTGGAGCTGTTGATGTTGTCCCCCTTCGGTAATCTGCTTTTCTGTGAGAGTGGTGTCGGTTTTCATTCATTTATTTATTCTTTTTTGTGTGTCATACTGAGCAAACATGCCTGTATCTGTCTTGAGACACCTCTACTAAATTAACTGGTAAAGACTCTTATAATATGTGTAGGTAATGTTGAATTGATTCAGAGGTGAACTAATCATCACAGCAAACAAACAAGTGTATGACTGACCCGGACATGTCTTGATTCTCCAGTTTCACCAATGTATCATGCATGTTTTGGCTCAGCTGTAAAAAAATGGGAACATATAAGCACACATTACTTTTATATAAGAGGGAATGCATTTAAACTGAGCAGAGCTTGAAGCATTTTTCAATTTGAGTTTAGAAATATGTGACTCTGGATAGGTTTATTTTATGTTTAATTCAGTTTCAGATAGAATTTTCTAGAACTTAGGCTGTTTTTTGATCTTGATGATGTGTTTTAGGTTGGGCTGGGTTTGGACAATTTTCTGAGCTTGGGTCAGGCTCAAACTCAAAATAGATGTAGTAAGGCTGGGTCAGGCTCAGACAATAAGCTTTTGGGCTGTATTTTTGTATTTTTCTAGACCAAAATTCCAGACCTGATTAAAGCTCTGCACTGGAGTCCTTACCTTTCCCATCTCCCTGTGAAACTTTTCCTCCAGACCAGACACACTCTGGAAAGTGTTCACATAGAAGCCAACTCGACTGGAAGAGTAAAAAGTAGGTGTAATTTTTTGTATGTTCAGGCAAAAATACTGCTGTAAGAAATAAAAATCCATGTGAAACGGTGAAAATAGTATTTAATAGATTTGGGGCTGCTGCTAAAGTTTCTGCACTCTACAACATACATTGCTTAAGGGAAAACACTAAAAGATAGAAGTTCATTCTGTTGTGTTCACATTTTTCCATTGCTGACCTGTGGTTTGATTCTAATTTACTACAGAAGCTGATTTAAAAGCACACTAAAAACTACGCAACCACAACATACAGTTAAAACGTAAAGTCATGTTTTAAAAACTACGACAGCTAAATTAGTGTATTTTGAAATGCTCCAAGCTAATACCATTCATGGTTGAAATAACTAGTCCTCAACTCACCAGATGAAGACTTGATACTCGCGCTAGTGGCAGAGAGAAGCTAACATTTGAAAAGATCATGCAGCTGACTACTTATTTTTCATGTTTTGGTCATAATAATAGAATTGTCATGTAACAATGTTACATAGCTGTTGAGCCAACAACAGACACTAAGTTCTTACCTGTTCCAGAGAGATGGCAGCTCCTCCTGAAGATCTACATTGATATCCTCAAACACCTTCTGTGCCCTCTCCAACTCTTCCTCCGCCTGTAAACAAACATATGACCAGTCACTTGTTATTAGTTATTTAATGCTTCTAAACAGGCAGATGAACTGAAAGTCTGCACTAAAGTACAAAAGTTTTTATTACCTGACACCGTGACAGGTTGGTCTGAGCAACATTATGTGCAGAAAGAATCCCCTGTGCCCACCCAGGAGTGGCCCTCTCCAGCAAAGAAGCTGGCTAAATAAAGATATTTAAGAATAAATGATGTTCCCATAAAAAGTACATGCATGCTATGTACATGGTTAAATTGTTCTATTTTGTTCAAGAAATTTTTTGACAAGATCAGGAGGAATACCAGACATTTCTCACATTAATGGAGCTATAGCACTGCTTGCAAAAATGCGCTAATTAATGCCTTGCCAAAGGTACCTTGGAAATCTTAACACCGGTGTCCTTCTTCTTGCCCTTGTTTACAGCAGCAAACGTGTGGCGGGCACTGTCATAGTCCACCAATTTCCTGTCTCGCTTCGCTATACGGGCCTTTAAAAGAAGACACATGTGCAGTAGACAAGCCCATTATACCAGAATGCTCATGAATCCCAAATATCTAAATGTATGAAACAAATATGGCATCCCATTACCTTAATATCTGGAAACTGGCCCAAGTAAGTGTCCATGGATATCAAGGCATGATCCACCAGTTTTTGGTGAAAGTCTGTCCACAAGAGGTCTGTGTCCTGCAATAAACAGCAGACTAGAAATTACAGAGATCAGAGAAACTGCAATAGGTTTATATTTTTGTGAATGGATGGACACAACCACACTCATACACCCGAATCTAAAATGGCATATCTGCAAACATGTTCTAACACTCTTCTAACTCTATGCAACAAAACTAACCCTGAATAGTCTAAACCTAATTTACATGCTTGTAAGTTATGAAGCCTGAGCAAAGGCCTTTGTAAGGATGCCAAGAAGGGATCAACTACTGTTTGGTTCAATTTAGTTGAACTTTTACAGCTTTGAAGCCTAAGCCTTGAATTACTTCTCAACTGTTATGCCATTCCTCTAGTGCATTTCTAACATTCAGGAAGAAAAGACATCAGTAAACAATGGATGGACAAACCAACTGGACTTTGAGTAAATGACAAAGCATAATTTATGTCTTTACAATGTGAGAAAAAAGTTGAGACAAAACAAAACCAAGTACCAAAAGCTGTGGAGTAGAACAAATGTGACTAACATTGAATCTTTCACACAGCTCTAGACACAATGCTGTAAATGAGTAAAGCAGTTACCTCAACAACAGAATCCATTTCATCTTTGCCGTACCATTCTGGCTCATACATATCAGCCAGGCACTCTTGGAGATGCTTGGAGGACTCATGCATTGCTGTTAAATCATATAGAGAAAAGCATAAGCAATTAAACTACAAACACATGTGGGTAATCTGCTAGTATAAAACAGCTGACATCATACAAATAAATGCACCTTTTACAGCAGCCAAATAGGCCCGCAAATCTTTCTGTAGCTTGGTCCCCTCAACCTAAAATAAAGGATCACATTCATAAAATATAAATAAACCACAAAAAAAAAACAAAAAAAAACACACTAGACATTTTAGATACTATATGCTAGAAACAGAAGAGTGAATGTAAAAAAGATCTACACTCAGCTGTAATGATTCAAAGTAGTTCTCACCAGTTGCTTGTTGAAGTTAATAACTCCTTCTTCAAATGCAAGATCTTTTGTTTCATCTGCCTTGCCAAGTTTCTGCATCACCTGAGAGATCACACAGCGGTTTCACTGCTCAAGAATCAAACTGATCAGCCATTGCATTAAAACCACCTGCCTAATATTGTGTAACTCACCCTCATACTGCCAAAACAGTTCAGACTGTGGTGCACTGTGTGTTCTGACACCTTTTCTGTCATAGTCAGCATTCACTTCTTATGCTATAGAAGCTCTTCTGTGGGACTGAACCAGACTGGATAGTCTTCGCTTCCTACTTGCATGAATGAGCTATAGGGGGCCCATGATGCTGTCACCAGTCCACCAGTTGTCCTTCCTTGGATAACTTTTGTTAGGTACTAACTACTGCATACCCGGAACTCTCCACAAGACCTTTTGGAGATGCTCTGACTCATCTAGCCATCACGATAAGGCCATTATCAAAGTCACTCTGATCCCTACACTCAACAATCTTCACTGCACAGCTGTGTTAGTCCTCCTGTAGTTCTTCATTACTGCTCAGTTTCTGGTCATTTAGTTCTGTGACACACACACACACAAATGCCATTATATTAGTGTCACTGCGTTTTTATGATGTGAATTTGTGAACGCTATTATCATTTATCTGAGCAGAGAGGGCCTCGCGAACAGTGTCTCTTTAATAAGCTGTGCTGTTATTGATACACATCCACTTTGACATTACAATAAGCATCTAGAAAATACAGGCAAACCCTTCAAGCAGAAATAGCCCTTGCATACCTTCAAAGAACATATACATACACTGGAGACCAACAACTAGTTAATACAAATCAGTAATTCCAGCATCTTCTAATAAAGAGTAGATTAAGAAAGCAGGTGACTTCATGTGTAAGTCCACAATATTTGTCAGCTCCAAAGCAAAAAACCATAATCAGCAGTAGCACTGGATAATACCTTAATACCCAGAAGTATTATATCCATTACATGGACAAAGTGTAGCTTATTCAGACTGTTTAATCTGTTGAGGAAAGCACTGTAACATTAATATATTGCTATGTTGTACTCAGTGGATTGCTGCAGTAACTGTAACAGGTACTAGTCAGTGGTGGGCAGACAAAATTTATTCAGGATCTTGTTTTACAGGTATTTTGTAAAGGTAATACAAAATTTCTCTGACAACTGAAACAAAAACTAACTGCTGCCTCACTTAAAGTAGGAAACTCTGCCCTGAGGATTTTTTGTCACTATATTTTCTAAACAATATTTGATATGTTTGAAACTTTGACATCTATAATCTGTAACCATCTGTTAAAATAATTTCACAGCTAGTAGAATAGATGTGCCTGAAAGCTACTTTAAACTGTTCATAACCATTAATCAAAATACAAATTTTTCCTCAATTTTCTATATTAAATTTTTTTTTATTATATTATAGCGATTGAGCCTATGTATAGGTAAATGGGTTTAGGACTTTATTTGTATGTTTGTTTGTTTATGCTGTACAATGTTATATGTAATTTTTTTAAACTAATTTTTAAAAAATCATACATATGATATTTATAGGATTTGGCTTACATGTTTTGCAAGTATTATAAAATTTATATTCACAATTTTGATAGAATAGTAAAACTCAATGAGTGATTTACTTTATGATTAATAGTTAATCACTTTATGATCTTAATGCACTTTCTTTCCAATGATGATTCCTTTTTATCTACAATCCTAATATGAATCTCAGGTAAACCAACAATCGAGTGTGTATATAAAGTATATATAAAATACACATTATGATCATTTTAGGACCCTGAGATTCTAGCATCCTTTTTCTATTGTATGAAGTTGCTAACATGTAACTGTGAAATGCTAAAAATCTTTGGAGAATATAATCATAATCATAATATTTTGTTAAAATACTCATTTAGTATAATAAATAACCTGAAGATGTGATGTTTGATGTTTGAAAACTGATGCAGTTCTATGTCCCAAGCAAACAGAATGCAATGTTTCCACTACATATGAGGAAAGAAAACCTAAAGGAAAGAAACACCACCAAAATCCTTTAAAGAGGTCTATTTATTTACTCTCACAGCTACCATGCTCACATGAGAGAAATACCAAAGAGTGATAAGGTGCAGTTAAAATGTGTTGTGGTTACAATGCCATTAGTTCAAGACATCTGTCATTCAGCCACAAACATCATTAGATTCATTAATTAACAGATGGGAAAAAGCACACCGTAGTGGCTCAAACTTAACACCAACTTACATACACCTTCACTGGCATTAGTTTTATTTCCTTATAGTCTGAAGTCTTAACTGTCTAAGTGAGTGGAGTAATTATTTGTCACTCTGAACAGAACAGCACAGCACAGCACAGCACAGTACAGTACAGTACAGCACCATAACAAAATGTGATCTCTGCATGTAACCCATCCCTGTCGGAGTAGTGGGCAGCTATTAACAGAACCTGGGGAGCAGTGCTTGAGGATAATATCTTGCTCACTGCTACGTCAGTGGTACTTGCACTGGCCTAGGATTTGAGCCAGCAATCTTCGGGTCACAGGGGCAACACCCTAACCACCACTGCCCACAAAATGTGACTACTTTAACCCATTCATGATAGGGACGGTACTTTGCTCACGGGTACCTCAGTGATCTGAGATTTGAACCAGCAACCTTCAGGTCAGAGGGGCAACTTCCTAACTGTTCCTGCCCCTAAGTGGTGGTCCTCCATTAAGTGGCTGGTGCTCTAGTATTTTCTAAATTACTGCCCTAACAGCCTTAATTTACTCTCAGCTAAACAGTGAGCTAAACAAAAATGAGCTGTTGTCTTTTTCCTTTAACTTTACTGCACATATTTACAGTAAATGTAGTGGTGATACTGATGATTATGAATTCGGGTTTAGGGTCAGAGTTAGGTATAGCTCAAGAAGCCCCTGGTTTTCATCAAGTGACAATTTGAAAATCATGCTGACAGATTCTCAGGAATCAGGACTGAACATGATTTTGGGGCAGAGTCAGAATTGCAGGGACCCATGGTTATGGTCACACTGCACCCGGTTTACTCAGGAGGGCACTCTTACTGTTCTGCAAAAGGCCAAAATGCACAAGCAGCCAGCCTGTAGTGAGATCTGATCAGGTCAAGCACAGCTCACTGCAGTAGATGGAGGGACGGATGCAGCTGCTTCAGCACCATGGACTGGGCTCTGTGAGCAGAGTGAAATTGGTGCTGCGCCTGCGCAATACAATAGGCTTTGTCAGCTCTATTCTTCCCACGCTGCAATGTGAAATACAACTATATTTCATCGCCTGAGAAAGTCAAGATTTAGTCGTATTATGGGTGGGTAGGATGGGATATAGAGGCTCAACGCAGCGCTGTCCGTCGCGACGTGGCCACCAACAGCAGAGCATTAGCCTGTTCAGCATCCAGACGGACGAGCAACGACACACATGACATTAATGACGGGGAAATATGCAAGGAAATTTCTTACCTTTTCTTGAGCCCTAGTTAATTTTTTCTGCACATTGCTCGCTATTTTTCCTGCGGACACCCCTTTCCCAATCGGCAGCTCGGCCATTTTGTCTTGCTTTTTTATCGTTAAAGCGCTGGTCAAAGCTCTAAAATATTTATTGCATTGGGGAAATCGTGCGCACGGATATCCACGACAATAACAGCGAGATATGCTGTTGTAGCCCGTTAATAGCCTGAAAAAGGATAATATTCGCAGTAGAAGGTGAACCTGCTCTGCTCTCGGAGATGCGCGTTGAGCTACGACGACGTCACCTTAAAGTGACAGCGCCCAATTTCAGTGGGCCTTTGGTGCAGACTTCTGAAGAGGCCCAGCCAATTCAAGCTCCTTTACCAATAAAACAAATATTATTTTTTTTATTACTTTAAAGTGATTCATGTTCTAAACACCATCTCCTGTTGATCTGTACTAAGTGTGGTTTGAAATCAGTGAGAGCAATTTTCTCTCTCTTTCATCTTCACAGTTGCTAAATGTGTTCAAGATGAACTAGTTATGCCTCAACCCTTCTGCGTCTGACTTATCTGACTCAAGTCTCAGAATTTCTCCATTAGTTAAAAAATTAGATGTAAACAAAGTAATTCAGAGTCTAATGTTACAAGGTAAATTTTAGAGAAGCTGTTTCATATGGGTACTATTTTGTCTGACAGAATCCTGTATGTACTTCTCCATCAGAAATTGATTAAAAATATGTTTTAGACCAAAATCTCAGAACTCCTTTAGTCTTTTCACATAGTGCTTCTCTGAGAGGTAACTTTTAAAAGCATTGCCTTCGGAAACTGCTCAGAACGCCAAATTCTACATCAAACTAGTCTGAATGACTGAATTATACAAAAATGCCATTCGTTCATTAAATGTATATATAATATCTTAGCCAGTATCCTGCACATGAGAGATTTTAAATGTAAGTCTATGTCAACAAATGTATTTTGTAAATAGAAACAAATTTAGAATTTGACGTCTGCAACACACCCAAGAAATTAGGGACAGGAGCATGTTTACCAAAGCTATGTTAGTGGAATTTTTCCTCTTAATTAGGGAACTGAGGATCCTAATTGTTGCAGTTTTGCAAGTGGATTTTTGCCCATATAAGACTTTAGCTGCTCAACAGTCAGTAGTTGCCATTGTTAGCTCTAAAAATATAGCTTTTCTTACAATGATGATGTTTATCTTTACTGTGTTTTAAGAGTTAAAGTAAGGTAAAAGAAGTTGTAGCAAAGCTACTCAAAGTCTCTGTTCAGGTGGCCTATGTAAAGGAGTGCTGCTTTATTTGCAGTGATGGGGCTTTTCCTCCCCCTTACCCACTTCTGTTGTGTGTATTAAAGGTTTTTCCCTCAGCCAAATGGCCTCTAAGTTATATGAAGGATGGAGCTATAATGTTGTTTGTCCACCAGAGAGTCACCCTTCCTTCCCCTTTTCCTTTGTCCTTTCTCATTCCTTTATCTGAAACAGCTGCATGACTGATAAAGAAACTGAAATAAAAATGTAACAGTTATAACTATTCTTTGCTAAGCACATGCTATAAACAGACAACTACCCACCTACCACTTGTATACCTGTTCACAAGCTTCTCGCTGAGGTAGCATCTTGAAACAGTCAATAATATTTGTGATTAAAGTTAAACTCATCTTCTTTCCATCCTGCTTTGTGATGGGTTTGGGAAGTGACATAATTAGCATCTACAATTAAGTCAAGTTGCAAAGAAAAAACAAGACTGGAAGCATTTTCTGTCTCCATCAGGCTTTTCTTTCAGTTCAGGACTGATCCAGAAGCCCTGTCTCAACTCTCTCACTTTCTAATACACAGTGTGGTTGAATATATTTCTAGTAAATAAAAGATTGTAATGGGATGGTCATGTATATTACATTTACTACTTACATTCATTAGAAATGTAATACTTCCTGTTAGCTGTTAATAAATGGTATTACAGTATCATTCCATAACATGTGCAGTTTATGAAGTAACCAGGCTAAGACATTTACATTGCAGTAAATGGATTTTTGCAAAAGGTTTTAAAATGTTACTTTTGATCATTTTCGTTACTCAAACCTAATGTTAAACAGAGGAAAAATAACAGACAGAAAAATTAATTGTAATGAATTGTGGCGGTGTCGCCCCCTGGTGGAGATCTTTTTTTTTTTTACCTTGCTTAGAGGTGCAGGACACAGGGACCTTCAGGACAGAGTCTGAGAACAACGGCGACAGGTACAAAGGTAAATAAAGTTTATAAAAAAAAGTTTAGATCTGCTTTTGCTGTTTTATCAGGTAAGATGTGATGTGAGCACTTCATCTTCCTTTCCATTTACAAGATTCAAATGAAAGATTCATGAAATGTATTTATCCCATACACAGTTAACATGTACAATATGCACTGAAATGTAACCCTGAATTACTCCAGAGAGTCTAAAAATCAAAACAGAACAGAGAAGGCAAATATATAATAAATTTACATTTATTTATTTGGCTGACAATTTATCCAAAGCGACTCCAGGACAGAGGAAACAATCAAGCGTTCGCATTGTTTAGAGTAGCACTGAGAGTGGTGCTACAAAGAAGACCAATGCATTGCTCGTAGTTATAAAATAAATAACAGACGCAATTACTGTAATACATACATACGCTAAGTGCT
>JBBPDA010000003.1:17235551-17248336 GCA_037974385.1 Arnoldichthys spilopterus | reverse complement strand
ACCCAGCCCGGCAACCAGCGTTAAAAGCTCTTTGGCTCAGGTGAAACACATAAGCATGATTGCCGTAACCATGGTGAAGCGCCCCCGGCCGACCCAAAAGGGCGCGGCTGCGAAGGCAGGGCACTCAACCGCCCCCTGCCGGCCCGTCCGGGCACCAACCCTTACAATATTCTACTATACAGCAAGCACATTATACATAAAGAAAGATAGTGGAAACATGCTGTGGTCAGATGAGCCCACCTTTCATCTTGTTTTCAGGAAAGCAGATGTTATCAGTGTCAATAACAAAATGTACCATCCACACTGCTATCAATGAAAAGGTGCAAAAGCCAAAATCTGTCATGGTATAGGGGTGCAACAGTCCCCACAGGATGGGTGACTTATATGTAAAGGTATCTTAGATGCCATTAGACTGGAGGAACTTTTTCATAGTTCTTAGAATCACTGAAGGAAGTTCCCTCTTTTTTATGTGTCTGCATTGCAGGGATGCAATTTTGTGGAACTTTTTTAGGCTTTTGCTTTAAGGTTGGTACTTTCTCGCACTAGAAGAACCGTGAATGACATAAGTGAACAGTGCATGGTCCAGATGAAAAGTGTCTGTTGATTGCTGCTGCTGTTTTTAAATTGTGTGAGTGGTTAGCCTTGTAAACAACAGCTGTAAACTGGGAAAGTTAATCTTTGCTTGCAAAGACCAAGCCTTTGGTGGATACTCTTGAAATCATGATTCCCATGCAGATCAAATTTGTCCAATTTTGTCTCTTCTGCCCAAAATTTGATTCTTTCAAAGGACCCAAAATGTCTAGCAGCACCCATCTACTAGACATGCCATACTTCAGTCATACAATGCTTGAAAGCAAACTGATAATAATGTAATAATGTGATATATGTAATAATATAAGTAATATAAGAAATAGTGATCTTCAAGAAACTCAACTTTACAAAAAAAGATCTTTATATGTTGACAATTATTTTCATAGAACTGAGCAAAGGCGCTACCACGATTTCCATTCAACAACTATTACTCACACGAGGCTCTATCTTGCTGTGCTGGTGTAGTTTTCCCACATGAGGGCGACATAATGACAGCCTAAGGTATGTCTTGTCGCAATGCTTGAATTATAACTGTGTTTGGGAGAACTATAGATTTAAAAAGCTACAATTATAAAGACAGATACCAAATGATTTTTGAATATGATGTTAAATTCTGTATTTTACTTGATATTTGTCTGGTATCTGAAATTCCATTTAAACTGTTTCAGTATAAAGGCAAAGGAAACTTAACTTTTCTATTTGAGACTTAGTGGTACAGGTGCAGTAAATTGGCTTACATTTATAATTACACATAAATATTACATTTTTCCTTAAAACACATCATTGATGACTGGCAGATCCTGGAACTTTAATCATGTCTGGAAAGACTAATACTAAAATGGAAAAAAAAACTGGTGTGTGTTTCAGTGCAGCTGCTGGACTCTCTCTCTCACACACGGACATATAAAGCTCAAATATGATAATATATATGTATATATGTATATTTATCTCACTCTCTCTCTTGAGTATATGTAGATGGTTCTGCTTCCTGATGGGAACTGGTGTGATAGTTTAAATGGCTGTATCTGGCTTTAGCTCTCATTAGAAGTTCATTTGCAGCCACAGGCAGATCACTTGTTTAACCATAACATCTTGTACATTATGGTATCATCCAGAAAACACAAAATATCACCATTAAGCATTAGACACCCTTTAATGGTTTCTGTGATTTTGCCTTCAGCAGGGTCTTTCAGCACGAAGTGGCATTAGCTTTATCAACACAAGCTCAGACATCATGCTCTATTCGGAAGATGTCGTGATACTGAAAGCAGTGAACACCGCTCAGCACTGTACAGCTTCTCTCGCAGTGAAATACAGTTGGTGCTGCTCTCCCGCACCCCCACCCCCTTCTCTTCAGTGGTACAGTCCAAACAAAGCCTGGAGCGGGGGGAAAGCTGAACCGAGCTGAGCAGGAGCTGAAGCTGCTGGACCCAACTGACCTAGCGCTCTTACTGATGAGGGGTTGGCCATTAGGAATGGCCAGGACTTGATTAACTTGACCATGGCTCTGGGTGAAGTGAAGGGGTTTGGGGTTGGCTTCAGCCAGTGGTAGTGGCTCTGTCTTCTCCACCGCAGATGAATTGTGGTGAGGAGAAGAAAATAATTCGCCTGTTATGATTCCCCTTAGTAAAGACCGTTAGAATCAAGGTAGGCTTGTCTTGTTTATCAGAGAAGACGCCTGTGTGGAGGATGTTGAGCTTCCCAGCGTTCACGCTCCAATAGCCTCCACGTCGATGAAAGTCGGAACTCCTGAATGAACCGCGGTGGAGGAGGAGGAGGAGGTGGTGGATGAGTAGGTGGAGGAGGAGGTAAGTTGTTTTTGTTGTTCCTGTAGGTTCAAAACAGCATCATACTCGACGCGCATGAGGGGCTTTTTATTCATTGGCGAAAGTGTCATAATGCATAAGAAATGTGAGGAGCATCTCACTCGTGACTCCTGTGTGGGGTTTTTCTTGGTGGAATGGGCACTGAGATATTTCCCACATTAAGATGCATAAGACAATAACCCTTATGGCCGTCACTGTGTGGATCGAGTATTTTTATACAATGTGTCCTATCTACACTGTTGTACGTCAATTGAATTGGCATTTCAATCATGTAGAAGCGCCTGAAGACGACGCGCTATTGTTCTCAGCTCTCAGCTCCTGAATCCTTTTGTTTGCTCGCTCTGTGTCTATTATGGGTCTTACTGTTTTGGTCCGTTTACAGCTGTGAATAACGGTTTTACCAGCCCTACTGTTACATGATCAGTAAACGGCATTTATCATTTACACACTGGGCATATAATGAACAGACAGTAATCGTGCATGAATTATTTTTAATGTGATTTAATCCCCTGTGATTTATTAGCTTAGGAAAACAAGTGAAAATCAGCTCATGTGGTGTCACGTGGTCAGGGTGACAGAAGCTGCTGTTTGTCTTATTGAGGAAAAAAACATGGACATTTATACACTCTTATGGTTTTATTCCAGTTTAACCTGCACTAATATAATAATCAGACATCACAGTGTGTGATCTAATCTGTATGAATGACCAGCTGACCAAAGCACAAAGAAGTCCTAATGGATTTGCTCAGACTAATGGGTTAATTTATAAAGTGGCTCTGCACACCATTGCGCAGTGTTAAAGGTGGCTTTTGTAACTTTTTTTGTGAAAGGATATCAGCAGTGTCCATTTAAGAATCAGTCCCAGTATTTAACAGTAGGATGACTGAGTCACGCCTGTAGAGCTTTTGAGTGTGTAATGTTAATCCCATTCTGAGTTTTACATTTCACACTAGCTCTGTAACTGCTTATTGACCTTAAGTAGACATGAGTAAAAAAAAGAAATTGGTGGAGTGTGTGCTATAGGGCATGGCCTTGATCTTGATATCAGGTGGCTATCATGTTATACTTTTTACTTTATTTTATTATTTTTTTTAAACAATTTTTTACAGGCTAAGACTTACATGCATCCATTGAGTCACATGAAGTCAGGGCCCACAACCTTTCAAACTGCTGCTGTTGCAGCTCAACATGCTTGAAGAAGAACACTAACAGCAATGTTGTCGTATCACCTAACAGATGTATGTGGTGGCTAACATTGTGCTGGGTAGTGAGGGAAGGCCATCTTTCGCAACCAGAGAGATAGGCCATTTTTCTTCTGTTAAACTCCCGTCCATGCATGGCTATAGCACCAGTGGGGATTGCAATCTCTGATGAGAGGGCAGGGAGCTTGGCTGTCATGTAGTGATGGTTTATGAACAAAATAGTAAGTCATATGAAAGTATTTGAAAGGTCAAAACCAGTGTCTAACACTGCAGTTTTCTTTGAGAAATGAGGACTGAGTTGCTATGGAGGGATTATATCTGGAAGCTTGTAAGGGAGTCTTTGGTAGGAAAAAGTTCAGAGACACTGTTTGATTTCCTCAGTCTTGTCATACTTGAGAAGCATGAGACCCAGCCATCAATAATTAAAGAGCATGTACTTTATCTGCAGACGTTTCATGGCACAAAACAGGGGAAATTAAATTACAGTGGAGACACAGTTGTGTTTAAAAGATTTAAAAGCTTTTGTGCTGCCCATATTTATTGACCAGCAAAGTGCCTGAGGGAATGTGTGCAGGGATGAGGATATAGATGTTCAACATCCCCTCTCTGATGAAATTATAGACACATCTTTACTGTAACTCATTGCATTTCAGAGTGATGTTGGTAGATTATGCTAAGCTTTCTTCTTGCCCACATATGCCACCTCTGATCTCACTGCTGAAAGATGATTTTGTTCTTTTTGTTAAAAAAAGCTATATGGAACATACATTGTGAATCCTGTTGGGATCGTTTGCACATCCTTGCACACAATGCACTTTATGTTGTTAGTTGTGTAGTGTTTGTGGTCCTGTGTTTCATGTAGCACCGTGGTCCTGGAGGAACGTTGTTTCGTTTCACTGTGTACTGTGTGAACTGTATATGGTTGAAATGACAATAAAAGCCAACTTGACTTGACTTGACTTGATAAAAATGTGCTCAACATCTTTAGCAGCTAAGCTGTACATGGGAGTTCTTCAGGGGTCTCACCAGTAAAATTACACTTTTTATTCAAAACTAGCCAAAGAACCCTACTAAATTAGTGAACTAGTTTAAGTGGCACTTATTATTGAAACAGGCATTTAGTTGCACATACACAGTTTGTATAATTACCACAGAATTGTATGGTCTGGCGCAGCTGCGCATGAACCTAAGATCACCATGCCCAATGCTAAATGTCAGCTAGAGGCACTGCAGAGCATTAGAACTGAGTTCTCTGGAGAGACCGAGCATCACTTAATGCCTTTAAGGTAGGAGTGGGCAAAAAAGATATTGCAATACTTCAAGACATTTTCACAGTAGGTGATAAGTATTACATTGCTTCAAAAAGTAGTTTTACTCTATGACAAACTTTGCTATACTAAATTAATTTAAACAGGGCCAACTATGCTATCTTCTTAATGACACATACAGTTGGTCAATGTGCAATATCTACAATAGATCCATGTTAGATTATTAGTTCTAGTTTAATCCTGAACTAATCACTCAGTACCAGTACCTGACCTCACTTATGCTCTTGTTACCCAATGCAATAAAATCCTAAAAACAATGTTCCAGCAGCGGAAAGTGAAAAGCTTTTTAAGGCTTTTTAGTTCTCAGGAATATTGTGTACATGGCAAAAAGAATATGAATTAAAATCATGTGGACCTTGACTAGTCAGGGAGAACATGTGCATTACTTTGTCTTGGAAGAAACGTTTTGTTTATAGATTGGGAGTTGTACCAGAAAGTGAACTCCTTCTGCATTAAATTAGCCCCCCAATACATAAGCATGCTTATAAAAATGTACTTTTGTGATGAGATGCACATGTGTGAACACCCAGACTAGCATTGCAGGGGTGTGAACTGGCAGGGAGTGGCTGGACAAGTGATGAGGAGGGTGAAGCTGAATGAAATCCAGGCGGTGTCTTGTGTAATGAGCAGTTATGTAATATGTGTCGATGAAGGCGGCAGCAGTGTTCCTCTGAGGGACACGTCCAAGTGAGTTACGCTACAGCAGACCAAACATTTTCATATCTCATTTGATATCAAAGGAGCGGGAGAGAGAGTACAGAAGAAAGGGAGGGTCCAAGGGAGAAGGAGAGAGACAGATTAGAAGAGAAGGTCAGATGCTGTGAATGGACCAGAGAGATCGAGCTAAAGTGAGAAATAGAATGATTTTGAGATTAGGAGAGATAGCAGGAAAAATGCAGGAGAGAGAGAGAGAGATAGATAGTGAGACAGAGAGAGCTAGGGCATAAAAAAGATGGAGCAGAGTGAAGAGTAAGAGAGCGAGAGAAAGTCAATGTTAATCCCATTATCCCCTTCAGTGCTATCCTGCCCACCAGCTACAGCTTCTTCGTGTAAATTCTGGTCCGGGGGGGCTGCTTGAGGATTGAGGTGGATTTAGTCTCTTAGTGACCATGATTTAGAGAGTACTCAAGAAACATACTTCTGTTAGTTACAGGATTAATTGTGCTCATTATAAATCTTCATTAGTGCCTGATCCAAATTGAATTGTTATTTAGGTTGTCACTGTCACTAATTACATTAGTAATCAAGTAAATTGTTTTGCCAGTTTGCCAGGGTATTCATAGTTTTTTTTGCCAAACAAAAATGTGTTTAAATGAAAAATTGCATATTATTTTTATTATCATTATTATATGTTAAAATTGTGTGCATGCTTTTTATATATAAAAAGTGGGGTATATTAGGCAGTAAGTGATTTCAATTTGATGTATTGGAAGCAGGAAAATGGGAGGTCAGACATCTCCAAAACCGCAGGCCTTGTGGGGTGGTCCTGATATGCAGTAGTTAACACCTATTAAATTGGTCTGATTATGGATTATGGGTGCCCAAGGCTCACTGATGTGCATAGATAGCAAAGGCTAACCTGTCTGGTCCGATCCTATTGTTAGGTTACTGTGGCACAAATTGCTGAAAAAATTATTGCTGGCTGAAATTTATCAGAACAAAACACGAAGTACATCAGCACAGCTTGCTTTGCTTAGAGCTGTTTAGCTATAGACTCGTCATAATGCCTAGGCTGACCCTGGTATGGCTGAATGCAGTCAAAACACATTAACAATGTTTCAACATGTAGTGTAAAGCCTTCCATGAAGAGGAGAAGCTGTTATTGCAGCAAGATTAATACCCATTGAATTCAGAAATCAGCTTGGGTCTCCAAACATTTGGACATATAGGACTGGATTCCAAACATGTTTTTTGCTTAGTCTTGGACTACACAACATTCTAGAAATTCTCCACTGGATTAGTTTTAATCCTTGTCTCCAGTCCAACCCATAGTGTATGTGTTATCAAAGGTCCTGTTAAAAGTAATACAAAATGTGTTGTTCTTAGCTGCATGTATGTGTGGTTTTTAACACATCTGTTTCGAATGTGCAGTGGCATCAGCATCCACTGTGACTACTCAGATGGATTATGGATGGTTTAGAGCTGACTCATAAAAGTATCCCTATCCTGGGAGTCATAGATGTCCTTGGCACTGCATCAGAAGACTGTCTCATTCTCCCTGGTTCTGAATGTGATATAACAGAGCAGAAACATAAAGATTCATCTCAATATATATAATATCAAGCATTCAGAATTTGTCTTATTTAAATACTTTAGGAGGGTTTTCTGGATACCAAATAAGTCCTTTCTCTTTTATATGAAAAATCCCCTTTAGTCTAAAACTGGATATAGAGTCTGATGCTTGATGGCTCTAAACCATGCAATGTCTTACAGAGAGGAATGCAAATAATTTTGAGCTTACTGTCTCTTGTGAATAATCATGGTAGAAAAAATTATCTTCATGGAAGTGTCCACGACAGCTTAATGACTGCGATGTTCAAACCATTGAGTGCTCTATCTATTGAGGTCAGTCATCCAACAATCTCCACAGCAGATATGTGTATAATGGCTGGCCCTTGAGTTGGTTTATGTTCTTCATGCAGGACTTGGCCAGAGAGTGAAGCCTTAATCTGAGTAAAGCCTATTTGGCTCTCTGTCTTCCTCTCAGCTCTGTGCAGCCATTTGGTTCAGCTGAGATGATGCCTCCAGCTGTTCCTCAGTGTGAGAATCTAAATAAACCGTTCGTGTATATTTTTTTCCTTTTTAACTTCACTGCCCTGTGTGTGGGTTTGTGTCGATGCAAAAGGGATAATGTAGAAGACCATGTGCAGACAACAAATCTGTAGGGTCATAATGCAATGTTGCATTGATTTGAATGGGTAGATTTAGCTGCATCATAATCCAAGGTAGGAATCAAGTTTGAAACTTGAAAGCAAAATGAAAACATGTCCTTCTGAAGTCAAAGGTTCATACTAATGTCTGCTGAAGTAATTTATCAGGTTAGGCTTTAAATGTAACCGTTTAGCCTGAATGGTTTGAGCTCAAACGGACTGTCTTGTATCAGACGGAGCTCAGCTGTATCAGTGCATAAACAATCAAAATCTAATAATAAAGGGAGATTGTTGCCAGACTGTATCATTGAATTCCACAGAAACATCCATGTGCCCCCACTTCTTATTGGAGTATAGCAGTCAGTATCATGTCTGTCTGAGTGACTATAGTTCAGACTTTCGTGTTTTCACTGTGGGTTTATTATCTCAATGAATTTTTACTATCTTGAGGCCTTGAAGACACTTTCTTTCTGTTTGCACTTTAAAGGGTTGAACAGTACAGACAAGAGCTGAATGTTACATCAGCGAAAGCAAAAATAATTGCTATGATATGGGAGCAAGAGACTTGGCTTGGCTTCTAGTTGTTCATAACACTTGGAGGTCCACTAAATCATGGTCTAAAACATTTTCCTCTTTTTTTCTTTTAGATCAAAATGCATTTAATATTATATAAATGCAAGTTTGTTTATTTGTTTGTTTTACAACCCTAATTACATAAAAGACTTTTTATATTCACAAAAACAAATAGAGTAAAAAATATTTTTATATTTAAAATTTTATAAATATAATATTATAAGAGAAAATAAGGTTATTTTGAATTTGATGGCAGCGGTCCCAAAAATGTTGTTACTGGCCATGTTTACTACTGTGTAGCATCCCCTCCCTCTCTTCTTTTAGGAGGCCATTTGCCAGTAAGTCCAGCAACTGAGGAGGACCAGTTGCTTAAATTACTGGCCTTCCCTGAAAAAGATGTTTTGAGTAGAAGCATTTGTTGATCTAAAACCTAAAACTAGGTGTGCAAACTGTCAATTCTTTGGGCACTAATACACCCTCATACCATCATAGGTGCAGGCTTTTGAACTGAGCGCTTTTAACAAGCTGGATAGTCCCTTTCCTCTTTATTCCAGAGTAAACAACCTTCATGTTTCTCAAAAGGAACTTTTGATTTGTCTGACCACAGAACAGTTTTCCACTTCTCTTCAGTCCATTTAAAACAAGCTTTGGCCCAGAGAAGACCGCTGCATTTTTGGATCATGTTCATATAAGACTTCTTCTTTGCTTGATAGAACTTTAATCTGCATTTGTGAATGGCATGGTAAACTGTGTTCACAGGCAGATTTTTGGAAGTGTTCCTGAGACCATGCAGTGATTTCCATGACAGAATCATGCCTGTTTTTAATGCAGTGCTGCCTGAGGTCCCAAAGGTCATGGGCATCCAGAATTGATATTTAAATTAAAAGAATTAAAAAGATTCTCAAAATCCTTTGATGATGATATGCATTGTAGATGATAATATATATACAGTCTTCGTAATTTTACATTGAGGAAAATTATTCTGAAATTGTTCCACAATGTGTAGACATAGTGTTTTGCAGATTGTTAAACATATGCCTATCATTACTACTCTGCCATCAGTTGATTCTCTAATCACTGGAGAAAAGGACTTTTGATCGAAAGGTTGCTGGTTCAGTCACTAGGACCAGCAGGGAAAAATGTGGGGCGGTTGAATAAACAGTGCCCTTCCCCTCCCACATCCATGGCTGAAGTGGCCTTGGGCAAGATGAGGGGGGTGCAGGTGTGCAGCCCACTGCTCCTGGTTATGGTGTGTATGTCACAGATGGGTTATATGCAGAGGACAAATTCACTATTCACTGTTCACAGTGTGTGCGTACCACAAACTCTGACTTTCTCTGTCTCTCTCTGTCTCTCTCTCTCTCTCTCTCTCTCTCTCTCTCTCTCTCTCTCTCACACACACACACGTATGTATGTTCATCTGTGCTAGTTTTTTTATTAAATTTTTTTCATGATTGATGCTATTATACGGAAAAGTATGAACGTTATCTCCATTCATGTAAGTTGTGCAAGTGGTGTTCTGGGTCTGCTTTATTTATTAATTTATTTACCTTTCTACTTTTCTTTTGCTTCTTTCTGTATTTGTTCCTTGTATGTCTGTATAGGTTGTGTGGCTCTTTTCACCCCTCTGGCTTGTCTTCCACTGCACTCTTTTCTTCTGCTCCAGTGGATGTTGGAGGTGCTCCTCATAGCTAGGCCAGTAATATCTCAATAGAGGCTCTGTATCAGGCCCAAGAGCAGCCTGGGAAAATCACCAAACCATTTGATTCAAACACAAAGACTGTGGCAGAGGCCACTCCGTCCCTTCAAGTGTGTGTATTAGTGAGAGATTTATATGTGCATGTTAAGAAAGATTACGTGTTAAGTTGTAGTGCTCAAATTACCATGAATATGAATGATCACCTAGTGGCTCATTGATTGAAGAAGCTATGCACTTGTCAAAGCTGTGTAATCTGTGAGCTGATCGAGTAAAAGGTCTTATTGATGCACTGGAATGGTCATTAGCGAAGTCAACAGTGACAATGCACTTTGATTAAAAGAATGCTTGACTGCCACATAGCGTTTTGTTTTGATTGTAGTTTATTCTTGTAGTACACTGGCTTTTATATTTAAGAGTTCAAATTATGTGAAAGTACAAAATAGTTTGTTCTCTCTTCATTGTGCTGTTGTGCACATCATCTTATTTTTGTCTTGCATGTGTTTGGTGTGTCGTGGCTTCTATGGACTTGATTTTAGAACGGTTCAAATGGGGGCCTTTCAGTTAGAATCAATGCCAAGTGCATCATCAAGTGCTCTCTGTTTCCTCTACTGCAGATGCTCTACTCATTTCACTGTGAACGAGTACATTTTAGTTTTCCATACAGCCTGGCTTGCTGAACAATGTGAACTGATCTCATCTTGTGGGATCATATAGGATCATTATGTGCACAGAGCAAGCATTCATTTGCTTGATGATGATTATGGTGTTAATGGTGATTGTGCCTGTCAACTATGAGACTGCTAATGAGAAACACACAATCACAAATGCACTCCTAGCATCCATTCTGCAATGTTCAATGAAGTAGTGATTATACTCTGGCTCTGAGCAATAAAAATCAGAAAAGATCCAGAAAACCATGAAGAGTGAGTGTGTGTGTTTTAATGTGGGAATTTCGTGATTGATGGACACCTACAAACATATTTATAGCTGGCACCTGCTTAGTACAGAAAAGCAGATAATTTCTTCATAGTGACAGGTGTTCGTCTCAGCAGTGGATTCTTATTGTCTCTGAATAGTACAACATTTGAGTTTTTTTCAACTTCCATAACAGTTCAGGTAGTTAGAGGTGAAAAATATTGAACTTAAAAGGGCCTACTAAAATTAATTTATAACTGCTGTAAAGTAGCTTCTTAAACCTTAACAAGCAGTTTTATGTAATTGAGCAAATGTCAGTGAAGAAACCGAAATATGACAATGCCAAACAAGGTAATGATTATATGGTAAACAGTCTTTTTGTTTTGGCATCAGTATTGGCATTGGCATCAGCATGTACATGAAAAATACAGGATACTGGCATTACAAATCCCACATATGTGCACCCCTAGCTGTGTAGGACTATATTGTGAGCATCAAATATAATTTGCCATTTATTTCTTTTGCTTTTAAGCCTCAGATGTTAAAGCAAATGTTGCAGTTTCCTGGTTTGAATAAATACAAATTATTCCAATAGAAACCAATAATGAATATAAACAAGGATGTTGTAATTTAGAAATATGTTGTAAGTACCACTACAATCTACATATTGGCCTGATTGTATCTATCAAAGGATTAAATTGATCATTTGTGAGGTGATTCAGAGGAGATTTTTAAAAACCAAAATGTATATCATGTTTTTCAATATAGTCTAAAACATTGCAATGTTATTTGTATATCATACTGTTGGAACCGTTGATAATAACTGTAGTAGTTTTGCAATTTCAAATGTTTTCTATTTTTGATCAAATTGATGGATGCTACTTTTATACCCAGTTATGTTTCTTCAACTGCTACCACTTAGTCTGCCTATGCCAACTTTTGTTGTGTGTTGCATCCACTACATTCAAATTTTGTGTGTATTTACAAAATACAATTAATTTGGTCAGCAAAACTATTGAAAATATTTTTTGTACTTTGCCAGTTACATAAACGTTCATATGAATTGTCAGGTCACAGATTTTTGTTTTTATTGCATTTTGGAAAATATCCCAACAAAATGGGGTTTGTATGTGTCTGTTGATACTGATAACATAACCATGTGCATATGATTAAAATGTCAAAATAGGGTCTAAATAAATCTGAATTACAATTACATAAAAAATGTAATATTTATTTGTAGAGTGGATGAATACAGTAATATGACTAAAAGGGACACATTTTAGCATTGTAGCCCAGTGTCATCTAAACATTCCTTCCTTTTGGAGTTCAATAGGTGTGTCACATATCAGCTTGAATTATCAGTCACATCAAAAAGCATCAGAAATAATGTATATGGTTCCAGCCTCATCATGCATTCCCAGCACACACGAACACACACAAAAAACAAGCAAAAACAAAAATACACATAATTCTGCATATACACACACACCTACACACACACATATATTCTAATGCTGATCTCATGCAGGTCAGGAGAAGGGGAAAGCCCATCCACTGCTAATGGAATTTAGACCAGAAGCTCTAAACAAGATTAACAAGATTTAGCAGAGCCTCAGCCCCTGTCCGCTGAATCGCTCAGCTTTCACACACACACACACACACCCACACACACACACACACACACACTCCTAGACAGAAACATCTTGCCTTTTCTCTCTCTCTCTCTCTCTCTCTCTCTCTCTCTCTCTCTCTCTCTCTCTCTCTCTCTCTCTCTCTCTCTC
>JBBPDA010000003.1:17222394-17235451 GCA_037974385.1 Arnoldichthys spilopterus | reverse complement strand
TCTCTCTCTCTCTCTCTCTCTCTCTCTCTCTCTCTCTCTCTCTCTCTCTCTCTCTCTCTCTCTCTCTCTCACACATATATATATATATATATATAAACACATATACTACATATCATTCAGAAATCCTGTCTGTCAGACTTTACCTCAAGATCCTTACATTGCTCTGCCTCACTCTAGGCTACCTTTGCCAGGGAAAACTACACTCTGCTGACTGCAGCAGAATAAGGAAATTAATGGTTTATGAAGCTGCTCTTTTATCTTTGTTTCCCTTGGAGCTTCCAGTCTGCCTCTGCTGTCTGCTCTAATATCAGCAGTAAACCCCTGTTTTCTCCAAGTGCAGCAGTTCGTTTTGTGTCAAACATTTCCATGTGTGCCTGCAGGTGCCACAAACTAGTGTGAATGAATAGAGTATTGTTTGTGTATTATTTTATAGTGGAAGTCCAAAATGTTATTGGCACAGGTTATATTTGTAAAGTATATATCATTTTGGCCACAAGGTCATATTGAGTAATTTTTCCCAAACCATGTACTTCTAAATCAGAATGTATGTTTTATTAATAGTATGTTGACATTTACAATCTTTGTTACATTGTTGTTGTTATTATAATTGTGTGTATAGGTTAAGGTTTTGTTGATGGTAATAGTATTGGTACTGGCTTTGGGTTTATATTGGTGGTGGTGGTGGTGGTGGTGGTGGTGGTGGTAGTAGTAGTAGTAGTAGTAGTAGGTGGTTTGGTTTTGTTAGTGCTTAAAGTTGGGGTGGTGATGGTAGTAGAATTTGTAGTGCTTGTAGTGGGGTAGGGGAGGTGGTGTTAGTATTAGTAGTGGTGCTTGTTTGTATTGGTTGTAGTTTTGTTATATATTTTATATTTTTATTGCACGTAAGTATAAATCAAGCTACCTTTATCTCACCTTACAGTTGCCAGGATATTCTATAGGGTCTTTTGACTGCATACTGCATAGGTATAAACTTGGCACATGGTGAGTTTTACTTTCTTTTTGACTACTTGATTGCCGGTTTATGTTATGAGCAAAAGAAAACCAACAGTGGCCACTTTTACCTGCATATTATGTAGCCAACTCGCTTGATGTGTTTCTCATGAACTAATCTCAAATAGCTCCTGTACTTTTGATTATACTGTATTAGTGCAGTGGTGGTGCAATGGTAAGAGATTTGCCCCTGTAACCTAAGCGTGCTGGTTCAAACCGGTACAAGTACCAATGAGGTACCCATGAGCAAGGTACCTTCCCCAAGCACTGCTCCTCAGGTGCTGCCCAAGTCAACTTCCCCCTTCTACTACATGAGTGGCTTAAAGGTCACATTTTGCTGTGTGCTGTGGTGTGTTCACAATGACAAATAATCACTCACTCATTTATGCCAATTAGTCAGCCATTTGGGGTTCAGCTAAAGTAAAGTGTGTAAACACCAATGTTTTGCCATTAATTTACTGAAATAGATGTTTAGTTTGGTTTGGTTTTCCATACTCATTTAATTCAGGACTAAATTTACAGATGCAGATTAACTCAGAGCACGGTTTGGAGTTTTTTTTTCTTCAAAGCACCACTGATCCTTGGACGTTGACGTCATCAGGAATTGGATTTCCTGACATTTATTTGTACCTGATTTCAACGCCAGGGAAATACACAAGCAAAGCCTGAAGACATACCAATGACAAACATTGTAACCACAGTGGCTCCTGTCTACTGTAACCTCATGTGTATACCCTCTATAAACATGTGAGAGCAGGAATCACAGAGTCTATCACTAAAATATTGCTACTTACTAATAGAACAATATCTGGCATGAGAATTTCAAGGAAAGGTATGAAACATTTAAAAATTAAAAAGTTATTTATTTCTTGGTTAAAAGTATATTGTCAGAAGGACACTCATTTGGTGCCTAACTTTTTAATAATTAATAAATAAATTAATAAATATTAATATACAGTATACATAACAATATTGTATTTATCGTCATTTTGTTATTGTTTTTGTTTTTTGTCAGCTCCACTGTATGCTGTCCTGTTTTTAATTGTACTGTTTGCTTGGTGTTCTGTAGTCTTGAACTATAATCTTGCACAACTATCCTCGATGTTAACTTGCCTATTTATTTATTTGTATTTTCCCAAATGTTCAGATAAATGAATTCATTTCATTTGTGTGTGGATACACTGTACATATATTGAACATAGAAGTGCCATGTGAGAGCTCCTACCGTGAATTAGATATAGATTATGCCTCCAGTGGTAAAATGATCTTGTCATATCTCTATAGAGAAACAGCTTTTGAATTTGACACTTGATTCTGAAACTGGATCTAGTGCTCTTGTTTGAGGCCAGGTTGTTATTTCTAGTATAGATGTATTCACAGTGATTGTTCTGTCAGAATTATTTCTCTTTCTATATCAGTTGTATGATCCAAATAAATGACTTGCCCAGCACATATGCCTGTTTTTTCTGGATGATTTGGTATATGTGTCTGCTGGCTGTGGCTCAGCAGTGTTCCTCATACGGTAAGTGTGTGGCAGCAATACATGATGTATGCTCATGTACTCTCTGACCATGGTAGATGTTCTGTTTAACCTGGGCAACACACACATGCACACGCTATCTCTCATGCATACACACAGCAGTCTGGCCTTATTCTGCTGACATTCTCTCTGCTGGGGCCTCTCGGTGCCCTGTGTAAAATATTCATGCAGCTTTGCACGCTCAATGGGGCCCGTTGTGCTTCATCACGACTGACATGTCATCATGCTGCAGATGAGACCACAGTTCTCTCTAGTAGAGCCTTGCTGGGGTGTGAAAGAACTGGATACAATGAAATAGAGAAAAAGCATGGAAGGTGATAAGCCTTTATTGAGAGTGAGAGAGTTGTCTGTTTGTCTGCATTTCCTAGTACTCTTTTGGAGAGTTCAGTCCAGGAAACATTTAGCGAAATTACCCTTAAAGCCTCTTCTCCCCCCCGAGTGTTGATATGTTTTTTTTGCCCTCCATTAGAGGACTGGGCATCAGTCCAAATTGATTTGTGTTTGCATGTTGTAATGCGAGCCCGTTTGAATGCAGCATTGTAAGGATGTCTTTACATGAAGCAAAAAAAAAAGAATAGACCTTATTTACGGTCACATTCCTTCCATCTCTTTCTCTCTTGCTCCTGATCTCATTCTTTATGGCTCTCTCTTTTCCATGGCACACACACACACACACTCACACACACACTCACTTTTTATGGTGAGTTTGTTTACATGTCTTGTGTGTTGAGGAGGATGGGAGGGGGAAGAGCTGAAAAGAGAAGATTCTCAGATGCTGGAGAAATACAAGGCGGGCTAAGGCATTCATTGGCTCCCAGGCTGTTGCCATGGTGGCAAGCCTTTCTTATTTGCAAAATGCTGTATAACCTGGAGCATCCCAGACCCCCTTGGTTGTTATGACAACAGACAGGAAGTGAGACATTGTTATGGTTACGTAAGTGCATCTTTTTCTATGATGCTTTTATTTCTCTTCCTTGCATTAATCTCTTCTTAAGTGCTTCACTACACGCACTTTAGCTTTGGTTTTGGAGAGAACAATCGTCTTCAGTTCTTAATGACCCTCTGGTTTGAATCCTTTTTGCGCACCGAATTGAGTGTTGAAGTGTGTGTTCGCTGATCACTGAAGAACTCCTAAATAGGGCCATTAACTTCAGTAAGCACAGGACATTTAAATGAACCCTTGCTCCAGTAAAGGCTAGTTTCTACCCAGGGTTGGTGCATGCCCATCAGGCACCCTGGGCAAAATGCAAAATTATAATTAGTGCTGCCAAAAATTGACATCCATATCTATTCAAAAATATGAGTCTATAAACACTGAAACACCTAAAACAGGCACACACTCTAAACTTAAAAAAACAGCATTGCATAAATAAGGACTTTACACTCTACTGTTTGTTAACTGTTATCACATAATATTCAAGTTCACTAACAAAGACACACATTGTCATTGATGCAAAGCACTGCTGTTATGAAGCAGCAAAAGCAATTTTGACTACTAACTTAAAACATTTTAACCCTGCTGGAAGTGAGTATATGTGAATTAGTAAGTAACAGGCCACATCCATATAAACTCCTCTTACTTTGTTAGAGGTGAAGGTGAAGTAGTCCAGTTGTTTGTATTGCAATTTGTAGCTCTATTGTAACTCTCTGTGTTGGAAAAATATTTCACAAAAATAATTCACAAGCACTTTGCTTTTTATCCTTTGTGTTTTATATGCTTAGCTCATAACAGTGGTTCTGTAGGATTCATTTTAGTCTTTTGTCTGTATAGTGGCATTGCATACATTTGGGTTACACAATCTATTGTTTATTAACAGTTATCACTATATTGACCTTTGCAAAGCTGATATCCCAGGCAAGAATATGCAAATGATTCCTCTAACAATTTCTTTTTTGTTTTTTTCTGTGAACATTCTGACTGCTCTTTAGACAATTTACTGTGGAAATTTTAATGATTTACTTGATCCAACATGCAAATAATTTTAAACAAAATAATGCAGACCATCTTTTAATAATCAAATGAAAGGTTGTGTTTGTAGCATATTGCATGGCATAGCACAATACAGTTACAATATGTTTGGTCGATATTGTCCAGTCTTACCATCTTACCTCTAGCAAATCGTGCTGTATGCAGTTCTTATCAGTGTTTTCTCATCACATTGTCATTTGAAAAAGCACAATAATCAGGCACATGCTGTTCACATAAGAATCACTGATACACACACCATGGCAGGTTTCTTAAAAAGATGGGTGCTGTTCATAGGGTGCATTGCTGAAATCCAAAGAGTTTGATCTGGAGTAGAAGCTTGAAGGGAAAAGCTTAACAGTTTTCACATCTTCCTTTTAGCATGGGTCAAAATTTCAAACACTATCATGCAGATCAAAGAGAGACATGTAAAGAGCCTAAGAGCAGTAATCTCTTTCTCATCTCTCTTCTCATATCTGCCACACTCACTGTATTTAATGCATTACATCAGCTGTCTGCCAAAGTAATAGCATATATTGCGAAAAAGGCTGTTCTGTGGTAGAACTTTAGATTGAAACAAAATATACATAAGAAAACACAAATGCACTCTTGATTTTTTCTGCCAGATCTCTCAGTGAGAGGGGATATTATTTCATCAATGTTTTTAAAAGTGATCATGCGCTACAGTATGAGTAGATAACCTGAGCCTTTTAAGGTTTATGAACATTGGATTGGTGAATAGAAAAATATAATGCCTTTTCTCAGTTTCATCAGTGCAATTTAAGATACATTAATGACTGCTAGCTTGAATCTGAATTTCCATTGGGTTATGAAAAGAAGTAAATTCAATAAACATTTGGTTTATTGTCCTGTTAAGGGTGCATTTGTTTGCCAAAGATTTCCTGTGTCAGTCAAGTGATCACTAGTATAGTCTAGTATAGTATAGGTTTTACTGAGGCAAGCCTTATGAAATAAAAGACTTGCAGATAAATGGATATACTCGTGAATTATTTAAATTTTAAGTGTCAAAAAGTATGACAATATTTTTCACTCTTTTGGTCCTTCAGAGTATTGCTATTGTTACAGGAAAAATATTTCCGTTTAAGTAATTAAATATGCTTAAAGCAAAGCAATTAGGGAGTGCAGTCAAGTGGAACACTACAATATCATGAGGTCATTCTCAGTGACTCTTTTTCTGGTAATACATGTCAAGAGCAGGCAAGAATTGGAGAGCTGACTAATGTACTGATACATTGATTGTGGAACCCTTGACTGAATTATTAGTATGTATAATTTGGCAAACAGCATTGTTTAAATTCAGACTTTTTTAATTTCCACTGATTTTTTTAACAACAGTAACATATACATAGGCTTCAAAAAACACATTAAACATGCCACGATTGAAGCTCCACATGGTTGATATGGAAGTGAAGGTTTGTGTCCTTAGGTAGGCAAGAATGATGTCTAGGAGGGGCATGACCTAACTCATTTCCACTTGTTTTGAGTTGTGTCACCTAATGAATGTCAGTGCAAAAATCAGGGCCTTTACTAGCCAATATCTTTTGACATAAAACATCAGACTTAAAATTTGAAATGCTGCATAAGGGTGATGATAACCGTGATAATTTACAAAACAAAACAGATTTTAAACAGATTTATTGGGAACCCCTCCATAACAGATAAATTGTTTATTAAACACTGGCTCATTTGCTGTTATTGCTTCGGTGTGTGACGTGTGCCTGGCAGTTGGGCAGATTTTCTTATATAGCGTTAAAGGATAAACATGTACACACCTTGTATGCATTTTTTTGTTGAATATCTTACCCTCTCAAGAGTGTGTCTGTGTGTGTCCATTGTGTTTGTATGAGATTTACTTATAAACTACTTAGGAATAAAGCTCAGTGTAAAGATAACGGCATATTGTTACTTTAAAAGATTTTATGAAATTCTGTCCATAGGGGGTGCCGCAACAGACACATTTTAATATCTCAGAGGCTGCTTTAGCTAAATATTTACCAAAAGTCATACCATGCAGCACGTCGCAGTAAATCTGGATAAAGTTCAATCACTATAATTAACAATAATGCGCAGTAAATGTTTATGTAAGGGAATGGGAAAAACCCCCTCCGGTTGAGGGGGGGTTGTTGCCACCCAGCGGCCGGCGCCGGTCTCCGTCCCCCGCATACTGACTGGCCCAACCATTCCAGGTATGGCTGGTTAGTCCTCTGATCACCTGGGGATATAGGCAGGGCCGGAACGCAGGGAGAGCGCGGAGGATACTAGTCGGATGCTGTAGTGAGAGCGAACGATTGAAGGATATAGTATTGAATGCTTAGCACTAGATTTTTGCAGCATAGGGAGCGCTTGTTAAAGCAAGACTATTGAAGGATACGGTATTGAATGCTTAAGGAACTGAATTGAGCCTAACTCTAGCGAGGGCTGTTGCTATCGAGCGACCCTTGCAATTCTCCTGACCACAACGCTGGATCGCCGTGTCATCTGCTTGCTGGTTGAACAAATAAAGACTCTTTGTTAACCACACTGGTTTCCAGACTCCCCTTGATTCGTGACAGTTTACAAACTTTTAAACAAAACTGTCATTTTTGTAACTGTCTAGGTTCCAGCACAGTGGTCAGAAAGTCTTTTAGACCTTTTCTATATACAATATTGTCCCAGTTCATATATGCTTATGTCCTGCTTTAGTTCTAACTTTACAAATTATTTTATTATATTTATTACAAAATATGAACTCTCTTCTGTTTGAACTACTGTTACCTTTGCATTTCAGACTTGTCATTTTGCCATGTTGTAATGTTGCTTGTATAATTTTGTTACAACCTGAAGATGTCATGAAAATGAAACCAGTGATTTCTTCATTATCCAAAGACAGCATGAACAGAAATTGTGACTTTTTTTTTCTTTAAAGTTGTTTCTTAATGTTACAAACATTTTATAATAGCTAAACATTGTTTTTTGGTGTTAGGTTCTAAGGTTTGTGGTGCCACAAAGAACCATTTTTTTTCATTCTTTTTTTAAAAAGTTATTTTAAAGAAGTAATAAAGTGAAGCAAGTTGTCTGCCATGGAAGTTATAATAATAATAATAATACATTCAATAGAGAATGTAATAACTGATATAACTGTGAAGTCAACAATATCATGATTTGAATGTCACAAATTGACCATATACCATAAAAATGGCTTTTTGAGTTGTCAGTGATTTGTGTAGTTGTTATGGGCCATTGTCTACAACTGTTTTTGTAAGAGTTTACTCAAAATGACAGCCACAATATTTTTACCTTTTTTTCAGGTGGAAATTCCTCTTGGACTGGTGTCAGCTACCTCACCCCACTCTTTCCTTTAATACCCATCTCCCTCTGTCTTATTCATAAATCCACACTCCTGTACCCCCCCCCCCCTTCTCACGCTGACATCATGACATCCACACCCCAGCTGTTGGCCTTTAAGCTGGCCCCACCCTTACAAGATGGCAGCATGGATCATCCATTTAGCTGTGATGAGGAGATTGAGCGGAGATATGAGGTGGTTCCTTCTGTCGTCTGCTCCATGTGCTGCCTCTTTGGTATCATCTACTGCTTCTTTGGTAGGTGGCATGGCAGAAGTCATGGAGTACTCCTAAACTCACTGAATACAATAACTGAATTAATTACACAGAACACTTCCGAATTGAAAGGAAATTCTGGTTATCTTGATGCCCCTTGAAGTCAAAGTGAAATGGAAATCGAGACCCATTTTTGTTCCATAATGTGAAGTTTTTTAGAGTAAAGTATGGGACACAATGTGTTATTTGAATTCCAACCACTGGGCCTGTACTCAAGCTATTCTGGAGAGAATATATATAAGTATATACATTATATACACTATATATACAGAGAGTGTATGTATGTATGTATGTATGAAAACTGTAAAACAGACTTTTGATCATGCCACCTGAAAGAGCTAATTTTTAATTATTTAAAACTATTTAATTATTGTTTTATTGAATTGATTTTCTGGCTCAGATGTGTTCAGTCAGGGTTGGAAGTAAACTCTTCAGAAAGGTTGATGTCCAAGAGCAGGGTTGGTGACCAGTGCTGTATGGAAAACAGTTGTGTGTGTGTTTATATATGTGTGCATGTTGGAAATTGTTTATTTCTATTTAACATATCTGTAAACTAAGTTTCTTTAATATAGTGCCTACAGATACAGGTGAGGAACAAAGCCACAAGAAAAGTAGTTTTATCAACCATTTATTCAAAAACATATTAACAGATGGGATGTGTAATAATAAAAAAGTGTACCCTTGGCTTCCAAAACTATTATTTTGCAAAATTGACCACTAGTCTCTCACATCAACGTGATGTTATTTTTGACCAAATCTCTAGCTGAACTTCAGCTTGGCCTCACACCTTCAAACACTCTTTGACATGATGCAGAATTTATAGCTGAATTAATGGCTTCAAGCTGCCCAGTTCCTGAAGGGGCCAGGCTACCCCAAAGCTACCCCAAAACATTTTTACCACCATGTTTCACAGCATGCAGTTCTTCTCCTGAAGAGACTTCTGTCTTTAGGCTGAACCTGGTATTTACCTTTATGTTCTTTGACAAACACTAGTTTTGCTGTAATGTTTTATATGGAAAGAAACTTTTTTTTCTGACGTGCATCCCATACTCATAACATGTGTCCAATATTTTTCTGATTGTTTGTCCTGGATAGTGCCAGACAACAATCATTTTTTCTGAAGGCCTTAGAGAGTTCTCTAGGTCTTGGCACAACGGCACCACACACTTCACCAGCAACACAGACATTTGATGTCAAGGTTTAAATAAGAGAAGAATCTGCAGAAGATTCTAACTAATGCCACCTAATCTGGAACACCTGATTCTAAATTTATGCACTTGAAGGTGTGTAAAATTTAAAGGTGTACTTACTTTTTCCTGTGACTGATCTATTATGTTTTTATTAAAATTGTCTGTCATTTGTTAGTCTTAATCACCTTCATCTATAGGCACTGTATTTTAAATATAAGTACTGTAACGTTAAATGTAAATAGATATGGTTTGATAGTACAAATGTGTTGAAAAAAAATCAACAATTTACCGTTAATGTACTTTCAATTTTTTCATGAGTGTATATACCCTACAATTCCAGAGAGCACCCTATAAAATAGTGAGTTAATTCTTTTTCCCCATCACTTAATAATACTCTGAATTTGACAGCTGGACATTGATGGCCAGGGCCTGTCCCTCTCTATTAGATAAGCTTCATCACTTTCACTGGACTGTGAAATTTGCTTTCATTCCCACTGAGCGAGAGGCAGAGTGAGTATGAGAGAGAGAGACATTGAGGCCACTTCAGCTGTGACAAATAGCGGCTTATAGGGGCAGCTTCTCTGGCAGCACACACACACCCTCACTCACTATGTCCAAACACTCAGCGCAGAGGAACCTGTCAAACGCACATATCAGGTGATGACAGGGAGGGTAGAGGTTAGATAGCTGGGGAGAGACTGCTACATGGCTGTTAACCTCTTTAGTAAACTCCCACACCTTTTTTTTCAGTAACTGCTTTTTTCAACTGAGATTTTCTCAGTGATGGCATCAAAGTAATGGGTGAAACTATATTTGATTAATTGCTTTTCCTTAAGAAACTATTTAGTACATCACTGATACATTTTGCCAAGATTGAAATTATTTTACTCAGAATTGTAGGCTGATCACACAAATGTGACTGGATAGGACTTATTTGTACAGTAATGACATCAAGGCAATAAAATTAGTACACCAACCACATTAGTATTTTTCCAATTTAACGTGGACAAAAAATAAGCGCATATTTAATTGAGTATGTTTATAGTATTAAAAAAAGTATGCAGTTAAATGTATTCTTCAGAACAATGCAACATAATGTGTTGATGCATTTCATTTTGGAGGGCTGGAGTCCAGCACAGTTTTGTAGTTTCCCTTTTTAGACACACTCACTAAACCTGGTAATTAATGGGTGAACTGAGAGAGGTGTGTTTGAAACTCCCAAACTGTGCTGGACATTAGCCGTCCAGGACTGGAATTGCCCCTTAATGTTTTAACTGCTCTTCTCCTCTCTTTTTAGGTTATCGTTGTTTTAAGGCTGTGATGTTCCTGACCGGCTTGATGTTTGGCTCCATTATCATCTTCATGCTGTGCTACAAGGAGAGAGTCATGGACACGCAGCTGAGCGTGGAAGCCAGCGTGGGTATTGGCCTGGGCATCGGTACGCTGTGTGGCCTAGTCACCATGCTGGTGCGGAGCGTAGGACTTTTCATGGTGGGCTTGCTGCTGGGCCTGTTGGTGGCCTTGGCCTCACTGGTTGTTCTGGAGGAGTTCTACCACCCTCGGACTGTGTGGTTGCCACTGGGCGTGCTGCTGGGCTCAGGCATGCTGTTTGCTGTGCTCACGCTGCAGTGGCAGCGCTGCTTCACCACCCTTTCCACCGCTGTCTTTGGCTCAGCTGTGGTCACGGTCACCGTGGACTACTTTGTGGAGCTGTTTACACTGACCCATTACATCTATGAGCGAGTGAAGGTGGCACCAGCGCGGCCCGTGTGCTGGTACACATGGGTGGTGATGGGGGTGTGGCCGGTGCTCGCTGTGCTGGGCGTCCTCATTCAGTGGAAAGTTACAGCAGAGGGATACTCCCATACAGAAGGTAGAGTTACAAAAACTTGTTGTTTATCTTTATATCAGAATCAGCATTTTCTTTTTAAACCACAGTAGCTCTTCTGTGGAATCATACCAGACAAGCCAGCCTGTAGTCCCCACGTGCATCAGTGAGCTTTGGGTGCCCTTGACACTGTGGCCAATTAACCATTTGTCCTTCTTTAGGCAATTGCTACTGCTTACCTGGAACACTCCTTAAGATCTGCCGATTTGGCAATAAGGTCCTTTTTCCTGCTTCCAACACATCAACTTCAAGAACTGACTGTTCATTTGCTTCCTAATATAACTTATCCCCCTGACAGGTGCCACTGTAATAAAATAATCAGATAGTCAAGTGGTATTAATGTTATGGCTGATCAGAATAGCAAGTAATGGCAGCGTGGAGTAAGGATTTTCTGTGGTTTTTTAGTGGAACACTTTATGCTAGTCTGTTATTAAATTATTTTTTCATCTTCTTAGTAATTGTTTGAACCTTCTGAAGTTGCACAGTATCTTAAAGTTGCAAAATGTATCGGCAACATCACTGCTGTTGAAGACATTAATTCCAAACGTTTGAATATTGCTTTTTTCAACCTTTGAAAAAAAGGTTTATGTAAGCCAAAATGAATGACTTCTTTTAAGAAGGGCTGTGGTGGGGAAAGTAAAGAAGCAGTGGTATGGAATCTCATTGTCCAACACAGAACTATACATTATGAATGTTGCACTTTTTTACAGAGCAGAACCAGATATTTTAGCCAGCAGAACTGATCAGTGATAAAACGTTGTTACATTTTTTGATGTAGCTTCTTCTGGGCTTTTTTTCTACTGATTGCATAATATGCACTACATTTCTTCTGATGGTTGTCCAGAGTGGCTGGGCTGTTGAACAGAGGTCTGTGATGATGATACTCTATTTCTGACTGTCCTACTTGAACACTCTGTGTGATGCTGGTCCTGCAGAGAGCAGACTAGTTCTGCTGTATCCTGTGCACTGCATGCAGTTGGAAACATTGACCTGGATGTGCTGCCTGAGGATTTGTGCATTTGCTGTATCATTCTGAATAAACCTGGCCATTAGTCCAGAGTGTGTTGGTCATGGCATAAATTATTAGATAAAGTCTGAGGCTCAGTCTGAGCACAAATATTTTTTAAGAAACCTGTGTTTTAGTATAATATAGAAGCATAACTTCTAGTTTGAGAGAATGTAATATTTCTAAGGATTTAATGGTTTCTTACAGTTATGTTCACCACAGACTGTTATGCTGGTGTGCAATAACAGTTAAAATAACAATATGTAAAAAGTATAAAAAATAAAACCTAAACTTAACTTGAGATATAATGAACAGAAACCTCACCCCTGGTTGAAAGTTTGCAAAGCCTTGTCTAGGTTGTCTATAAAATGTGACATTTGACAACTTACAATCAGTAAAACAATATTTGACTAAAACTACTGTAGTGTCTTTAGTATTTTTTCTTATCATCAATTATATCTGGTGAGATTACTGGTCATCTAAATTTTTGCTACTTAAAACTGGAAATGGTGCAAAAAACTGTTACCTGATGCAGTAGTATTGTCAGATCTCTGAGCATCTTGAGCCTTTCTTCCTAAGATTGCAGACACAGAAGTATACCCAAACAATACTCAACAAAAAACAAACTGACACCAGAGGCCTTAGAATCAAAGCATGTACAAGGACGCTTCAATGGTCCTGGGGGCAGTTGCCATAGTGACAAGCTGGGGCCCCTCTTTATAGGGGAGGAAAAAGGGACATTGATGAGGGAGGGGGAGGGATGGAATATAAGCGTGGGACAGGAGAGTGTGTGTGTGTGTGTGTGTGTGTGTGTGTGTGTGTGTGTGTGTGTGTGTGTGTGTGTGTGTGTGTGTGTG
>JBBPDA010000003.1:17196848-17220727 GCA_037974385.1 Arnoldichthys spilopterus | reverse complement strand
TGTGTGTGTGTGTGTGTGTGTGTGTGTGTGTGTGTGTGTGTGTGTGTGTGTGTGTGTGTGTGTGTGTGTGTTAGAAAGAGGAGCTCATTATGTGAATTCTCTGACAGATGGGGCCCATAGCTGTCAAGACACAACAGAGTGACTGAAAAGACAGAAATAATCCGGCTGCCTCTAATAATGGCAAGGAACAGAATGCGAATGCTGATTTAGGCATGTGGAGCAGCAGAATGTGTCAAAACACTCAACGGTTTGTTTGGCATCAGGGTGGCGGATCAGTGGGCGAGATACAGGGAGCTTAGTATCTTTACTTTTCAGGAAAACTGCGAACAGGAAAAGGAGATGTATGGATGAGAAAGCGTCTGGTTGTTTTTGTCTGCATGACAGAGAATATGAATGAGAGTGTATGATGAACAAGCTGTTCTGTGAATGTTCTCTCTCTCTCTCTCTCTCTCTCTCTTTATTCCATCCTTTACAGAGTGTACCCATGCCCTTATATCTCATTGTTTCTGTGATAGTGGATGGGTAATGAGCAAGCTGTCTTTTTTCTGGCTCTCTCTAAATCTTTCACTATGTCACGCGCCCTCTTTCTCACTCTCGCTCTTTTCTGTTTTGTGTGTAAAGTTTTCATCAGTCACCAGCAGAGACGAGTGCAGTTGATGAAGATTCGTCAGAAGGAGGAAAGGAGGGAGATCAGGGAGAAGAAGAAGAAAATGATGAAGCCACAGAAACCTCAGCAACAGCAACAGCAGCAGCATAAGCAGAATCCGAAGTACCACCACCCTCCACAGATGAACCCTCACCCCACCAACCCCCCAGCCAAGACACAGCAGCCAGAGCCTACCTACCGTAGGAAGCCCAACCCCATACGCCGCTATGATGGAGATGTGCTTTCCCCGGTAAACACCAATCTGGCCAATCTATTTCTTACATCTTCTTATATTATTTTTTAACCATCAGTATCCATATTTATCCTCCAGTTATCTATCCATTAACTGTAGTTCACCATATGGTATACACCAATCCAGAATACTGGTATGGGCAATAATGAAATTATGATTAAACATCAGTCAGACGTTTCAAAGGCATGATACATGAAAATTAGGCAAATTATGAACTAAAAATAATAAAAATTTGTTGCCTTGGATGACTGTTCTCGGTTTTTGAGGATGTTGAATATCATAGCACATTTAGTTATCTACATACTTTAATCTATTTGCAAAGTTTATCTTATATAAACTGCTTTAATTTATTGTCAACTTTTTTTTTGTTTTCAACGCAGTATGTTCTACATTTCACAGTTTGCAAAGAAATTTCAGTTTTGGTGTGTCACAAAAGTGTTGGTGTGCTATGGTGCGCTAGCATCTGCTGTATTTGTATGCTTTGCTTCTACAAAGCACATTATCAGACCACTGGTTTTGTCCAAGAAACTTCATATGTTAAAATAGGCATTGGGAGAGAAACGTCAGTGTGTCCTTCTTATAGCATCCTAGTATTTTATTTACAAATTGATCCCATAGGTTCTTTTGGACAGACTCCATATGTAATTGACTTTACCCGATCGTGTTAATTGCCTCTTATTCTTTCGCTCTCTCTCTTTCAGAGCTATATTCAGCATTTCCGGGACAGGCATGTGGACAGGCGGGGCTACTCTCACGGCAGGCTGATTGGCAGATCTCATACAGTGGACATGGATTATGACTGTGGTTCTCAGGTGCCTCTGACAGCCCATACAGGCCCTGCAGCCAGAGTGTAACCCTGCCCCCTGCTGTTCAGGATATCCCAACTGCACCTCCTGCAGCACACAGCCTGTTTAAGGCTAAAAGGAAATGCTTTTTACGCTGAAAACCCACTTAATGGGCCTGATCTGTTATGTAATGTGTAATAAACGGCAGATTGGGCCAAATCCGTCTTGCCAAGAACTTTATTCAACACAACTCTGACAGATTAGTACTTATTCTTCCTACAGTGGACTTAGTGTGCTGCTGCTCAGGGTGTGTGTCTGCGTATAGGATATATATCTGGCACTCAAAGGCTCTGAGACCCAGTGTCATGCTGCTTTGTCTGGCGCAACAGACAAAGTGGTCTAATTAATTTGACAGCATTTAAAAAGGACACATTATTCAGACTGAAAATGGGACCAAATCCCACTATTATCGTGCACGGACTGCAAACGTTTTACCTCTTCCGTTTGGAAGATAAATATGACCTGTTATGAGATGCACCCTTCTAATGAAAGCTTAATGTTTACAATGCAAAATGGTACATATGTTTCTTTACAATAGCAGGAAACGGTATGTTTCATTTGGACTAATGACTAGATTCTGTGAACTCTTTTAAGAACGGACTCCCTCTGTTCACTCAAGGGCCTTTGCGAAAGCTTCTACATCTAAGCATGCAAAGCTACTTGTAAAACTGGTGTTCATTTACTTTGCTCAGCCAATGTATGATGGAAGTAACGTTTTCTCTAGTGCTAAAATTGTGTTACTTACTACTAAAGCAGCTCTGAGAGGGTTTTATGATAATTTCATTCTTCATTATATCCCATAAAGCTTAGTTAAAAGCATTAGACACATGTTGGGGTAACTCCCATTAGAGCCACAGAGGGCTGAGGCAGCCACAGAGCCCTAATGATGCAGGTAAAACTGTGAACACTAGGGCACTTTTTTATAAAGAAGATTAAAAAGTGTCCTTGTCTACTGAAAAGGTTTAAAGTGGCCAAGGTAGTGACGGAAGATGTCTCTGATTGAAAAAGAGTGTAGGAGATTTATAATGGTTTTTGTGTTTCTCTCTGTCTGTCTCTTTGTCTGTGAGTGGGGGGACAAAAGAATGAATGATTGTGTGTTTGGGCAGTGAATAAAGAGTGTATGTGTTTGCACATCTGGGTGTGTGGATAAGGGGGTCAAAGTCTAAAGCCTAATTTATTCATTTTTGAATTCAGTATTTGTTTACACACACCCTCTCTCCCCTGCATCTCCCTTTAGTGGATGAATAAGAAATCTTCCTTCTGATCTCTTAATTGAAAAGAGCAGAAAGGTCCAGCTTCTTTGTTGACTTTGTCTTTACCTGGACACTTGTTGCTCCTGTACATGTTGTATATTTACCTGAATACTGTACATAGTCATACATGCTGTACCGTATTACTGCTAGTGTTGTCACCTGTCACGTTTTTGTGTTTCTTTTCCTAATTAATTATTGCTTAATTACATCTGAATGCAGATGTCATTTTAATGTAATCATGTTTCTGCTGAGAATGTTATTTATTTCTAATTTATATTTTAAATCTGCTGCTGGGTAGTTTGAAGTTGGATAAAGGGTACCCAGAGGAAAAGACAAATTTGAGCCCATGTTCTTGTTGCTTGTTGTTGTTGTTGTTTTTATTATTATTATTATTATTATTATTATTATTATTATTATTATTATTATTATTGCTGCTGCATGTGTTTGTAAAAACCTTGATATGATAAAAGTGCTTCTAAAAATCTTGTCTTTTTACTGCATGTTCGTGTGAGTGTGTTGAGTGTGTGCATGTTGTGTGCACTGGGTGTGTGGCCATGTTAGTTTTCTACAAACCCCATGTCCAGAAAAGCTGAGGGAATTAAGTAAAATGAAATAAAAACAAAAATCTGCAATTTGTAAATACTTTTGAAATTTTATTTTACTGACAAAAGTACAAAGACATTTGTGCATGAATGTTTTGGCTGACCATTTGGCTGATTTTATAAATTTGAAATTAGACACACTATAAAAAAGCTGAGACAAAGCAAAATAAGTAAAAAATGTTCACAGAATATTTAAACTATACCATTTCATTGTGTTCCACAATTCTGAGTTCATCTCAGATGGACTGAAAGGTGGAGGCAGTGTGTGCAGAGGTCAAGTAATTTCGCATTTTAGCTTGTTTTCAGGGAAAACAGGTGTCAAGTTCTCTGTGCAAAGATAAATAAGAAATATTGTTATGCCGTAGATTGCATCAGTTCTCATGACATGAGTGGCTTGCATATGTGTGAAGGTACCACAGACACGGTGGGGTATTTTTGGATTTTAAAGTGGCACATGTTGCCATCAATGTGCCATCTTTTCCTGGAATGTCCATGGTTGTATCAGCAAGCCAGTGCCAGGCCTCACTCTGTATATTCTACAACAGCGTGGCTTGGGAAAATGTATGAGCTTGACTGACCTGCCAGCAGTCCAAACCTGTCTTCTATGGATGATGTGTGGTGCATTATAAAAGTAAGAATCAGACTTGCAACCACTTACTGTTGAGCAGCTAAAGTTTTGTATCAAGCAAGAGTAGGCCATTTGCAAAACTTAGTATCATAAGTTCCCAAACAATTAAAAAGTGTATATAAAAGAAAATAGTATGTAACACAGTGGTAAACTCCTCATTAAACAACTTTTTAGTCATATGCAGGCCTCACATTTTAAAATTGTTTATATTTAAAAAATACATTTAAGCTGGTCAGTCAAAACATTGAAAATTTTTAGGTATTTTTGTCAGTTTAATAAAGGTTTAAACCACAAAACCTTGCTAATATTGCATTTTACAAAATACCCACACTTTTCCAGAAATTGTATGTGTATTAAATATCCTCATCATGATAGAAATACAGCAAAAATATGTCAAAGCAAGACATTCCTGCTGTTTTCATCACAAAATCAACTTTGAAAAAACAAAAAGAGCAAAAAGATTGTCTTTTTGTTACTGAGGTTAAGGTCATTGTCAGAGTTAGGTTTAGGTGTAGTATTATTCAGCTAGAGTTTTACATCAGTCAATGGTATGTCCTCACATATATTGTAATACTGAACGGTGTGTATGTTCTCTCCTCTTATCTGTTTTGGCTGCAGTACCCAACAGGGTGTCACCAGGGGCTGAAATAAGAAACATACTACACTTTGAATGGCAGTGACTCCAGGGCATGCATCAACTATAAAAGGAAATAGCGCTCAAGTGAGGCTTAAATTCATAGTCTTTTTTTCAGTTGAAACTAATTAATTAAATTTCCCCTGCAGTGCCAGAATTCATTTGTGCAGAGGAAAATGAGTCAACTTAATGTTTCTGCTTCTCTTCAATGTTTGAGATAAAGTGTGTCCACATTTATCTATTACTCTTTAGTGTAATAAAACAAACTTCTTAAATGGCAATAGTTCCCTTCTAATTTTCTAATCTATGCTCTTAAAAATTATTTTACCAAAGATGCTTTAGGAGTGATGTTAGAGATTTTTGTTTTCCTAAAGAACATCTTCAGTTCATTGTTTTTGTAACTTAGATGTGCTGAAAGTCTGAAGAACACCAAATAACCTCCATCAATCCAATGTAAAGGTTCTATATTAATACCAGAACAGTATATCCAAACCAAACAAATTTTTTTAAACAACTATTTTTGAAACGTTTTAAGTGTTTCCAACAGTTGGTTCAGGTTTTACTAAGAACATTTTAGATTTAGATTTCTTAAGAGATTGTGATTCTCACATTTGTCCATTACTCCATACTGTGGGCAGTGGTGGCCTAGTGGTTAGGACACTGCCTTTGGGGCCTAAAGGTCGCAGGTTTGAGTCCCGGCCCGGGCACTACTGAGGTACCCTTGAGCAAGGTACCATCCCACTACACTGCTCCCTGGGCGCTGTTGGTAGCTGCCCACTGCTCCACATGTACACGTGTGATGGGTTAAATGCAAAGGTCACATTTTGTTGTGGTGCTTGAGTGTGTTCACAATGATAAAGAGTCACTTTCACTAATACTCATTCTCTAGTGAGGAAACCTCTTGGTTTAAGACGCATTTTCCATTTTTACTCAGTCATTTCAGACAACAAAGCTATGTGTGTGTGGGTGTTTCTATTTCATGTGTGTTCACTCTGAGGTGGTCTTACTTCTACTGATGAGAGAATGGTAGCTGTTTTTAGCATGATTACACACTCCCAATTACAGCCCAATGTTCAACACCCTGCTGCTAATTGGCCCATACTCTCATGAGGATGTGTCTAGACTGCAAGTGTAGAGAGAGAGCTCTGACCCCTGCTTCTACTTTAGCAACACCCATAGCTGGAGATACAGTTTTGTGATTAAATAATGAAAGAGGAAGAAAGTGTGTTTGTGTTATAGTGAAAACAAGCATTTGACAGGCAAATGCCTATTCTATAATCAGAGTGAAGCAAAACTGCTCAGAAAAAACTAATTGCCATGGTGTATGAAGGGCTATACCATGTTGAAACGGATCTTAATAGCCATGTCATGTTGTTTAGTGAATTTAGCTTTAAGAAATGTTTTTGCACATTTAATTGCTTACTCTACCTAAAGTGTGATGAACTATTTGGCTAATGAATCCAGAATCGACGAGGACAGTCCCTAAGGACAGCAGCAGAAGTAGGAGAAGCTCCAGCAATCAGTTTTTATGCCAAACATAGAGCCCAAAGTATTTCATTTGTGTAAATACTAAACAAGATTAACTGAGGACTGAACAATCTGTTACACATTTAATGTCTTAACCTCCAGATCCACCTCATCCTCACTGTCTTTTTTTTCGTTCATCTAGAACACCCTTGGTAACTTCCAGTGCTGCAGTGTACCACCAATGTGCTGTTGCCCCACCAGTATTTTGTTTTTAATCCATATTTACATTCAGATTTTTTCATTAGCTTTAGCTTAGCCTTTAGACATTGCCCTTCACCTTTTCTAGCTGAAGCTGCTAACTATATCCACTTCTTTACTTCCCCTACCTAAGGCCTATTTTCTTTTTAGCTTTTGTTGTAAAATGATATTGTGAGTTTTTCTTTGTTTCATCTTTCCATGCTTTCTGCATTAAATAACACGAGTTATTCTTCCTGAGTTTATGTTGTCTGATTTTGTTTATAGTCTCTCCTCAATTGAGTTTTGTCTTGACATTTCATTAATAAATCCTACATTATCTCTTAACTTCTCATCAGCCTCATTACTTGCACAATCATAGTGTTTAGGCAAGAAAGGGGAAATTTTCAAATGCCTGGTGATTTTACCCTGCAGTTAACATCATACAATCTGTGTAACCATGTGAACAGTGTCTAAGCCCAAGACTAACTGAATTAGAATAAACCTCTGCTGCAATGCATACATAATGTTACAAAATGCATACAGCATTTGTCCCTAGAGCCTAGTAACAGCCTACCAACAAAAAACTCAAGCATGTTTTTTTTCTCGTAATAGCAAGTAGCCGACTGTTAAAAATCAATAGACACACTTCCCCCATACTGTACATGTATCTACATTTTTCAGCCTGTACATTTAAGCACATAGTTCAGCCCTCTACCTTGCATTTGAAGAGCACAGAGGCCTAGCTGTTAACCACTCTCTCAGTCTTAGTTTTGAAGTAGCATATTGTAATCAGATGGTGAGACTGTAGGAGACATTCTAAAGGTCAGCCAGAGCTCTGATTGGGGCAGCGGGTGGGACTCATGCTTTGTGTGGATAAGAAGCTGCGATTATAGGAATTGAGAGAGAAAGGTCATGATGGTAGAAACATTTTCCATATACACTACTGCCATGGCCTCTGGCCTCAGGGACTGACAGTTGGCTGCTGAAGTGGAGCAAGAGGAGGAGCTAATCTTATGCATGTATGGAGAAGGACACACTAGCTATGTGTGTGTGTGTGTGTGTGTGTGTGTGTGTGTGTGTGTGTGTGTGTGTGTGTGTTCTGCTCACTATATAACAGTGCTTAATTAGATCAGCCATAAAATCAAAACCCAGAGGTTAGGTACAATTGTCCCATAAGAGCAGCTCATGAAAGCATGGGATCCACAAGATCACTAAAGGAGCTTGTGGTCAGCACCATGAATCGTGTTCCCCAAACCACTCCTAAACAATTTTTGCAGTGTGGCAGGATGAATTATCCTGCTGAAAAAGGCCACTGCTGTTAGGGAATAGCATTGCCATAAAGAAGTACTTGATCCACAACAATGTTTAGGTTGGTTGTATGTGTGAAAGCAGCATCTGCATGAATGTCAGGACCTTGGGACTCCCACCAGATCATCACACTGCCTCAACTAACTTGCCTTCTTCCCATTGCGCATATTGGTCCCATTTCCTCCCCAGGTGAGCCACACTCATGCACTTGTAATTCCATATGATGTATAAGAAAACGTGATTCATCAGATCAGCCTACTTAATGTCACTTAACCTGTCAATGGTTTTAATGCTGCTCAATGTTTATTTCAGGTGAGTAGTATTCTTTGATGTGTGCTGATTTTTTATGTAATGTCAGTAGTGTTATCTTGTAGCCCTCCACCTAAAGAGAACATTGTTTCTTCTAGCTTACCCACAAAAATTAGTTTTGCATCTTTGTTTCTTTACTAATACTTGTTTATGGGTTGCATTAACATCAGCATCAAGCTGGTCAGGTAAGGATAACATTGGTCTCTTGGGAGTTTATTTTAGCCCTTCTTTATTTTAGTCCACTCTCATCTTGAGTTCCAGTCCCAGTTTGTAGAGGACCTAAAATGAACATGCGTCATTTCAAGTGACTGGTGTATTTTTTCCTGACAGGATTAGACAAGAATTAAGGATGTGTAACCAAGTATTACAAAAAAAAAACTAATGTGTCTAACACTTTGTCTGAGGAGCTTACTAGCTGTCACCAGTGTCCAAATAAAGTTGCTAGGTATACAAACATTGTTTTATTATTTGTTTAAAGTCAGTTAATCTTTCAAAATGTTACACTTATAAATAATGAATGTACTATGCTGCACCCCCAGTAGTTATGTCAATTTTGATGTACTTTTATGAAATGTTAACATAATGTAACTGACAGCTAGTGAACAAAAACAACAATATGAGGGATATTATTTGACTCTGATATGTTTATTAAAAGCTTTGGAAAGGAGTTATTTAATAAAACATGCTTACAGAACTGCTTCTGCGCAGTCCATATGGCTTTTTATAACACTTCCTTATAACAATGAATGTAAATATTCATAATAAATGTTGTTAGTGGCAGTTGCTCATGGTGTTGTGACATGGCACGATGAACATCAACTTGTGTTAAACCACTAAGTTAAAAGGAATGATGTTTTTTCTGAAGGTCTTTTATTTTTATAAATAAACTTTGCCATGTGTGAAAAATGGAGTACAGATTATTTTCAAATCAAATAACCTCTTTTAGGTATCAACATTTTGACTTGTTTCATTTTACTGGTAAATTAATGAAAATATGCCCAAATAACCATGACACTGGCTAAGAACACACTGTATATCAGATTGTTCTGCTTCAAGTTTCATTTTACTAAAGCTGTAAAATCAATGTTCCATGTCGATTTCATCTTTCTATGTCCATTTGTCATGGTGGAAGATGGCTCGACAGGTATGACCCACTCCCTCACAAGCTATCACGCATACACTTGCACACAAAATTCAACTGTATACTGACATCCCTCTTAGCAATGTCTGACATGGACAAATATTCACTCAAATTGACAGTTTCTTCTGCAAACTTTCAGACTTTCAGAGAAAATCCTCTTATTCATCCATAGCTGCTTGAGGTCATGGGTCATGGCATCATAGCATCATGTCATCACCAAGAATATGCATTACAAATTCTAAACCTGAAGGTCTCTGAGGCATGGAAATGTCCTTTTTAAAATCAGATCAAATTGGGCACTTGGGTTATATTGTTTCATTCTTCTTGTCGGTTTTACATGATGTCCTGCTGGTGCTGTGTGGATTCGCTGACAACCTTCAGGGAAAGACAAACAATGGTTATCAGTTACACATTCATCAGAAGATGGACAGAACTCAGAGCAATTCTGTTAGGAGATGTGTAAAATAAATTAAACAGCTAGCAAAGTGCAAAGTTGACCAGAACAGGCATGAGGCGATTTAGGACAAACTTGAATAACTGTGCTGTTATTTTGAATATACTAAGGCTGGTGCAGAACTATCTGTCAGAGCTAATGATAAACAGTCGGTTGCTGTAGTCTTGTGCAGTCAGAAATGTGCTGCTTAGTGATAGCACTTTCCTCAGCCCGGTTCAGCAGGACACTACACAGAGGACAGTCGCTATCAGTGTTGTGCAGTGGTTTTAATGATGCTGCCTGGGGAGCATTCTGGGGAGTCCAGTGGAGCATTTACAGGGAGTGGACTCCCTTAGAGATAGTGAGAGAGTGAGCAGGTGAGTAAGGTAAAAAAGGGACAAGAACTGATGAGATGGATTGAACTGCTGCTCAACTTACACACTGAGCGCTCATGGCACTCATTCCCTCACTAGATGTCCTAGTCTAGAGGGAAATGAAACATAAAGTGACAGATGGATGAATGAACGAAATGATATGGCTTTAACCACTTAAACTGCAATATCCAGTGTTTAAGCCCACATTCCATTTCTTCACTCTTGTAGTTACATAACTCATATATTATTTCTTCAGAAGTTACTATTTGGTAATCCTCAATCATTTGGTGAATTATATGCCTAAATGAGTCTACAGTCTAAAAGGGTTAACCCTTTTTTCATTGGCATTTTCTTATTTCTCTTCCTCTTTAGAGATAAACAAGCAGTTTTTTGCTACTGTGCCTTTAAGACTATTATATGTAAATAAGCTTTTTATTGGCTGCCATTTGTGCATCATTCAAAAAGCAGGTCCAGGCTGAAGCACTGTTCATACAAATGGGTGGAGCTAACCTGCTAAAGGCTAAATAGGCAGATAAATGCAAATTTTAAAGCAATTTTTAAATGGTTTGAAACTTCGATAGTGTTTACATACTACAACATGCTGTGTGAGTGTATTACCTCTCCATCACGGGTCTCTATGGTCTTGATCAGAACTGTTTTCTTGGAGTGGACCTCAGAGGAACGCTGCTGTGTGTGCTGGTCTGGGTTGGTCTCTGTTACAGCAGTTCACAACCCCATTACATGTGTTATTTTCACTATATTTAATTACTAAGAAATCACTTTGTAAGTTAAGATCTTCTTGAAATGAAAAGGTCTGGGCCAGCATACATGCTCTTAGGATTTAAGGGGTTTCTTGTTAATGTTGCTGCTCCACCATTATAAAAACAGTTCACATGAAAAGAGGGTAGGAACCTAAACACGATGTCTTTGCTCCCCCTGGTGGAGAATTTAGAAATGCCATATGCACTAAAAAGACTGTTCAGGATCTTAGCAAAAAATAAAGGGCTTACCTCTGACATCACCTCTAAAGCTCAAAGAAGAATATGACTGTGCTGGTAGAGTGATCCTGAGAAATGAAGAGATGAATGATTGAAATGTTGTGTAACGCTAACATGAACTTGGTGCTAGTAATGTCCATTATTTTAAAAATGTCAGTAGCACCCACCACCCACCATGTACCACACTGTCCTTTAACTAGTCATTTTTATCATTAATCTGATGCATCTTTCTCTGGCTACAAGCATCCAACCTCAGCCATTTCTCATTAATTTAGTTTAGATGAATTTAGCATGGGCATTTTCAGTGAGGACTAGATTTTCAGTTATGTATGTTTTCACTTCAAATACCAAAATTCTGTCAGTAATACTGATTCTAAAATGACACATTTATATCTCTATTTCCTGGTTGACCCATTTTTCTCTCTGTCATTTTTCTTTGTAATTTTGTACATTTGTAATCAAACTGCATTTGCAAAATTTTGGACTGAATTGTTTGATTAAATTTCTGAAGAAAAGAAAAAAAAATCAAGATTATTACACTTCCATTCTTTAAATATTCTAAATGCCATTTAGATTTAATGTTATATGTCATCTTGGCCCTTTAAAGGTTCTTAACCTGCTCTCCTCTCCCTCCAGCAGCTTCCTGTAGGTGGCAATCTCCACATCGAGGGCCATCTTGACATTAAGGAGGTCCTGGTACTCCCGTAGGTGACGGGCCATCTCGTCCTTCATTTTAGCAATCTCAGCCTCCAGACGGGCAATGGTGTCCTGGAAGCCTCCAGCCTCGTGGCCCATCCTCTCTTCCATCTCCCTCATCTGTCTCATCAGAGATTCGTTCTGGAGTGAGAGCGAGGGAGAAAGAGAAAGAGCGAGAGAGAGAGAGAGAGAGAGAGAGAGAGAGAGAAAGAGAGAGAGAGAGAGAGAGAGAGAGAGAGAGAGAGAGAGAGAGAGAGAGAGAGATTGTACTAATTGCTGTAGGCTGTGCCCAGTGTTTCAGTACTACTCACTGTAAGTCTGTATATGTATGCAAAGACCTGAGCAAACATATTATAAACTTTCTAATAACTGCTTAGATAAAATCAGGTGTTCTGAGACTGAGCTCATATGTCGACTACAGTGGAGGATAATAATTGCTCCCTGCCGGTTATGTGAGGAAGAATGATTAAATAGATACTCACTGTGCCCTTGAGGGAGTCAATCTCACAGGTGTAGGATTGGATCTGGTGGCGGAACTCCATACTCTCCTGCTTGGCCTGTCTCAGTGCATCATTGTTCTTGTTCACAGCCTGGTTCAGATCAGACACCTAGGGACACAAGCGATTTGCTATAGTCAATCTTAATCTTTATTGGGATACCTCTGGTATCACTACACCTGGTGATATTAATTCACAGTGTTCATGTCCCTGTAACACACCTTGGACTTGTACCAGTCCTCAGCCTCTGAGATGTTCTTGGCAGCGATGGCTTCATATTGCATGCGGATGTCTCTCAGAGCAGCGGTGAGATCAGGTTTGGACATGTCCATCTGGACCTGGACCTGGGACTCCTGCATCTGGTTTTGGAGCTCACGAATCTCCTGTACACAGAAAAGCAAAACAAAATCAGAAATTATAAAAAATGCATTTTCACTTGTTGAGCTTCAGCTGCTGGAGTGAGGTAATTGTAGTTATACATTTATACAAGCTATATAAGTGTAAGACATTACTGGTACTACAGCTGAAGTTAAGTTTATAAAGCTGAGGGGATTAATTGCTAGACTAAGCTAAACTAGTTGAGAATTATGACTTAATTAATCTTCTGTACAGTACTTATACTCCACACCTATACTATACTGCATTTCTACTATAGTGCTTAAGGTTTCCATAAATAAACAAATGGGTCACATGCAACCATAGCCTCTTTTTCCTTCTTTCTGTTTCACAGCTGCTTGTCTGAATCTTTCTCAGGTTTTAATTATAGAAATGCATCTGTTCCACAGCATTACACTGCCCCCTCCCTGTTAGAGCACAGCTGACAAACCCACATGTGCATACACAGAAATGCAAGCATGTGTCACGCTAACAATTCACCCCCAAATGTCAGACAGAGTAGAGAGAGACTATGGAATAATCTAACCTTTGGAGATCTAGCATTTGTGTATTTATGAACTGCAAAGTATGTCTATGCATAAATGTGTGCAACACAAAGTATGTGTGAATACGTGATTCATTCTGTTTATGCTCTGAGGGGTTTTTATCCCAACAAAAATAGAAAAGATGATTTCATGGTCTGCTGACATAGCTCAGAGTGACAAGGAGTAAATGAGAGTGTAAAGTGACAATGAGAGAGCAAATGCTTTAAAAAGCACACAGACCTCCTCATGGATCTTCTTGAGGAAGGCAATCTCTTCGTGAAGACTCTCAATACGTCTCTCCAAATCCAGCCTTGCAAGGGTAGCAGCATCAACATCCTAGAGAGAAGATATGGATGGAGTTCAGCTCAGTCTCAATCTGAGATCAAATTTGTAGTGTTTTTTGTTTTTTTTTTAAGTAAACCTCAGATCAATGTATCATCAAATATAAGGTAGTAAATCAATGGGCTTCGTTTGCAAACCAAGTCTTTAAAAATCTGTAAGACCTCATTGGTGCTGGATATGAATTTATGAGGTGGACTCACAGCTCTAAAAGCAGATAGGTTGTTCTCAGCCTCTTCTTTCTGATGGATCTCCTCCTGAAGTCTTTGGGGGAAAAAACACACAGTAAAATTGCACAGACTTATTTTCTACTTTAAAGACATTTGACACCCTTCAAATGTTAAGAAAGGTAACACTCGTTATTACATGACTAGCATTCCTTTTATGCTATGGGTAATATAATAGTTATGTTGGTGTGGCAATATAGGAATATCCAAACAGGCAAAAATCCATGTCCTGTCCACAGTATGCATTTGTTTTATAGACAGCCATTTTTTATTACAGGAGAAACTAAGTTAAAATGGTCTTCTGGTATCACCTTAGTATAAGAGAACAATGCAAAAGCTCTAATAAAGATGGACCATGTGGAATCACACCATTGCATTGGTAATTAAACTTTATGCTCCCGAGTCCTTTGAAATAGTGATACCTCCTGCACACAGTACATATCTAGTTTCAACTATATGATTGATGACACCCTGATATTTCAATGACAGATGTGGGAGTCACGCCATGCAGATGGCAGATGACTCTATTACATGCCATACTATGTAAAAATCAAGTGAACTCTGAAACCTTTAACACATATTACTTGTAGGTGTAATTAAACAACTCTCAATAACAACAACAACAACAACAACAGCAACAACAACAATAATAATAATAATGCAGTTGTTTTTTGTCATATGGTAGTAACAAAATCTAAAAGTGCTTTACATAGAATATATTTGGAAGATCAAACATAACCCCCTCACACACACACACACACACACACACACACACACACACACACACACACACACACACTTTTCAACTGTAGCCAAACCAGTCAACTATGCATATGCTATCCTTGACCAAAATATGATATTTAGATATGCAAAACTATTCCAGAGTTAAGGAGCTGTATAAGGCAAAGTTAAGATTATTTAAAATAAGTCCCCTTTTTTCCTTTTATAGGCAATCTTCTTTATGCAGTGATCTAGTCCAACTAAGCAATGCCTATTAATAGCAGCTGCTATTAACAGTCTACAAATGGTTATCATGAATCAGTATTGTTAATGTGGGGCAGACGCACTAAAATGCCTGCCATCCCCTGAGTGATATGTGTTCACTTCCTCACACTTACACACTCACACATGCTCTCCCACACATACACTCACTCACACACACACCAAGAGAGAGAGAGAGAGAGAGAGAGAGAGAGAGAGAGAGAGAGAGCGAGAGGAAGGGAGAGAGAGAGAGAGACAGAGAGATAAGGGTATTTTAAGAGATGAGAATTCTCTAAAGTACTCTGGGGGTGTATATTGAAGAGGATAATAAAAGCGTTCTAATCTGGGAGTTGCTCTTACATGACTGTCGGTCCTCTTCCACTAGGGAACGCAACTCTAGTATTGTCAAAACACATTTAGTTTAAAACACCATACCAGTGAGCAACAGCAGTGGTCACTATGTAGGGTTACTGTACACCATCAAAATCTACCACTCATTCATACTCACAATTTCTCTTTCTCTGTCTCTCCGTCTCTCTGTTTCTCTCTCTCTATCACTCACTCACATATTCCCTCACTCACGCTTTCACTTGTATGCATTGTTCCATTTATTGCACAATGGCCACTGTAATCTTATGGCCTTGTCTACTTATTGTTTTTCCACTGTGACTGGTGATTCCTGTGCTCTAATCATAGCTACGGTAAACATGTTCAGAGATTCTCACTTAAATATTTAGAACTTGCACAAATGCAGACAATCACTACTAATTCACTCATCTGTGATACATTTCTATGAGGTTAAGTTAGTTATTTTTGCAATATTTGTTAAAAAGCTGCATGCAATTTCCCCCAGGTACTAGGACGGTTATCAGCCACTGCTCTCTGCTGTTATGTTGGAAATTGAGCGCAATGGGCTCTAAGGTACAACAGATGGGATGTGTTATAGTCATATTATGTAACCTAGATCACAAAGTTTCATTTAATAGCAATTCACAAGAGTTTCATAAAAGTATTCACTGTACAATGTCAGTATATGTTGATTATTGTTAAAAGTAATATGAAATTAGTTAAAAAATGTCCTTTTATATGACTTTCAGTCAGTTCAGTGAGATAAATAGATGAGTTCTGAAGACAGTCTCTTTTCAGCCCAGCACTTTGTGAGTTGTTTTAGGTCAGACATGCTGTTGCATAACTGCTTCAGAATATATGAGAGTGACCGAAACAGTGCTAGCATGAAGAGTCATTCTGGCATTGAAAAGAACTCTAAAGACCCTGCCATTCTTATTTATAGCTTTCCTTCAAATTCAACATTTTCTTATTAACTGATTTACCTCTGGTCTGTCTAATGGGCACTAGATTTTAAACTATTTCAAACACCTTGCTACAAATGCACTGTGCTTCAGCTGATGATTGTGGGGAATGTAGATGGAGTAAAGAGGCTATACTTTTTGTGACTCTCATAAACAAGCAGCATATGATGCTAAATTGTGTCAAGCCTTGAAATCTCTCATACCTGAGTTTGAGCTTCTGCAGGTCGTCAGCCAGGTTGTCCCGTTCGACCTCCACACGAGCTCTCTGATTGGTCATAGCGTCCACCTGCCTGCGCAGCTCCCTCATCTCCTCTTCATACATTTCGGCGATGCGGGTGGGTTCGCGGCCACGCAGACGCTCCACCTCCACGGCCAGGGCCTGGTTCTGCTGCTCCAAGAAGCGCACCTTCTCAATGTAGCTGGCAAAGCGATCATTCAGGTGCTGCAGTTCAGCCTTCTCGTTGGTGCGTGTGTTCAAGAAGTCCTGGTTCATGGCGTCAGCCAGGTTGAAGTCCAGCTTCTCACCCAGACCGGCGTAGGAGCGCATCACAGGTCCACCCTTGAAGGAAGAGCGGTGACTGGAGTACACTGGGATTGAGGAGGACTTGGATACCTCATAGACTCTAGAGGCTACACGGGAAGAGGAGCCTGAGGAGCCCAGGCCAGAGAAAAGTGAGCTGGACATAGAGGAGCCCAGTCCTGAGCCAAAGGTACGGCGGTAGGAGGAGGCTGTTTCAGCAGAGGCACTGTAGGACTTGCTCATGGTTGGAAACCTCTGGGGCATATGCTGGTTCGAAACTGTGTGGGTTGAAGGGCTTGACCAGAATGAAGACCCCCAGCCAAGGGTGCTGCTATATGTAGCTATGCTCACTTCCAACCCCCGCCCTTACCCATGACAACCTCCCACAGCTCCCCCACCTCTTCCCACTGCCCACAATATTCTGTCAGCTGTCACTGGGTTTCCAGTAGCTGGGTGGGGTAGATGCCAGTAAGTGTGTAAGGAGTGGACTGAGGCCTAGACTGGGTTACATGTTAAAGGCATGGAGTTACATGTTACCTGCGAAAAGGATCTTAAATAATTGTTGCAGCATTGTTCACAGTATTGTCATTGCTGTAATTCCATGTAGGTTTCCTCCAAATATAAAAAGGGCTTTTGTGGTGATGCAGTATATTGACATGCAGTGCTAGCTGAGTGAAATGCTATGGTAATATGCTGCAATTCAGAAAAATCTATAAGGGCCAGCAGCTCCAGTGTTTATCTATGTATAAGGTAAAGTAAATGCTTTATTTGCCATGCAAAATGTCATCCAGCGTGACTTTGGCTCTTTCAGAGCTTTGTGCCTCCTCCGTGATCACAGAGCTCTTGTCTGGATTCATACACACTTCAGGCCTTTCTTGTTCATGTTGCCAGAAATTCTCACTCCTTAAGAAGGCTAGTGGGTGAGAGGCTGTCTGAGTGAGTGGGAAGTGGCATCCTTAGTGCAGACAGAGAACAGAAGCCCCAGAGCGGTGATTCACTGCTGTGCTCTTGTTTGGCCCTGAGCCTTAGTCTCTACTTATAGATTAGCATTTGGGAAAGTTGCAGTAAACAGGATATCTGTTCTTGCTACTGAAACCATGACCACATTTCTGAAGTCTGTATTGTCCTAATTAACTGGTAAATCTTTAACAATAGACAATAGATGTTCAGACAACTGCCAACTGGTGTACTTGCTTTTGGCATCTACAACTGGAGTAATTATTGTAGAGTGAATTACAGTGATACTGAGGATCTTTAGACTGTGCTTTGGAGTGATTTCCAATTTTAGAGTTAAAGTTAAAGATAAAAGAAGCTTGGTTTGGTATCATATCAGAAGTATCCTTTTTATTCATCAGTGAATTCACTGGTCAGTCAATATATTGCACATTAGTCCCTTAAAATATGAACGTATTTATTCCACTTAATTTCAGTTATTAAACTTTTCACTAACTAATGCAAATTATTTGGCAATAATTATGAAACGGTGTATTGTTGCTAACAATAAGTAAGTAACAAAACCTTGCATTTGTTTTGATGTCCTTTTTTACAAAGTTTGCAAACATCGTCTTTAAATTGTTTTATTATTTTGTCATGAATGGAATAATAAAAATTGACCAAAGTTACTTAAAAAATTTATATTAACTTGCAGTAAAAGTTTACAATGTTTTTTCTTCTCCTGTAAAGTTATTGTTTTGGAGAGACAAGTTTTGCTTCAACAGCAGCAATATAATTACATACAGGTAAGCAGCATTTAAGAAGCGAAGTCTCAAACAGTCACAAAGCCATATAAAAACTCTGGCATGCCTCCCTTCCCCCTCTGCCTGCCATTCCCATGACTGTCCAGTGACTGACTGAATGGCCTGTCTTACTCTACAGCTGCTGCTGTCACTGCTATTAATAGGCTTTCAGTCTGATCCTTGTCACTAGAATGCTTTCCTTAGGGCCTCTCAGAGGCAGACAAGCAAATGACCATTAAAACCACATTTTTCACCTGGAGCATATAAATTAAATTCATTATTATATAATTATATATAATTGATGTAATACTTAAGCACTGAAGGATTTAGAAATGTTCAAAGACAGTTATCAAAAACAGTAGGTGTCTTTTAATTGTATGACATTAAATATTGTAAATTAAATAAGTGAAAGTGACTATTTGTCATTGTGAACACACAACGAAATGCAACCTCTGCATTTGACCCTTCACATGTGCACACGTGGAGCAGCGGGCAGCAGTGTAGCGGGACGGTACCTTGCTCAAGGGTACCTCAGTAGTGCCCGGGCCAGGACTCGAACCTGAGACCTTCAGGTCTCAAAGGCAGTTTCCTAATCACTAGGCCACCACTGCCCTACATATGCATATACATATGCATTTGCTTTTTTTTTTTAAATGTTGTAGCACAGGTACTAACAATAATTAATAATAGAATCAGTATAGCTTCATTACAATAATACGTTGAAACCTTTCCTTAATATGCATATTAATTTTAATAGAAAAGAGTCATGTTTAAAGGGATAGCTTGACAAGAAAGTTTTGAATACAAGCTAACAGTCACCAGTTGAAATTATGCAATTTCCAACTGGTGACCGTTTGCTTTAATTGTTAGCAACATTAGCATTTTTGACTGAAATGTTTAATGCTTTCTTGTGAATCATTTTGTTAAAAAAAGTCTTTAAATTCTCATTTTTGCGCTCACATGGGAAATGCAGTCTGTGTACTCAGCAACTTCCTTTACTGTGGCAGTTATTACTGCTGCTTTTCCACTTCTGTTTAACCTAAAGTCTGAGTCTTTCAATGATGTTTAAAGGTGAGGTTAACTGACTGCAGGCTGCCAGTAATAAAGTACCTAGCAACCTGCCACAGGATGTTGCTCTGCTCTGGCCTAGTCCTTTAGCCTGATTTATTAGCAATAGCTAGATAAGTAGTTTATTAGGCTAAATCTGATTTATTTACTTTGGTAAAACAAACAAAAAAAAGCTTTTAAAGTGCACTTCCGTGTCTACGTTTGATAGATGGGCATATCTAAACAGAATGGTCAGTCGTCCAGAGCATAGTTTTGACTTCCGTTGCCCAGTGTCCAGCTGATACTGCAGACCAATGTGCTGACCGGCTGAGTTGTACTCGGTTTGTTGAGGTAGATAAAGTACTGGACATCATGCAAAAACTTCAGTCAGATACTCCACTGCTTATGGTTAACACACTCTGTTTCTTAACTAACTTACAAACAAGCAGCTAAGCACATTATCAACACACACACTACATAATAATGTACAGCGTATGACTGTTGGGTGTTTCAGTTGTTTTACATAAATTTGTTTAGTTTATTTCATCCTGATTCATGCTTGAAGTACATGGAATGAACAGTTGAACAAGTGTTGAAGTGTGCATATTAAATAACCCCTCAGATGCACATTTCTAGAGTACCATTACCTTAACCCTGGTGATTAATATAACACTTATCAGGTTATTTTAAATATCCGAATGTTAAAAATGAAGCCTTTTGTGTGTCAGGTGTCACAAGTACCCAAAGGAGCTCAAGCAGTATCATTTTAAAGACACAGGTTCACTCTATGCATCTGGGGAGCTGTAAGTGAGCTTGACTGGCAACAGCAGAGTTTGTACTTTGTAGGGCAGGGGAACTCTGTGAAACTTTGACATTTACATTGGCTGCCAGTGGATTGACAGGAGACTTCAGCATTACTGAAACATCATGAAAGCTTTCAACTGCAGTGCAGTTGCTATAGCATGTAGTAACACTCTTGAGGATTTTGGCAGCCCAGGAGGACTGAAACCACTTGATGCAGCAATTTTAGAAAGTGGTATGATGGGCAGAAACTCAGGAGTCCCACTGTTCTGAGCCAATAGTTAAAAAAGACTAGGCTAAAAATAGTTAGACCATAGACCAAACCATAGAGCATCTTCATTCACCCCTACAAATAAAGGTGTCATAAAGATTCCTCAGTGTATCTCCTTGAAGAATGGTGTCCAGACCAGTTTGATAATTTTCCTGCTCAAACACAGCTTTCTCTTCCCTCCCCAAACACACTTTCTAAACCTGACCACAGGATTATAGCAGGTTTAATTTTTAGCAGGGAAATTGCCAGTTGGGGATCCTTGTCATTAATAAACTATTTTTGATTCACTAAATAACTTTTCAAGTAATGTTCCTTTGGCAAATTATTTTTACCAATGATATGTGTGAGTGTGAAAAACATTTTTAAAGTTTGAAGAACCTCCACATAATGTAAAGTTTCTAGAGAAAAAGCATTAGATTGTGATAGTTCTTCACTTGTACACACATGTTAATCAAACATGGCTCTTTAGACAAGCAAAATAGTTCAAATAAACCTCATCTGTTAGCGTTTTGGTGAGTTTAAATTCTTTTTTTAAGTTGTCAAATTTTGTTCTTTAGAACAATGCCATAGTAAAATCTCAAGTGGTTTCCAAATAACCTTTTATATGTGATCCTTAAAGAACCCTCAATTAAAATATTCTTTAAGGATCCATAAGTTATTCTGCTTTGGTATTATTCCAAAGAGCCCATTTTGGCACTTATATTTTTATAAGAGTAGATGAAAGGAATACGGTTTGTTGCTATTTTTTATTTCATCTTCTCAGGAATAGCCTCTGTTCTCACTGGAGGCTATAAGCATATTATAAGTTATTGCCATTACTTTGTGATGGTGTTCTGCCTGTACCTCTTGTTACCTTTCATAGAGACAGCTGCTCCATAAAATATGAAAAAGGGACAGGCTGTGTAGAATGTGGTGGTCTGTATATGATCTCAGTCTGGGACATCTAAAAGTGGATAGTCTATTCTGGCATTAGGTTTTGGTAGATGGTAACAAAAATAAATGATTACTGACAGTTTGTCATTGTGAGGTCAGTCACTGTGAGTGCTGTGTTTCTGGAGACTCTGTTGGAAGGGCATGTGAAAGCTGGTACACTGCGCTACATTCAGGTTACCTCCTAGTATGAGCGTTTACCCAGGCATACCATGACACAGAAAATCAGGATCCACTGCCAGAGAAAAAAGTGAACTGGCTTATGTGGTTATAGCAACTGTGTCATAGGAAGGGATGCTCTTCTCATTGGAAAATTGATGTGCAGTTCCTGTTCTTACACTCTATTATGTTCTTTTCTCTTTAAAGAATGTGCATGGTTTGAACTTTGCACAAAGAAACAGATTCATTTAAAGAGCTGCCTTGCAAAGTATTTACCTGCAGACAGTACTGCATCATAAATATCAGCTATTTTCCGGTGTCACCATAATAAAACCTAGAATCTCCAAAATGGTAAGTGAAATATTATCTTAAAATGGTAAAGCTAAATGTATTAATTGAGAACTAACTTTTCAAAATGTTTATTAAATATATGCATAATTTTCAGATTCAGATTCAGAAAACTGTCACGATCTTGAGGTTTAAGGCAGCAAGTGCAGGCAGGACTTGATTTCACACGGATTTTTTGACGCACTTAACTCAGGAACAGGACAGGGCACACATGATAACCAAGACAGCAACAACAACAAAGACCGACCCGGAAGGGTGGCACACTGGGACATTTAAAGGAAACACATAATGATCCACAGCTGAGGATGTACTCGGCTCAGCTGTGGGGGGTGGGGCTAAGACAGGGACACGACACAAGGATTTCCTTACAAAAACTTTATTAATCCCAGAGGAAATTGTTAAAATTGCATTATCTATTACATTCTAACCCTTATTTTAAATGTTTTTTTATTGTTTATTCATTGCCAAATGCTGACATAATATAATCACAGTTGCTGTTTTCAGTAAATTTTTAAAAAACAGACAATCAATGAAAAAAGAGTTATGAGGTTATGACAGTGAAGCTATATGTTATTTGTTAACTAGATAATGTCAGGCTAATTGTGAAAACTCCCTAAGGAAAGTACCTTCTAGTGAAAGTATCAAAGGTGACATGTTGAAAATGATTTATGAAAAGGTCAAATCATGTAAGGGCCACAGTTGCTTAGTAACCACAACACAGGCTAGGCCCTGACCCATGCTCTGTTTATAGACCTTAGTGCTCTGAGGTGACCAACTTTGGTCAAGGTCTTTAAAATCCTTAGAGATTTTTCTCTGTTATGATTGCACCACAGTCCAATTGGACTAAGCAACAAAGCAGGAATCTGAATACAACTGGATGTACTGTTAAAAGGTTTTTTGCTTTTTAGGCTTGTCTGCTTCTGTGTCCCCCAGACATGTATAATCCCTAGGGGTGGAGGTCCAGCTGCTGTTGATGGCAGGATAGTTGTGGAGCCATGGGGAGCAGGTGGGAAGCAGAGAGAAAAGGAGAAGAGCTGTTCTCTAGAAAATGACTCTGAAAGGAAGTAAACATAGATGTGGTCTCTACAGAACATTCCAGACAGTTGCATGATTACGCCACAAATTATTTACTGCTATGAGTGTGTTACTATGCTTGAGTTACTACTTCTAGACAACAGGACTGCAAGAATATCATTAATCGTTATTGTCATACTAGCATTTGCAGTACTTTGCAGTTCTATATCACATAAGGCAGCAACTGCCAAATGTGCTCTCCAGTCAATCACAATGCCTATAGGGAAAATCATGACCAATCAGAGTTCCAGATTCAATATTGTACAAATAAGTCTTTAATCATGTCACAATCAATTCCCCATGAGTTTTTATTTTAAAAGCGTGTCAGAAATGTAATGTGATGGCATTATATGCTGAAAAACATCTGTTTTGCTCCACATAAAATGCAAAATTAAAATATTTTCCTCCATAAGGTTTATTTTTTATGTAAAATCCTAAAACTAAATCCTAAATGTTCACATGGAGGATTCAGTTTTGCTATATTAAAGAAAGCAATTACTGAGTAATTGATAATTACTCATTAAGCTCTGTGTTGTTATTTCTGCTTTTCTGTTTTTCCTTTATGACACATTACTTTTCTCCTACAGTATTGTCTAGAATTGGGTCTGACTTTAGTGCGTGACCTGCCCAGGAGACTACGTGCCAATATGGGGGAGGTGAGAGTGCTGCTGTTGGAAGGTGCTGGGGGTCTAAATGCCAGAGCATGTGACTCTGACCGTAGGCGAAGGGTTATAGGAAGGCGGGGGTGGCACCATACTAGGTCGGCTTTCAAAAAACAAGCAGCAGCTGCCCAGCAACCCACCAAACAAGCATACACAGATTCCAACAAGGAGAGAGAGAGAGAAAGAGAGAGAGAGAGAGAGAGAGAGACAGAGACAGAGACAGAGAGAGAGAG
>JBBPDA010000003.1:17166503-17179683 GCA_037974385.1 Arnoldichthys spilopterus | reverse complement strand
ATATATGGTTTACTCATCTTTTTAAATTCTACCCTCTTGCAACCTTCCTTAGATTATGTGTGTGCAACCTACTCAGCAAAGTGTTTGGCAAATGTGCATCAGCGTTAGAAAACATTCCACGCACTAAAACTGGATGTTCTTTGTTGCATCGGAGTGTAACATGTATGAGTGATGCTGAAATTTTTGATTTTTGTAAACTTTCACCTTGTCAATTATTTATCAAAGCTTACATCTCTTTTAGTGTTTATCGCATAGATCTGCCATTATACAAAACTGTAAACTTGCATTATTACCATTCCAGATGTGCTAGAAGGTGCTAGCTGGTAATTCTTATGAACCCCCTTTTTTGCACGATGACACTTTTCTATATACCCCATTGGTTTTATTGTCTGCTCATGCTCCTAGCATCCTCCTCCCATCAGATGGCCCCCCTTCTCTCCCTCTCAGCCATGAGCAACATGTGGAGCAGGGCTGTGGGACGAGGGGCCTTCAAATGAGCTTGGCCACAGCTCCTGGAGCCACATTTGCTTCCCTCATTTTCCCGCTGCTTCCATTCATCCCTCCTGCTTCTCCTGGGCTTCCGTCTCAAATGATTGCCAGGCAGGAGATAATGTTTAGTATGCCGTTCACCCGGTTCCAATGCTCAAGCCTTCCAGAGAATGCTGAGTATATATTTAGTCCTGCTTTGAGGAGAGAGACCTTCCATACTGGTGATGTCCCGCTGCAGCGATTAATCCTGGACATGTGTGTGAGCTTCCTACTACTGCTCACATGTGCCTCTACAATGGAAATATGCAGAGGTATGGCTGATGTGCACTATTTTAGCATTTTTTAAAAATATATAAATATGGTTATAAGGAATTATTGTGTTTATGTTGTACTCATTGTACACTGAGGCTACTCCTCAGAATGAAATGCCAATTAAATCATTATGCGAGACATGCAGGGTGCCAAATAAAAAAATAATTAAATTAAGATCCTTAATGTTGAATATATTTGCACTTATATCGTTGGATTAACATCTGGAATGTTCATTTTAAGTCCACCTGGAAACCTTAAGACTTAAATCAGCATTGGGGATTTTGCTATATGTATTTTTAGATAAGATAGGCAGATATTTTTTCCATGCTGACTGTAAGACATGTAAATGCATATTGTTCAGTTTCCACATCTGTCCTCAAATCTGACTTAGTCAGTGGAACCGTTTGGCACTCATCGATAAGTGCTAAGGTAGGCCAGTTTATTCATTTATAAAGCTCTATACTAACTGTACATATTTTTATTCCATTTTACAGATTTAAATTACTTAGTTAAAAATTCTAAATAAAGAGCCAAAAATGGTACATTTGTAAGGTAAAGCCTGAACCTGTTCATAGAGTCCTAAATTCTAATATGCAAGTAGCAGGAATGGTTCCCCCTCCTTTATTATTATTTATCACACCAGTTGGAGGTAGGGCCACACCTTGATAAATTGTTAAATTATGAGTTGTGTGTTGTGTAGTTTATAATCTGTTTATGTAATAAACATGCACACAATACGATTCTTTTTTAATGTACAGAACTCTCTTTTAAACAACTGAATTAACCAGTTGTATTACTTTTTTAATATAATGAGTGTGTTGAATAATTATACTACTAAAGTAAGTTTTGCTGTTTTTCTAACATTTAAAGGCATGCCCAGCAGTTCAGTAATATATTTATTTATTTTTACAGATGTAATTTTATTTTCATTAAAAATGACTTATCAAAGAGACAACACTGCTTGATGTGCTACCACAGAGTGTGACAGCATTAAAATAATTAGAAAGCAGTCAATCAAACAGTCAATCAACAAAATTACACAGTGTTTGATAATCACCATATGGCATTTTAGACCTTTTCTTTTAAATGGTTCACTCATCCAGTGTCTTGAATGTGTGTGTGTGGGCGTGTGTGTGGTGTGTGTGTGTGTGTGTGTGTGTGTGTGTGTGTGTGTGTGTGTGTGTGTGTGTGTGTGTGTGTGTGTGTGTGCGCGTATGCGTGTGTGCATGTGTGTGCTTCATGTGTGTGCTGCATGTGTGTGTTTCTGTGTGTGTGTGTATGTGTATATACATTTGGAATTAAACACTGTTACCAAGCACTGCGTGTACCATCTTAAATAGTGATGTCAGGTGGATTGGTTGCTGTGGAAACCCGGCAGTGCTGAATGAGTGAGATGATGTAATGAGTTTGTAGCCCTTGCAGGTGCCCTGTAGTTGACTGGATTTTTCTGGGTTTCATTTAGGGATCAGCACTTGGATTATAGTTAAGTAGGAAGTCGCATCGGGCCTATTAATCACACTCATCCCATTTTAAATATTCTAGACTTACTTCCAGTCACTGATTTTAATCAGCACATTTCACATGCTCTCAAATTTTCTCCGAGCTGTCCAACTTCTTTAATATTTCTAATGTCAATTAGAGAATATCTTCAAGCTAAAGGTCTCATTGCAGACTGCTTGGAATGCATTTTTCCCCATCATTGTGATATCGTTCAAGGCAAGTATTTTTTCAGAAAATGTTATCTTAAATTGTTGTTTATGTTTTTAATAAGGATTTTTTATTCATAAGTAATATGCTGTAGGTGTTCCACATATCATTTCTAAGGTTGAGGACAGTGCTGCTGCAAAGCGAATTTTGACGAGTCATGCCCTGAAAGCTTCAATCAGATAAAGAGGCTGCTTCACTGTGCTCCTGAAATAAAGTTTCTAGGGCTGAATGCAGAGAAGATAAACGCAGACTGTTTATTGATGGGTTACAAGATTCACTGAGATTCTTTGAAATATGGCCCACACTCGATTTTTGCACCACTCCATCTATTGTGATGCAGATAGGGAAGCTCTAAGTGATCTTAACCCTCAAATCACCCAAAACACACACACATACACACGCTCCTTATGTGTGTGACTATACTCTGCTGTGGCTGAGGTGAAAGGGCTCAGTTGAGGTCAGAGGGTATTATGGGGGATGGTCGGGAGGTCCTGGGACACAGCTTATTATTCTGTCACTTCTCAAGGAACAGATGTTATCACCAACAGACATCTTTCCATGCCATAGTTTAGTATAATTTTAATGCATATTATATACATAACCTTCAGTACTTCTTAAGAGGTGTATTTTCTTGTTTCCCTAAACCCCATTTTTATTATTAATTTATTAATCTTATTATTGAATATCTTTGAGAGAGATTAGAGAGTGGGAACATGCAGTGGGGGCCCCATATACAACCCATTAGAGGTGTAAATGGTTTACTCAGTGTGTGCGGATTGGACATATGTTCGGATGTATGATCAGCTTGCATCTCTTCTGTATTTTTCCTATACAGAAACATTTTAATTTAACCCAGTGAGTACTGAACGTCTGAAGCTAATTTGTGTATATTATTATAATAAGATTATTATTTTAAAAATATATATTTAATTAACTAAACCAAAAAGTAAATCCCCTTTTCTCACAGTACAATGCTCTCAGGTCCGCGTTATAGAAATAATGTCTAGTCTTTTATTAAATAATGCTTCACATATACAGATTGTCTGTATTGTTCACTACATTTAGAGCTTTATTTTATCCATTTAGATATGCAGAGTGTGTGGGGAAGGATGTGAGTACAAATGAGTGGTCAAAATGTATTGTGTTTTATCATTCACTCAAGGCCCTTTTACTCCTCTTGTGACCATGTTCTCACTCCTTTTACTCAATGCCACTGGCCTCCCCTATCCTTCACTGTCCTCTGCTCCTCTCTCCTCTCTGCCTCCCTCATTTCTCCGCCTGGCCCTCTTGGACCCTGGGGGGCCTTTGTGCTCCTGTCCTAAACCAGCTCATTTTTCCTGCCCGCGCCCCTGCTCCATTCTGAAAGCCTGTCACTCTTCCTTTCGGGGGCCTCTCTGGAGTAGCAGGTGAGGCGCCCCACGCCCCGTCCCCTTCAGCACCCCTCCCCCATTCCCCCCTTCACCCCTGCATTGTCCTTCCGCCCAGTTATACACTGCCCACCCCCGCTCACCCCCTTCTACACCCCCTTCTCCACTCTTCGGAACATTCTTGTGGCCTTTCAAGAGAAAGGGCCGAACTTAGGGAGGGATGCAGAAAGGGGATAGAGACCCGCGCTGAGAAACATGTGAGGAATGAGAGGAGAAGAAGGGGAAAAAAGGGTGTGAAGAGGACTGAGAAAAAAGAAAGAAGGGAATGGGGGGCGGTCAGGAATGGTTGGTGAATTTTGAGAAATGTTAGAAGGAGGGAGAGGGTGCCTTGACATCTCCACGGTGGGACAGAAAGACGTATTCACACTCTTCTCTCATTCTCTAACCCAGTATGCTGCTTCTTTAGGCAACTGTGAGCACTGTGCCATTTGTCTGCAGGCAGTACAGTAAAGCTGCTTTTCATTTCCAAGTTCGATTAAAGCCAGTGTCACGTTAGCGTGATCCACTGATTAATGCTGAGTTTATGTTAAATGCGTTAGTCTCAGTGGTATAAAAAACTTTCTCCCACCAATTTTCTCCCAGTACGATGCTCTCAAGGCATGTATTGGTAGTATGAGATTAGTGCTAGTCCTCCATAAATAAATACTCACTTCAAAGGTAGACTTAATCTGTGTCCATCGCACCAGCTGTCAAGGTTTAAACATGGGATTAGTGAGTGAGCTTATCTTGAGTGTGCACTGACCAATTGGTTTAGGCCTAATAAAAATGTGTTGCACATCAGTTCTTCACTTAATTATGAAATACATTTTTTTTGAAGTTGTGAAGGTGTATGTTCCACTTGCAAAATTTTTGTTGTTCATAAATGTGGCATCAAATGTTTGTGGTGTGTAATAGCAAGTTAAGTTCATCTTCATTTAATGCTCCTTTTTCATCTTTTTTGTCTAAGGTTTGTTCTGTGGAATACGTAAGAACAGTGAGGCAATATCCTCTCTGCTGTTCTCTTTTTATCTCCTTTCTCTCACCTCTCTCTCTGACTGTCCCTTTTTCTTCTTCTTCTTCTTCTTCTCTCTCTCTCTCTCTCTCTCTCTCTTTCCCTCCCTCATGGCTGTGGATTACACAGAGCATTCTCTTGTTGCCATGGTAGCACCAGGGCCTGTTCTCCCCTGCGGAGGCTCCCAGACGCCATGGCAACATCAACAGGCAGGGGTTGGAGGCGGGGGGGCCAGAGACATTTTACCTCTCTCTCTTTCTCGCTGCCTCTCTCTCTCTGTGTCTGTCTCTCTCTCTCTCTCTCTCTCTCTCTCTCTCTCTCTCTCTCTCTCTCTTTCTGTCTTTCTCTCTTTTTGTCTCTCTGTGTCTCTCAGAGGGAGAGAGATGTCCTCGTGTTGTGGGGTCTGGGGAGGGGTCTTCTTTATTGTTTACTTGTTGGTAATTATGCAGAGGGGGCGAGGGGCAGGTGACTTTTGCTAATTATTTCAGAGAGTTGAGGAGGGTTGCAGAGAGCTGGCACGTGGCGATATGTGTGTAAGTGTGTGTGAGTGTGTATGTGTTTGCGTGTGACTGTGTGGGTTGCCCGGGTAATTAGTCGCTGATGATGGCGCTGACATCCAGCTTGTTTACACAAACAGAGAGAGAAACAAAAGAGACAAAGAAAGAGGGAGTGTGGGGGAGACGTTCTGTTAGCTGTGCCAGAGAGACCACCCAACTCCGGCACTTAGCATGCCCTCTCCTCCCCTACGTTGCTGTTCCAGACACATTCGGCTGTACCTTTGGCTCCCTGGTACAGCAGAGAATTGTCATTTTATTTCTGGTGGCAAAGTTGAGCCTAAATGGAGGCTGAAAAATACAAGATTCTTTCTTCCAGGTTTTTCCCTCTCAGCTCTCGCATGTTTAATTGTTCTGTGTAACAGAGAGAATACAGACTCTTCTGAGCAGAATCAGGTTTTATTCAAACTGATCATGAACTGAGTTTAATAACAGTAACATTATAACATGGTTCAGATGAAAAGGCGGTATAAATAAATGTGCTAACTCTCTCTCTCTCTGTCTCTCTCTCTCTCTCTCTCTCTCTCTCTCTCTCTCTGCCCCCTCGGTTTTCTCTGTCTTTCTCTCTCTCTCTCTCTTTCTCTCTTTCTGTCTGTCTCTCTCTCTCTGTCTGTCTCTCCCCATCAATTTCTCTCTTTCTCTCTGTGTGTCTCTCTCTCTCTTCCCTCCCTGTTTCTTTCTCCCTCCCTGTAGAGGAGTGAGGGACTTCCTCAGGCCACCCGAATTGGAGATGGCACCCGTGGGGTTGTCTTAACCATGGTTGCCATGGCGTGTGTGGGTGCAGTTGTATTGGTTGCCCTAGCAATTGCCTGTCTGCGTCACCATGCCCGACAGATTGCCTCAGGCAAACTGGGTCTGGGCCCTGAGGCTGGAGCTGAAACACACTTTGACTACCAGGTGAGAGCACAATACTGAAACTAAAAATTGAGAAATTAGGAAATGTTTGAAACATTTTCAGTGTGTAGATTTGATACACACATGCACACACTCACTACATTAAATTGTCACTGTATTAACAAAACTTTGAAAGGGAACTGATGGAAGAATAAAAAAAATGCTTTTAACAGGTCTGAAAATTTGCCATTGTTAACACAGGTTGCATTACTACAAAATCTGACATCTGCATTTAACCCATCCACACATGAAGCTGTGGGCAGCTATCAACAGTCGGGCAGTGTAGTGGGTACCCAGTGGTACCCTTTTGTTCACACGGGCAAGTAACCACTAGACCAAAACTGTGCATTGAAATGTTGCACACAATGTAAAAGGCAGCTGGAATTTTCAAACACATTTTCAAAAATGAAGTAACAAGCTTTTGATATGTCAGTAACTAAATAATAGATATTCCAGTTCTGGATGAGGCTTGTCATATGATTTAGTCAAAAAGGTAAAATTACAGGCAGTGCTTTTGTTGAACCGTGCCATTGACTTTCCTTTGTGTGTGTATCTCAGGAGCTCTGCCGGCAGCACATGGCAGCAAAGTCATCATTTAGCCGTCCAGAGCCAGGTGGCCGTAGGGGCACGGACACATCCCGAGTGAGCAGTGTATCATCTCAGTTCAGTGACGGGCCACAGCACAGCCCTAGCTCACACAGCAGCACGCCGTCATGGAGCGAAGAGCCGGCACAGTCCAACATGGACATCTCTACTGGACACATGATACTGGTACAAAGCAGCCCAGTAATTAATACGTTATTACACATATGCGTGGACTCCTCACAATATTAAGTCACTAGCAAATAATTTCCTAGAAAAATAGTGTTTAAAGTGAATGGAAAGATATCAGTTGTTAGTTATAGTTCTTAATGTGAAGAGCATGGACTACACTACTGTTGTTTGTTGTTTTTGCCTTAACATTTTAAGTACTTTAAATGTGAGTAAGTTAACAGGACAATCTGTCATATATAATTTAAATAATTAAAACTCAGTAAATCTACATTTTGAACCAGAATAGCCATAAATAAATGAAAAGAAAATATTTAATACTGAAAATTAATTTAAAAAGAAGTTTTTAAGGTTTGTAAGGTCAACCTGTAGTATGTGGTCATCATTTCTATCTTTTATCTCTTAATTAAGCAATAAGAACAAGCATTAGCAAAGTGACATTAAAAAGAATTCATTGCCAGCTCTTACAGGCAGCTGCATTACCTTGCATCTCCAGGCATACATGGAGGATCACTTGAAGAATAAGGATCGGTTGCTGAAGGAGTGGGAGGCTTTGTGCTCATACCAGGCTGAACCCAGCTCTGTCTCTGTCGCCCAGAGCGAGATCAACCTGGAGAAGAATCGCTACCCTGACTTTGTACCATGTAAGACTCTTTTTGCCTTTTTTATTGTTTTCTTTCATTTTTTGTTATTATGCAATACTTTATCCTAAATATTTATGTTGAAAGCCTTACACTATGTGTTTGTGTGTTCCAGATGACCATTCCCGCGTGAAGCTGAAACCTGAAATTAACCCTAACAGAGAGGACTACATCAATGCCAGCATTATAGTAAGAACAATAACAGCAAAAACAAGAACAAGAAAAAAAATCACATTTGTTTCTTTAATGTAGGTAGTTACCTCAACAGTATTACTCTTTTCCTCAACAGATAGACCATGACCCTCGTATGCCTGCTTACATTGCAACCCAAGGCCCCCTGCCACACACGATTGCTGACTTCTGGCAGGTCAGTAACAGCTCAGTGGTTAACAATTAACTCCCATACTGTTCTATTCAATAACCATTCACTCACCAGAAACGAAGGCCTGTTAGCCAGGGACTGAATATAGCAGCATTCTCTGCTATGAGTAGCCTTTGCACAACATTTGTATGTTTGTGTTGTAGATGGTATGGGAGAATGGCTGCACAGTGATTGTGATGATGACTGCTCTGGTAGAGGATGGTGAACAACAGTGTGAACGGTACTGGCCAGATGAAGGATCATCCCTATACAACATTTATGAGGTGAAACATTTTTCACTACCTTCAGTTTCCTGTAATAGTTAACATGCACTGAGTTTTTTAATATAATTCTTATCATTTTTATCTTTGTTGCTTTCTATTAAATTGGTCATAAAATGTATTTACTGAATGTATGCTATAAGCCACTGTAAAAGCTTCTGTGTCTGATTGAATCACTCGTGGAACAAATAACTGTGCTAGATTTACTTGGTGCTGCTGTAAGTACATGCTAATAATGTTAAGCAAGGACGACATACAGTATATCAGTCAAGCCAACCGTAAATAATTTGTGTAAACTCAGCCAGTCTATTTTTACAGCACATAAATCATTTGAGAGTTCATAGTCTAGATGCACTTTCGGTTTTAGGCACCACTCTAACCTTTTCACCTTATCCAGGTGTTCGTACGTGAGTGGGTGGTTATAAACAGCACCATATGTTTGTTCTGGTTCTGACTGGGCTTTCTCATGACCCTCAGGTGAACCTGGTATCAGAGCACATCTGGTGTAAGGACTTCCTGGTGCGTAGTTTCTACCTGAAGAATGTGCAGACGCAGGAGACACGCACGCTGACCCAGTTCCACCTGCTCAGCTGGCCTGCACAGGGCATCCCCACCTCCACACGCCCTCTGCTGGACTTCCGCAGGTACTGTGTGTGTACGGTGTACAGCTGTGTGTGACACTGGACAGCTACGCTACTATTCATATATATGATAAGACACATATAAGGACGCAGGAGGGTATTTAAAGTTGAAGGTGCTGACATTTGAAATAATATAAACATTATGGAAAGAGTGATTACACATGTTATATTTTAGTGGTATACTAAATGTCATCGCTGTCCAGAGAAAACCATCTCCATTTTTTAATTATCAGATATTTTTATACATCAACACTGCAGCTGACCATTACATTGTGTGAAACTGTCATGATGAACAGACCCAAAGAAATGCTCCAATATCACTTGTTCTAAATTGTTTTTCCATGAACTTACATTAGAAGTAAGGAACGTTTTTGTGTTTTTTCCGAAAAGTTACTATTTTGGAAATTTGTACTTTTCCCATGTTAATTGTATGGATCAGTAACATGAAATGAAATGTGTCTGAAGAGAATTCCACCTACTGGAAGACAAAGGCAATGTAGAGAGAAATGATACTACAGGCACTGACACAACAATCACAGATGCCAGGTCATTTTACTCCAATATATGTGAATGAGAAGAGATTGGTCATTTAAATTTTTGGAAGCATTTTTGTTTTTTTATTTTGAAAAATTTAAATTTGACATTTTTTAAAAACAACATTAGGCCTTTTGTCAGCTGTAATTTATAGCATACAACTTTGCATTCAACCATATGTTACCTTTATTTAAGTGACACAGCCCCCTAAACAGATATGTATAATATATATATAAAATGTAAAATAAACTTCACATTTACTACAGTTACAATAATTTAAGCCATGGTTGCAACAATTGTGAAAGTAAGATGTGATAAAACACCTTCAGCAACGACACTTCCTGCGTCCCTGCACACACAAGTAAATTCTGTCATGGTAAATGGCTGCCTATATCCTAAGTCAATTGTTGCTGCTTTCTCCTTCTTTTTATGTTTTTTTCCTGGTTTCACTGTGTCCCTTAAGCCCTTGAAAACCCCACCCTGGAAGATGTGTTTGCTCAGTTCTTCTACCTCCCTTGCTTCTGCAGTTGGGGTTCCTGGTTCATGCTCCTTCCCCCTGCTCCCCTCCCTCTCCATCTCTCTTGCTTTCATGCTCGCTTTTCTCCCTCTTTCTCTTTCTCTCTCTTCCCCTCTTTTTGATAGAGGTTGGTGGGCTCCTGAACGTTGCACACCTCCCAGTGTCATTTTTGTGGTTTGCAGCTAGTAGTCTGGGTCCAGTTGCATAGTCACAAAAATGATCATTGGTAGGTGTGAGTGCAGCAGGAACAAGGCTGAAAGGACACCCCATCGCCTCTCCCTCTTCCTCCCTCGTCCACGTCCTCTCCCCCCTAAAAGAGGGAGCTGTGACATATGCGCTTCTCCTTTCCTCTTAACCCCACACTTTCATCTGACAGACTGGTAGCTCAGAGTGAAAGAGCATGTTACATTTATATAAAACTGTGAAAAATAGTGTATGGCTGTTGAATGGCATCTCTACACCACCCATTTTAATCCTGTTTTTCCTCTGCCTGATCATCTTTTTTCAGGAAAGTGAACAAGTGCTACCGTGGCCGCTCTTGTCCAATCATTGTCCACTGCAGGTAAACAACTGCAATACCAATTTCAATCTCAAGGGGGCAGAAAAGAAACCATGTACATTCGTGCTATCATGCATTTCATTGACGCCATATGACTGTGATTGCTCAATTTGTTATCCCCTGTAGTGATGGCACTGGAAGAACTGGTACTTACATTCTTATTGACATGGTCCTGAACCGCATGGCTAAAGGTACTCTTTTACAGACAGTCTAAATTATAGTTTTAACACTTCTCACGCAGTTCACACTTCACTGGGGTTTATTATGTATGCCTCTTTTATTCTTACATTTCTAGGTGTGAAAGAGATTGACATTGCTGCAACACTGGAGCACATTCGTGATCAGAGGCCAAGCATGGTGCGCACCAAGGTACACAGCATTTGTTTTATAAATGGGTGTGGTGAAAGGTTCTCTTCAAAATCAATTTTAGAGGTTGTCTTTTAGTTTCCCATATACTGATGTAGAATATTGTTTCTCTCCACAGGACCAGTTTGAGTTTGCTCTCACAGCTGTGGCAGAAGAAGTGAACGCCATTCTGAAAGCCCTCCCACAGTGAGCCATTCTGTAGTGTGCCAGTCTGCCAATATGCATCCTTTTCTCCCTTCACACATACTCACACACTCACATAAGCTATTACATGGATTCTTCCATGAAATTTCCTAATGCATTTCTAACCATGGCCTTATTCACTGAAGACACAGGGAAGACTCCATGAAATCGTTTTAAAAGTCATCACTGTGTGCTGGGTACAATGGACTTAACTTTCAGAGTGAATCAGTCATAACTGAGGTAGATGACCAGATGAAAACGTATTACATAAGCTTCAGGTACAGATACAAATGGACCTATATTCAGTGTGGCAATTTTTAGCTCTCTTTTTCTTGCCAGTGGATGCTGTCAATTGAGACTCAACTCAACTCTGCACAGGTCAAAATGATTTTATCCACATTTAATGTCCTATTCAGTCAAACATAGTGACTCTATGTATGCACAATGCTAATGTTTGAGCAGAATCTTTTTGGGGGAATGTATTGCTTGATTAGTGTATCACAACACAACACAAATGTAAAATCCATCACTCAATGTGCTTGCTTTTCTTCATGTTCTTTATGACTTGTGGACACTTTCTGTTGTGTGAGTATTGTAAATAATTCATTGAAAAGTCTATCTGTTAATACCTGTAGCAAATGTGTGGAAAACTATACAAAAAAAGAAATATATGAACTTTAATTTTTAAATTGTTCTGAATTAAATGTGGTGTGGTGCAGCAGCATGGTGTGGGCTGTTTGTGCTGTTTTTGAGGTGTTCCTTGCTTTTAACTTTCACTATATTGAAATCCCAAACAGAAATTGCCAGTGGCAGCTTCAAAAAGACTGTTATTTTGGAAGAAGACTTGTTTTTGTCAAAGAAGTGATGTTCCTTTTGTCCAAAAGTCTCTTGCTATAGTTCTGACAACTAGTGTGCCACTTTAGGCCATTCTTGATTGGGGCTTTTCCTGCTGGACAGAAGTACGAACGTAACAAAGAAAGCCACTGGTTCATCACTCATGCTCAATGCCACAGTACTGCCTGGTAAGGTTACAGGCATGCTTCAGGGCAGTGCAGTGCAGCTCAGTGCAGTCCAGTCATGTTTGTTATAAACCTTTGTTAGATAGATCTGTCAGTGCATGTGCAAGGAAAAAGGAGCAAGCTTAGGTATGAATTAGCATATGTTTCCAATAAAATAAAAACGTGAAATCCCTTTTAACCACTATTTAACTTTTATAACATTTCAGAGGATTTTGAATTCTTAAATACAGCAATGTACCATACATTCACTTTATCTGTAACACAGAACATGATTTGAAATGCTGTCCTGTCACCTTCTCCCGAAGACACTTTTGTAAATTAGCTTTGATAGGTTTTGTGTGGTCTGAATATCAGAATATTGTACATTTCCAGTCTTTCCTCTCAGAGCTTTAGATGTCCACACGCACAAATACACATACACATATACAATGTTAGTACATAACTTGACCTGTTTGTCATGTTGTGTATTTCCAAATAAAACTTTGAAAAGAGTGAGCAGCAGCAGAACCAGTGGGCGAGCAAAGCACCTGGAAGCTCTTCACCTGTTCAGGGCACATGGATGGATGAGGCATTAGTGCTGTCACTGAGACAGGCTAGTTACCTACACTCTTCTACTGTCATTCACCATGACATACCAACATAAGAATAAAGTGTTAATTTGTTTTAAACTGGACAGACAAACTAATGAAAAAGTGAGTGAATGGTAAAACTACTTTCCCCTATTATAGTGCTATTCTCTACATATTATTCACATTTCACAAAGAATTTACAAATAATTTCTTGAAAATATGAGATTTTTCAAAAAATGCAATAACAAGAAGAATGTGTGATTTGTTGACTCTCTTGAACTTTTATTTATCTGATTAAAGTTCACATAAAAGATTTCCAATGTTTTCACTTATCCATTTTAAATTTATTCTGTAAACATCAGCA
>JBBPDA010000003.1:17123700-17141230 GCA_037974385.1 Arnoldichthys spilopterus | reverse complement strand
CAAGGCTTCCTGGTTTTCCACAGTTTTGGTGGAGGAACCGGTTCTGGCTTCACCTCCCTGTTAATGGAACGTCTGTCTGTTGACTACGGGAAGAAATCCAAGCTTGAGTTTGCCATATATCCAGCTCCTCAAGTGTCTACAGCAGTGGTGGAGCCCTACAACTCCATCCTAACTACCCACACCACCCTGGAGCACTCAGACTGTGCCTTCATGGTGGACAACGAAGCCATCTATGACATCTGTCGCAGAAATCTGGACATTGAGAGACCATCCTATACCAACCTCAACAGGCTCATTAGCCAGATAGTCTCCTCCATCACTGCCTCTCTCAGATTTGATGGAGCTCTGAATGTGGATCTTACAGAGTTTCAGACCAACCTGGTGCCTTACCCTCGCATTCACTTCCCTCTGGCCACCTATGCTCCTGTGATCTCTGCTGAAAAGGCCTACCATGAACAGCTATCAGTAGCTGACATTACCAATGCCTGCTTTGAGCCATCCAATCAGATGGTAAAGTGTGATCCGCGTCATGGTAAATACATGGCCTGTTGTCTCCTGTACCGTGGAGATGTGGTGCCCAAAGATGTTAATGTAGCAATTGCTGCCATTAAGACTAAGAGAAGCATTCAATTTGTGGACTGGTGTCCCACTGGTTTTAAGGTGGGCATCAACTACCAGCCCCCAACTGTGGTTCCTGGAGGAGACCTTGCCAAGGTGCAGAGAGCTGTCTGTATGCTCAGTAACACCACAGCCATTGCTGAGGCCTGGGCCCGTCTGGACCACAAGTTTGACCTGATGTATGCCAAAAGAGCCTTTGTGCACTGGTATGTGGGAGAGGGGATGGAGGAGGGAGAGTTTGCAGAAGCAAGAGAGGACATGGCAGCTCTGGAGAAGGATTATGAAGAAGTGGGAATTGACTCATTTGAGGAAGATGAGGAATTTGAAGAATATTAGCTTCAATTCACTCCTAAACTGTAATTCTTCTGTTTAAAGAATTTCCAGTGTGTGATAAAAATGTGTCATTTTTACTGATAAATAATAAAAATATGGGTAATATCTATGTAGTGGTCTGTGTTTGCCATTCAAACAGACAGTGTACTATTGGTGGACATGTATCAGGTTTCACAAATGCTGAAAACAGTTTAATACTGTTGGTTTTTACTGAAAGCACTAAAACTAAAGTGCATAGTTGCACACTGGACTCAAAGATAATAGATATGTATTTCATGGTATTGCACAACTATTTTAAGAATTGACTTTATGATGGATTTATAACGTTTGGGCTTCTCTCCAGAAAAAAATGTGCTATACTTTTTTATCACTAAACAAACAAACATGTTCACTCATTCCAACAATTTATGAGGATCACTAAACCTTATTAGCATAAACGTCATTTCCACCACACTCTTGTCTCTGTCACCAAATAGGGCGTTGTACTGCAATTGACTGGGGTGGAAATATATGAGGTGGAAAAGTATTATGTGCAAAACTGGCGAGTAGCTTGACATGTCAGATGCCTGCAAAAAACACCTAATCTACCCACTTAGACACTTCCATGAAAGTATGCCATGTTTGGAAATGGCATACAATAAAATCATCTGCTTAAAAAATATTTACCTTGATTTTTCTTAAGTGGCTCCACACACCTTATATGTGATCTGTTGTCATTGTTCTTTTCTATAGCAACCATCTCCAAAATAGACTTTTTACAGGGGATTTGCACTGTGGTATAAAGGACACTGATACTGTATGCAGCTGTTTTTTGGTGTTAAAAAATAACAATGAGACATAAAACACAAAAATGTTTTTAGATTTTTTGAGTATTTGTTCAGGTAAATTAAAAGTTTTAACTTTTTCATGGTTAAGGGTTAGAAGTCTGGGCTGTGGTACAAGAGCAAATCAGTGATATCGAAGATGAAAACAGAATTGATATTGAGGCCAATTAACATGCTAAAATGAAGGCAAATCAATAGATGATATGACGTTTCTAAAATGTTATTGTTAATTTAACAAATGAAGGGAACTGTTGAACATGCTTTGTTTTTTAATATTTAAATATTTACATATTGAAAATATGTAAATAAAAATAATTCTTGTATAAAAACCACCCTTATATCATTTCATTGTTGATATTCCACCACTAGAGGGCGACGTTCTACTCTACTTTAACAGACTGCATGTAACTGGGGGTAAACATAATCTACACTACTCTTAAGTGCATTGTGCCAGGATTTGATCTGAAGTGCATTTGAGGTTTGGGTGTAAAATGTTGTTTTTTTCTCCTAAACTAAAACTTTACATTATTTAATTCAAAGTATTAATCTCATTTGAATAAACCCATTTAGATCTCTTGTTAAATCTTTGAGAGTGCCCAGAAACTGAAAAACAGCTGTTCCACTGTGACTTGTTATTTTGGGAGAAAGAAGGAAAGGTCAGTGAGGAAGTATTAAGGCTTCAGATGGTTCTAATTTTATGAAACCAAGTACCTGATTATGAAAGCAAGTAAACCAGCTGGCCGAGAAGCAGTACAAGACAAAATCAAAAAGCTGTCATTTGTAATCAGCATCAGATTGCTTTTCTTAGACATTCTTCTCAACACTACCTGTCTCAGTTCAGGGAAGTGGATAATATTGATTCAAAGCTTAATTCAGAATTCAGCAGTGAATAGTGACTGACAGCAGCAAAACAAACCTGATTAAGGCCCAGAGTCATTCAGGCTCATTAAAGCAAAAAAGCAGTGGCCACTTCTCTTACTAAGCAACAAAATACTCTTTAACACATTGTAGTTTTTGTAGCACTGTAGACTATAGCCTGTATGGCCATGCTAATGCATTTGATTTTTAATTTATGAATAGTTTTAAAAAATCCTCTATAATTTTAGTGACAAAAATCCGATCTAGAATTACAGTATATAATGTATCAAAATGTAAATGTATAAAGTTTATTTATCATGCACACACTGATCTAGTTAATCAGGTTGAAATTTGGCTGATTGTGCTAGAGTTGTTTATTTGAAGGTATCAGACTTCCCTAATTAGGCTAAAGCCCCTCCCAGCTCTAGTCAGTTGGCTGGGAGCAATTACTCAAAATTGGGTTGGCCTGCAGATTTATAACTGCAAAGGTCAGCAGGATCAAAATGATGTCGTACCTCACTCCATGTCCTAATCAATGGCACTAGTAACCTCAAATCAACATACACAGAGCCCACAAACTCTGCTACACACTGCACACACACACATACACACACCACATTCTGCAGTCAAGAAGTGCAGTGAATTACTCTTTGATTAAGATTTTCACCAGTCTTGCCCTCCAACAGCAGCACCGTCCCCCGTGTGCCCACTATCAATCATGTTTTATTATAGTTTATTTAATGTAGTTCATACACACTGCTCTAGACTCTGAATCGTTTAGCCCTGCACTACCAAATCAAAATTTCATTTCACTTCTTTCATAAACTCATCATAACATTTACATCTGAGAAATCCATAGCATGTTCGCATGTATGTGTGTGAATTTTTTTTCAGTGCTGTGTTAGATTATTGCCGCTGCTTCAGAGGGATGAATCGAACAGAGTCCATAAACTATCCCTGCAGCATATCGATCTGGTGATGAATCAATTAGTGAGTTATTTAATTAGCCAGGCATTATGGGTCAGTGTTGAGTGCCTTTGACCGTGTGGCATTGCCAGGTCCTCCTAAATCACCCTATTGTAATTGGTGCAGTGGGAGAATTTTTTCTTTCCTTTTCTTAGGCCTCACAGAAGCAATAGTGATGAAGAAAGAAATGATTGAATAATGAAATCAAACTCTTAGCAGTGGCTTCTCATGTCTCTGCTTTCAAATGGAGATGTATTCTAAATCATTAGGACTATGTAACCTTGAAATGACAGGTAAGTATATTGGTAGTTACTGAACATTGACTTTGGAATGTTATATGATTGTGTGTGCTAATCTATTTGATGGAAAGCTAGACACAATGCTGGCTCTGATACAGAGAGTGCTTGCATCCCTCTAAGATATTCCTTTGTGAAGAAAAAACATTTCCTTTGTTAAGCCACTTTCCTTACTTTGTAATGCTTAACTGTAATGTATACTTGGGCAGGGCATGGTGTGAAGCTAAAACGTGCCAGGTGCACTATACTTATTATGTAATCTAATTAAGCATATTCTTCATACTGCTTTCCGATGGAGCCCTGGGGAGCAACTAAAACACAAAGACTGTGAAACATCCACCGGCAGAGACTGGCAATGGTGTTTAGCTGTTAGCTGATTACATTGATCTCATTGATTTGTTACAGCTTTCCAGTCATTCCATCTCCAAAGGTGAGCACTTTATCTATATATAAACACGGCGGGTAGAGAGCACCTCTATATATTTCACAGAGTAATTAGGTGAAAGTGTTTTAAGCATAAGCATAAGTATTTCTAGGATAATCAATGCTTTTTCATTGTTCAATGTGTCAATACAGGTCCATATTCATTTATCTAATTAATTACTACATAGCCTTCTATATTGCTTTGACTTGTGATATTTATTCAAAGGTGTGCTGACTGATATAAGCTAACCAATGCTGTTGAGGCTGTTTAGCTCATGACTACTTTTCTTTTCATTTATTCTTAGTTGTAATAATAATTTTTATTTTTGTGTAAAGCAACACATCTTAAAAAAATAATCCTAGCATGTACGTACCATAAATAACTAAACTGTAAAAACTGTGAGCATGCCTTAAAGAAGAGCAGATATTTATGTCCAATGATTGAATAAGTAGTTTGATAAGGTCTAATTGGCAGATCAAGACTTCATTAAAGCTATTAAGTGTGCAAACTGATGAGATTATGTGGCATCTCTGAGAGACGGAGAGGGGTGTCGATGGCAGAGGGAATTAGCTGATGAATGCAGGCTCTACACCAGCAGTGGACAGAGGAGGAGCAGGCCTGTGATTAATGGGTGCTTGTGGGTGGTGGAGTGTTTGTGTATTGTGTCACGCAGTTGTCAGCGAGTGAGTGAAATGTCTTCATCAATTTGTACCCATTATCATGTCAATAGGCAAACAGGAGAGGAGGAGGCTTCTGCTCAGCCCATCTGCATGCTGTTGCTCTTTAAATAATCAGCCAAAAGTGTCTCTCTTTCTCTCTCTCTCTCTCTCTTTCCATCTCTCCCCCTCTTCTCTCTCTTCTTTCTGTCTTCCATTGCTCATCATTCACACAGAGACACACTCCCGGAGTCCTCTTACCGTAAACCTCTTTAATTTCACTGAAATAGTGTGGTGACAAGGCCCTTATGTTGATTAAACACGACTGCTGTAGGTGTCAGAACACCAGGACATTGTTGAGCTACTTGTTTTATTCATTAGGATGGATGGGTGGATTGGTTCCTCTATGAAACACCTCACCAAGAGTCATCATTGCATTGGAGAAGAATGTGAACTGTGCTGAGTGGCCTTCACCATGATGATGGATGTCTGAAAAGACCTTTCACAGACTGAACCGCTTCTTGAACTATTCAGTTCAAAAATACTTAATATAACTTCTTATTCTGTAGGCTATCCTGTCAGGCTGCAGAATGTTTCAACACTAAAATTATTAAGACTCGAATATCAATGTCTTTTGTTCTAGAATAGTTTTTAAATGTCCAAAGGTTGCTATACCTTTTCCTACACCTGTTGTAGACCACGTTTCTTCTGACAGCAAGGGTATTAATAAGGAACTTATCCCTTTTATACCCATTACCCCCTGTACTCCTCAGGAAAGGCTTTACACTAGATATTGGAATGTTGCTGTGAGTATTTGATTACCCCCAGCCAAAGCATCTGTAAGATAAGGCACTATGTTTCTGGGTCACAAAAAATACTCTAACACTCTAACAAGTATTACTAAAACATTTAATTCTATGCTTACTTAGAAAACAATGTTTTTGGGTCTCACCAATGTCATTTACATATTTCATGGTCATAGGTTAAAAAAAAACAACCAATTTTTATAATACTAAACCAAGTTATTATAACAGGGATCTAAATGGCTTCAATTCATTACCAAGGTATAGTTTCATGAGTTTTGTTAATAAGAATATTTTATTTCATCACTCAATGAATTTTTAATATTTTTAAAATTAAGAACTTGTAAAAAGGCTCATTTACAAAACGTGTTTCTTGAAAAGTTGGGGCCTTTAAATAAATGCCTTTAAAATCTGCATTTTGCTAATTATTTTCAACCTTTATTTTAAATGCTTTTAAATACTTTATTTTAATTTAAAGTTAAGTCAAAACAAATTACCTTTAATGGACCAACTTGAATGTATTTTGTAAATATAAACAAATTTTAAACTTGATGCCTGCAACAAACTCAAACATTTTGGGATTGTACACAGTGTTTGCAAAAATAATCATATTCCCCTATCCACAATAAAAAGGGGAACTAGTAACAGGTGAGGATATGACCATTGGGGCTTTGTCACTGTTGCAGCCTTTGTCATTTGCTCCAGCGCAAGAGAGCAGACTGTTTGTTGCAAAAGACATCTCCAGAAACCAGAGACTTTCGTTGTGGGATCATTCATTACGGGATCATCAGAAATGTTTGGACAATTATGCAATATACCTAGGGTGAGCGTTATGGGATATTTTCTAAAAGGCAATAAAAACAAAAATCTGTTATATGATTATTCAGGTGAATTTTTATTTAACTTAGAAATATACAGAAAAAAATCATTAGTTTGAATTGCATTTTGTAAAAATACACAAATGTAGAATTTAATGGCTGCAACACACTCAACAAAAGTTAGTAGTAAAAACATAAAAAAAAGTTTGAAAAGCACATAGAATATTCAAGTAACAACGGTTTGAAAGAGTCCACATAATTGGTAGCAGTTGAGGTATCATGATTGTGTATGAAAGTAGCATCTATCAAATGCTCAGTTGAGGCAGTGGTTGCCTAGTGGTTAGGACATTGCCCTTGGGACCTGAAGGTTGCAGGTTCAAGTCCTGGCCCAGGCACCACTCGGGTAAGGTACCATCCCACTACACTGCACTCTGAATGCTGTTGATAGCTGCCTGCTGCTCCACATGTGCATGTGTGATGGGTTAGATGCAGAGGTCATGTTTCATTATTGTGCTTAAGTGTCTTCCCAATGACAAATAGTCACATCACTTTGTAAGCAAGTGTGGATTGTCGCTCACCCCTTGTGCCTGAATTCTTGAGAGAATTGTTAGCCAGTTCAAAAGGAAATTTTTTAGTGCAACTTTAAATTACATACATAACACTGTGAAAGAATTCAGAGAATTCAGAGACATAAACAAAGAGCAAGGTAAGAAACCACTTTTGAATATGATCTTCAGACCCTCAGATGGCACTGCCTAAGAAACCATTACGCTGCTGTGACAAATGTAGCCACCTTGGCTTGGGAGAACGCAAACTGATATGCAACCTGAAACTGTATTATGCAAGGACGAAGCCATACATCAGCTCCATGCAGAGATGCCAGCAAAGTTCTCTGTGCCTATAAGCTAATTTCAGATGGACCAAAAGACTATGGAACTGTGTATCATGGTCAGATGAGTTCACATTTCATCTCGTTTTCAGAGAAAATGGGTGCTGAGTTCTCTGTGCTAAAGATGAAAATGACCATCCAGATTGTTATCTGTGAAAAGTGCAAAAGCCAGCATCTGTGATGGTTTTGGGGTTATCAGTGCCCATTGCATGCTGAGTTGCATACATGCAAAGGTTTTATTGACTCTGAGGTGTATATTAGGATTTTTGAGAATTAGGAATTTAGGAATTTGTTGTCATCAAAGCAATGTCTCTTCCCAGGATGTCAATTCTTATTTCAGCAGCGCAATGCCAGACCACATTCTGCAGGGCTAAAAGAGCATGGCTTCGTAGACACAGGGTGCATGTGCTTGACAGTCCAGAGCTATCTCCTATTGAAAATGTATGGCCCATTGTGCAGGGGAGAATCAGATAATAGTGACCACAGACTGTTGCACCTCTGAAATCTTATATTAAGCAAGAATGCAAAACTACCAACTGCAAAACTACTGCAAGTAATATCATCAGTTTTAAAATGATTTAAAAGTGTAATTAAAAGGAAAAGTAATGTAATACAATGGTAAACATGTGTCTGTCCCAAATTTTTTAATGTGTTGCAGCAATCAAGTTGTATATGTGTGTATATTTACAAAATACAATTTGGTTGTTCAGTAAAAGTATTGGAAATCTTTTCTCTGTCCTTTCGTCAGTAAAATAATGCTCATGTGAATCTCACAGTTTTTTAAAGATTTGACAAAAATATCTCAGCTTTCCTAAAAATGTAGTTTGCACCTTCTGAGGCCAAGGGGGTACTTTTTCCCCACCAAAGAATATTATATGTGTTTATATTCTTGCTGAATAAATTATTTTAAAAGCTCTTTTACCTTGTGGTTTTATTCAAGAATACCACCTTTATCTAGAAGTACTGTATAAAAGAGTGTAAAATGTTTGCTTGTTCAAATGATGAAAAGCAACAATTACCCTTTGTTGTACTTTTTTTCATGACTGTATGCTGCAATCAAGGCAACTTCTTTTTCTGAGAAGTCCAAGGTTATTTTAGCAAGACAGTTTCAGACCTGCAAATGCAATAACAGCATAGGCTTCATAGACACAGAAGGCATATGCTTGACTGGGCTGCCAGGACAGGTCTGTCCTATTAAATGCATGGTGCATTATGAAGAGTTTTGGAGATACCCTGACTTAGTCTTCCCTTTTAAGTGGCTTAGAAGATTTGACTGTTCATTTGCTGCTTAATATAACCCACTGCCCTGGCAGGTGCCGCTGTAAGAAAATAACAAAATAGTCAATGTTATGTCAGTAGTGTTAATGTTATGGTTGGTCAGTGTATTTACTACAAGGTTTCTATGATTATTTTCTATCTTCATAATAAAAACAAACTTAAATATAATTATAAATAAACATATCTTATTTTAATAAATCTGCTTTTAGACATCAGTTCTCATAGGGACACTTACATTTTAATTCTTTGAAAGCATAGATCTGTTTTTCATAGTAATTTGATTTTTTTTACTCAGAAAGTATATGGCAGATTATGCAAGCAAAATCCTGCAGCCAATTTAAATGTCTTAGCTAGTTAACACTGTTGCTTTGTTGTGGTAGACATAATATGGATTGAGAGATTAAGAACAAGATCATTTGTTTGGTTAAAGATAAAGATAAAAGCAGGGCAGCCTTTAATGAAAAAAAAGACTATTTGTTGTTTTGCTTTGTTTTGTTTTGATCAATGCATTTTATGGCTAGTTGTAGCTAAAATAATTAATGAGATGGGCTGTCTGAATACTTTTTTAGTGCATTGCTAGCCTTGGTTTGCTTGATAATCCTTCACCACTTTGTTGTCCATGCATAATCAGTTACAGCAGTTCAAGGGCAGGTTGAGCTTGACTGATATCTGCAGCAGTTGTAGCAGTGTGGTGAAAGGAGCTGGTGAGTTAGCTCCAGCTGTATGTGTCGGTGTGGTAAAGAGTGATCATTGCAGTGCTCTGTTCATCATTACTGACCCATTCTGAGGTCAGAGAACAGGTGTCTTATCTACAGGTGCAAGAGAAACGGGTTTTATCTGAAACAGGAGGTCAGCTAAAGTTTACCACCAAAAGGTTTCAGACACAAATGCATATCTAGAGGATTGCTGGCTTGTTTCCTGGTTCTTCCTGGAGCCTGGCTCAGTCATAGGTTATATGAACTGAAAAGAAAAGGAATTATCCATTATGGTTCAATACTTTACTCCATTTACTTTCATGGATGAAGTCTATGTTTAAACAGAGGGTCCTGGTGTTTAAATCAAACGATTACTAATCAGATTATTTTACCTTTTCAGGTTTAAGTATTTCCACAAGGGCTTGAGTGCTAAAACTCAAACAATATCAAATGAATCAAAAGATGGTTTAAATTAAAATGGAAAGGCTTAGATGTATTTAGATGAAAAAAAACAAATAAAAAAAACTATTTGTTTTGATCATCACACAGCTTGTTTTGCTGGTTTAAAAATTTACATATTTTCACAGAGAGATACATATATACATACATATTATAACTCTGTTACAAACTAAAATAACATTACTTGTGTGTCTGTGACATTTCTGTGATTTGACTGGTGGGTGAATGGCTTTAGGTTGAGTGTCAAGCTATAGTGAGTGATGATAGTCCAGCCTTTGATGTGAACCCACTGAGTTAGAGAAACACTCAAACATAAAAACAAGGCCCAATGAAGCATTCAGTGGTTCCACGTCACATTATGGCAATGCCCCAATGCAAACAACTCTAAAGGGCCTTCACACAAATCCAGCAGTGCTCCATATCATATTCGTTTTCAAAGGAAATATGTAATTGATGGTTTTTTCAACTTAGTCTTCATTCAGAAAACAATTTAGGCCTTATTTGTGAATTCTGCTGAACAAACCTGGGTCAATGAATCAGTGTTAATCCCTGTCCTAGCATGTTAAGTAATGGACGTTTACTTTGCTTATGGTGCATAGCATGATCTCATAACTCTTTTTCTAATATCTAACCATAATGATTAGCACCATTATTTTTAGCTGTTTTTCGCCAATTCTGATGGAATGTGCAAAACATACTATTTGTATGTTTATATATACTAATATACAAATTTTTCACTGTGTCATGCAGAACTACATTTACACACTGACAAAGATGTCATTAATCTCAGGATCTCACTTTGTTGCCTTGCAGGAGAAAATTCACCAGATGTGCTCTCTAACAGCTCTGTAGGATTTTAATTAGTTGCACTGGTTGGCCTGGCTTCATTTTGTTTAAAGCATTCAGAGGTTAAGCAGTGTAACAAATGGTTTTTTTTCACTAAATGCAGGCTTTTTGGCTGGTGGCTGTTGCTTGTATTCTCTGTCTTCCCCGCCCCGTCTCCTCCTCCTCTGTGTCTTCTCCAGGTCAACCAGCCAAGAGGTAATTGAGAGATGTCTAAACAGTAATTGCTTATCTGCATGATTGACCTTAAGCCCTATTCACAAGAAAGCAACCAAGTGACATCTGTTAACTCAACTTGAAAAGGAAATTGCAGGCTGCATTTGTTTAAGCGGCTACACCCTGTTTATTATTGCAGTGTCTCCTGGTCCTTTAAACATCATGAGTCTGAGGAGACTTTATTGATTATGATATGCATGCAAATTGAGACACAATGCAAGCAAAATGTATGCACATAAAATTAAACTGTAATTAATTATTATATGATGAATTTTAACTTCATCATTTACTTGTGGTAAGTAGTAATTAAATCTTTATATACAAAACTTGAGATTCAGCCCAGATTAATGTGGATAGAAGTGTGCTTCATCTTGGTCTTCTTGCAATCATGAAACAGGAATGATATGACCTTCCCAGGGCTGGACTTCCAGAATGGGCTGAACCAGTTATGTTCTTGTCTCAATAAATCATTTGTCTTAATCAAAGTAGAGAACTCCTTCATTGCTAATGTGACACGCCTGGTCCCAGCATGCTTTCCTGTGTGGTTAATAGAAATATTTGTTTTCATAATGTTGTATTCTCATCAAATTGTTGTGCCCTCATACTTACATACCAGAGTGGGAGAGAGATGAGGTGAGAGGGAAAGAAAGCATTCTGAGAGTACTATGGCTCTGTGAGAGAGGTTGTTCTAATCAGCGAATGAAATATCATGTTTGGCTGTGGGCACCAAATAAATAATTCATGCACAGCTTTTCCTTCCAACTTGTCAGAACCTTGTGACTGAACAGTCAATTAACGGATTACTAATTCTTCCATTAGCTCTGGACCAGTTCCGTTTCTCCAGGCTAAGACCATCCATTTCTTAAATAAGCTTCTGTTTTAGGGTGTTGCTGCGCAGAAATCACAAGGCCACTAAAAAATGACTACTACTATTTAGAATACGGCACTATTTTTCTTTCCTTTTAGCCTTCCAGACCTGGAAGAACGGTCCCTAGAAAGTGACTGCTTTCTGTTTTTTCGCATAGGGCACTTTTTAAATGCCCATTGTAAGGCTGACAGGGAACTGTAAATATGTGTTTTCTGACTTTGAAAAATATAAGGTCACAAGCATGGACGGTATTCCAAATTAGCCAGCAGAAATTTGTTTTTAGATGACTGTGAGGTGTCTTGGCTCAGAGACCTTTATTCTCCCCTTGCCCTTGACTTAAGGGCCATAGATCACCACTCACCAGATCATTTAAATACACCTGACAGCACCATTTAGACTGAGAGGCACTCCGAAAATTGCCATGGATCTGCAAAGCAAATATTGCATTTTTAACGACAACTTTAGCATGGACAAGCACAGATTCTTAAAGGTGTGTGACATTAGCTTGCAGAATATGTTAATGAATGCCTGATGGAAGAGATGCTTTAATTTATGAATGGCATTTTTATGGTGTAAAAGCAAACACATAATCAGAACAGCTTAAGATATATGGTACATGCAAATTGCATTGGTTTAAAAACTGCAATTTGTTACCATCTGTAAATACCCATAGACAGAAGATAGGAGTATGATTATATAGAAGCAGAAACCATTTTATTTATATTATGCAATATTACAAAACTAGCTCCTGAAATTTCCACCTTAGTCTTTATTTTTTGCCTTAAAGCATCTTGGCTTCAGTTAGCGTATAGAAAGCATGGGCTGAGGAGATGGACTGGGTGAAAATGATGGTTATAAATTACTGCTGTTTATTCATTTCATTTCAGACACCATGCAGGCCTTCCTGATTAAAAACGACAAAGTCTATCAGTGGGTGGGCCGGCTCCTCTCGGAGCAGGATCAGGTGCCATGGGTAAGACAAGACTGGCTAATTGAACTGTCATATTTATTGTTCATTTTCTCCCTCTCTCCCTCACACATACACAAATATAAAATCTGGGCAATTTCTTGACCTCATTTCTATCACCTTCTCAGCACAACCGAGCACTGTGGTTATATATTGGAGTGGTAATCTTACACACTGCTGTCCTATCACCTGCCATCAATTCACACACACTTACACAGAGGACATGACACTTATTCATACCTGCTCACTGTGCCTGCCATTTGATTTCTGCTCTTCCAATTAAATTCAGCAAACAGAAATGAAAGTTAGCCCATATTTTAGGAAGCTGGCTTATTCTGAATACTTTTGGATATATTGAATATCATCTCAGAAATGGATGTGGTACATCACTCAGGAATAAATCTGCACTTGAAAAAATATTTTGATTAGGCCTGACCTTAAATGTAGAAATGTGCTGCCCTTTTCTCACTGTTGACTAAAATGTGTATGGTCATTTTCTTCCCATGGAAATTCTCTTTTTTTGTCAACGCTGAAATTCAGCATCTGTCCATCTGCATATGTATCGCTTTCTTGGGCCACCTTGCCACCCACGATGCTCAAGCGACCAGGGCTTGTCTGTGTGAGTGTCTGAACCTGCAGTGAATTTTGGTGGAGCAACAGATGCTTGCGACAGCTCTGCGTGCCTAATTATCCACTCCAGCCCTGCTCTTTTGTGCGGCATGTGCACGAGTGTTCGTCCAACTTTCTGCTTGACTTTAACTTGAAGAAGGGAGGATTTGCTGCTAATTGTCCAGTAACACACCCCTCCAGCATCCACTATTGTCCAGCTGTCTCTGTGCAGTGCTTATCATTAATCAAGCCATTGAGGAGAGAGCTGAACTCACTAACCTGCACCGCCCAAACCCTGGTTATGTAGGAAGTTTTCAATTCCCCTGGTCAGTCACAAGGACACAAAAGAGTAGAAAAGTTATGAGAAAGAACTGGAAGAAGATATAAGCTGAACTGAATTTGTTTGATTTAAATGGGCAAGTCATTTCCAGATTAACAGAAAAATGTTACAATGTTACAATCAACAGTCATTGTGAAAATGAAGTGATCTCAAAGACAGAATTGTGCTAATACATTATATTTGTTTAGGAATTATGCACACTTTTGAAACAAGGGTCACATTTTGTTTTAAGAGTTGTCTATAGATTATAAATACTTTAATTGCAATAAACTACCCAGTTAAACTATATTGATTATCAGCAGCATTAAGGTTAGGTTTAGGTTTATTCTTAGGTTTAGATTTAATACAAACTATTATAATTTAAACGAAATTATAAATTGAACATATCACATTTTGTCTCTGTCACTGAGATGAAATGGTGTTCTGACTATCAGCTCTTCATTCCTTTTCCAGCTAATTCTGAAGAAGCTATGTGATGGAGGGAGTTCCACTGATAACAGCTTGACTGAGTGGTGGGATTGGCATACAACTTAGCACAACTGGTGACACACTGAGGTCAGACAGTCATTGAGAGGGCAGCCTGCGACACTGCAGCATTTGCGTGTGAATAGTGGGTCGGCTGAATGCCATCCTCTACAGATTTTTTAGTCCAATTGCCCTCCTTCTCCTGTGGACAGTTGGTCAGAAAGTCAAGCATAAGGGCTTTTTGAAGCCTTGTTTGGTAAACACTTTCCAGGCCCTTTCATGCCCACATTAAATTTTTTCTACTTTTCTAATGGATGTTAGAGCTTAACAGCACTGAAGCATATAAGCTATATTCACCCGTTCATATTATACAATACCAATTTTACTGAGCTAAAGAGAGGAAAAAAACAAAGCCGCTTTTAGGTGAGATCCATCATTAATTCCCTGAGTCTGTGTACACAGAAGAAGAAGCAGATGACATGACTGGGTGAAAGTAATTATATGCTTTTGAGTGTAAGATAACCTGTTTATTGCATCTGATAGCGGCGCAGCTGCACACAATTGCTCCTTTGTTTTCAGGGCCTGACGTGGAGCCGTTAGCTGTAAACGATCATTTGACTGTCATAAAGCACTCTGTAGTTCAGGTGCTTTGGTCAACGTTATAATGAAATAAACAGATGTATATTGTTTGAGGAAGAAAGGGCTTTAAATAAATATCAGATAACTGATAAAATTATGGAAAGTCACTGTTGTTACATAGCCATTGGAAATAGTGCATGCTCTTGTTTATTCTAGAAGTGATTTTTAGAAATAAAACTACTTTCATTTAGTTTTTGTAAGCACTTGGCACATGTATCCATTGTTGTAGCGGTTCTCTGTAGTTAGTTTAAGCACTTGGCATATGTATGTATTTATTGAAGTTGCTCTCTGTAATAGTATAAGAACTTGGCATATGTATGTATTTATTGCAGTAGTTGCTGTCTGTAGTAGTATAAGCACTTGGCGTATGTATGTATTATAGCAGTTGTGTTTGTTATTTATTTTACAACTACGAGAAATGCGTTGGTCTTCTTGTAGCACCACCTTCAGTGTTATTCTATGCAATGGGAACGTTTGATTGTTTCCTCTGTCTTGGAAGTAGTTTTGGATAAAAGTGTCAGCCAAATGTAATGCCTACAAAGGTCCTAGAAAGGTGAACAGAGTTGAATTACCTGCTCAGTTTAATCCAAAGTATATATATATATTTGCCTTATTTGCAAGGAAAACACTTCCCTTTTTTGTCTTAATCTTCTAGGTTTGTTTTTATTTACAATATTATTCTGTTATTTTCAGTGTCATATTTTGTTTGCACATCAGAAATTTATTTCCATCTAATTGTGATTATTTGTCTCAATAATGCTACACATTTGCTCCTACACCACCTTCCTTCTTTTTTTTTAGCAAACCCTGAGAAAGTAGGTCTGAAATCAATTATATTGTCAAGGAATTAAAATAAATAATAATAATGTATTTGCGATGTACTTGAGGATTTGTGTTGATGCTAAATAATTTGTAAGCTACACAATCCCCAAATGTCATCAAGATTTAATTAATTCCTGTTGCATTTTTACAATGAAAAATACAGCAGTTTAATTTGGCTAATCTTCCTTTATGTAAACACAGTTCTGGTTAATGACTGACAGAACCAAGTCAAATAAATTACCTTTATCTTCCTAATGAACTGAGATTAATTATGGCACCAAGGTCTAGCCTGGGAAAGGGATGTTATCTGTCTCTCTCTCTCTCTTTCTCTCTCTCTGGGAATGAGTAAGTAACATAAATGGTGTCAGCAGACAGTTCTAAAATAGACTTCCTTGCAAAGAAAAGACAATATTTATTTATAACATATTTATTTTTCTTAAACATGGATTAGGTTTGTGTTATTTTTATGTTGTATGGTATTTATAAGGTTTCATATACAAGTGAAATCATGATTGTATCTGGGATGAATGTATGATCACATATTCCTCTTGCTTGCTCACAGTAACAACTGACATATGAAACAGAACAAATAATTGGCTTTATAAACATATTTGTTAATTTATTAGAATTATTAGTACATTTGTAATAATAATAATAATAATAATAATAAAAAGAAGAAGACGAAGAAAGAAATTAACTTTAAACATATAAATTATTCATGAATACCCATTTGTAAGAGACACTAGTTGTGTTTGATATTTCTATTACATGTCTTTTTTGCTGGACAGAAAGCAAACTATTGCTTATCACAATCTAGAACAAACCTCCCATCAGCCACGAAGAAATTACCTTTATTGATGATTAGTGGAAAAACCAACTAAACCCACACAGCTAGTGTTTATTACAGTCAGCTCTTAATGAAGGGAAGTGGCCTTAAGATAGGAGACATTCAAAATCCCAATAAAAGGCATGCATGACCTGGCATGATCTGTGTGTGTGTGTGTGTGTGTGTCCTGCTCTGTGAGAAAAGACCCACCTGAATGCACCTGCACACGCGGAGTGAGAATGGTCGAATCAAACGAATTGACCCCACCTCTCCAAACAAACATAAACACACAGACACACACACTGCCTTCGCCGTGTATGTGTTGATGATGAGCTGTTCGGTGTTTTCCACCTCTTCTCATGAGCGTGTTCTTCTTAAATGACTAATGACGTGTATTTAATGCGACACACTGTGACGGTGTTACACTCTGGGGCTCCGGGCTGATTAATCCCTCATTAACCCTGAGGCGCTATCAGACAGTAGCTCCTATAATAATACTCCCCAGTGTTCGGTGCCAGCTGTGGAGCGGATGTATGAGAAATGGAAGTGCACATCTGGCCACGGTGTCTGTCAGCTTCACGGCTTTATTCTCTGTTCTTAAATAATAATAAAGTTATTTGTGACAAAGCGTAACAGGTTTAATATGAAACACACTGTTTATCTGACAAACATTGCTCTAATACAGAATAAACCAGGTTCAGAAATAAAATCTGTCGCATTTGATCCACGTTGTACTGTTTGTATCGTCAGCAGATTAATGCTTTTTATCTCTATTCAGATTTATTTATTTATGTGGCCTAATTTATGAATTAATACAGATTTTTTGTGATGATTATAATAGTAACAATAATTGTAGTAAGAGTTCTCATTAAAATATTGTTGGTTTTATTAACAACAACAATAACAATGATAATAGTTATTAATACTTATTTTAAAATAACTATTGCTGAACGTTTAAAGTCAATGTATTAAAATACATGTTTAAAATAATATATATATATACACACACACACACACA
>JBBPDA010000003.1:17107587-17123440 GCA_037974385.1 Arnoldichthys spilopterus | reverse complement strand
TAAATTAAATATTAAAATATTAAGATGAAATAAAATATAATTTAATATAATTAGTCTAATATATTAAACAAATATTATATATTATATATTTCAAATAATATCATGTTTTTTATTAATTGTTACAATTCTACTGACATACATTATTTTCACAAGTAACATTTCCAGACTTAATATTCATAAAATAAACACTTACATTGATTATTAATTCATTCGCTGAATCTAAATGATAAAGTAAAGCCCTGCATTTCATTGCTTTATATTTGTCAATTAAGTTATTCCCACATCAGTACATTTTGGCAAGTTAATCGAAAGATAATACTTTAACATGGAAATTATATACACATTTCCCTCGACTGAATATTTTACCTCTTCACAACTGCGGAGCTGTAAAGGCGCGCGGAATCCGTAGCCGAGGCAGGACCCACCCGTTTTCCGGTAGGCTCCACCCCCGATTGGCCTCTTGTCTGCGGTGATTGCTGCGGTCGCTGAAAGCTTCGGTTAACGGCCTGTGAGCGTGAACTGCGAGCCAATCGCAGCACAGTGGTTTGTCGGAAAACGGGTGGAAATAAAAACGTAACGCTTGTTAAAGTGGGAGCCGCACCTTCACTTGGCGGTGATGCCGCAGTGGGTCGTTGAGACACGATGAGGAACAGGACACAGAGGACACGAGTTTACGGCCAGTCAGCTTACAGCACTTCCGCTTAGATAAACACTCAAGAACTCCGCGCTTCGTGCAGTTAGAGATCAACTCCAGTAAATTATGATTATTTAAAATTGATCAGGGCCATAAATATAAAAAAACAAACATTTTTTTTCAATTTAAATAAACTGTAAATATAGGGTATTTGCAATACTTCAAAGAGAGCGCGACGTGTTTTTTTTTAGATAAAAGAAGTCTGAGTTAAGAAGCATCGTTGAAAGCACTTCTTGCAGTCCCAGAGCGGTTTTCTTCATGGATAAATCCAAGAGTTTCCGGATCGATGCTCTGTTGGCGGAGGAGTCCCGGATGGTGGGGGGGAACGATGCCGGACTCTCTCCTGGTTTGGTGGCTAAACCCGGGCTCCTCAGCATCTCCCCGCCGCCGCTGGCCCCGCTGCCCCCAGTCTCGCTCGCCGGGCTCTACTCACTGCCTCACGCGCCCGTGTGCTCTGTCCCGCACGCGCCTCTCCCGCATCCCCACCCGGAGCACGTGCGCGCCGCAGTTCTGGCGGGACATTTCCACCTGGAGCCGTGGATCCGCGCCGGAGCGCTGCTGCCCCGCCTGGCGCACTTTACCGGTAAGTGGTTAATCCTTCATCGAGAGGTCAGTTTAAGAGCACTGACAAAAACACAGCACAGGGCTTTGACCCGCGCGCCCGCACGCTTTCACTCCAGGCAAGCAGGAGCGCACCTGGTTCCACCTGCTTCATCAAACAAATGATCAGGATAGCTTGACAGATCTGTTGTTTACTTCATTCATGTAAAAAATATACTTTTTATTTGAATTCTATCAACATTTTTCCAGTAAACCTTGCTCTGTACTTAAAGGTGCTTCACGCAAAACAATGTAATTTACATCAGGAAAGGAATAAATAAAAACATATTATTTCATCTAATGTACAGCAGTCATGCCTGGCCTTCCACTATTTGTCTGTTCTAAAAGATTATAAAGGTCTATAAATCTGTAAATACAAACTGTAAAGTGTATTTCGTACAGCGTAATCGTAGTATTAAATGACCTTCAGTTTCACCTTTGGAGCTGATTCTCATTGTAAATAAGTTTAGTGAAATAGGAGGATCTGTAAACAACTACAACCTGACTTCTCTTAATGCCTCTACAAACCTGTACCTTCTCAATCAGTGTTTCCTAAACAGACCTTTCAATCCACCTTTTCTCAAAATGATGTTCTTTCAACCAACAAACACAAAGGCACACCACGATAAAGGAACAAAACAGTCACCTGTTTGCATAGTTACATATTTAAGAATGAATAGAAAATTATACAATAATGCATTATTTTTCCTATATGTCAGTCTAATCCATTCAAATGTTTCCTTTCAGTATGAACACATTCAAACATTTTACTCATATTTAGTTAAACATTAAATGTTTTGGGGTTTTTTTTCGACAAAGACAGCAGTGAGGTGGACCAGCAGATTGCCTATTTCTTCTGATCTAAAATCCACTTGATTTCACTATATTATATGGGTTTTTGGAAGAAAAACAAATTTGCATTGATGCCGCTCCCTAACAACTCACTTAACCACTGTGCTTAATTATCCCTCCAAACACAGTCATCCATCCATTCATTTATCAATTCTCTCAACCCAAGAGTTGTTTGGGTCAAGGTGGTGACAGTGTGGATGAATAATAGCCTTAAACTATCAAATGAAGAGTAATTGATTTGATGTTAGATATATCCAGTGAAACTGAGTCCAGTGAGACTGCAGAGCTATAAATATTCTCCACCATAAGGGAATCAGAGTTTACTGCTAACCGAACTATAATGTAAGCTTTTTATTTTTAGTCTTTTCATATTGTCATAAAGGACGGCTCTATTAAAGCTGCCTTTGCCTGGCAGGAAACTATAAAGAAACACTTAAACCCTGCTGCACTGTGTCAGTAAAGTTTTCTGGTAGCGTTTATTGAATTTTCATTAAGTTAATGGTGCTCTCTGGTGTTTTATTGTCCCACAAAAGCGATATCTCTGCACCCTCTCATCAACAATAAACTCAGCTGCAGCTATTATCATTAGAGCAGAAGGACAAGGCAGGCAGTCAGTGTGTTTCACAGTTTTTCTTATTTCTATGTCTCTCCTCCTCCACTCTTTCTTTCTTGCATTCTTACTTTCTTTGTTCTCTCTCTTCTGCTCGCTCTGCTCCTCCTCAGGTGCACCTCAGTCCGGCCTGATGGGAAAGTGCCGTAGACCTCGTACAGCCTTCACTAGTCAGCAACTACTGGAGCTGGAAAACCAGTTCAAGCTGAACAAGTACCTGTCTCGCCCTAAACGCTTCGAAGTGGCCACCTCACTGATGCTGACAGAAACACAGGTGAGCAGTCCATTGACTGTACAATGAACCATTTGATCACACTCCGCTTAAGATGATTTGACGCTTGTACTAGCGAAAGAGAGGGTGTGTTGTATGTTCTTTTGTATTTTATACCAAACGTAATTGCGTTTGAGCATCATGACATATATGAGTTATTGATGTACCATTGTTTTTAGGTGAAGATTTGGTTCCAGAATCGACGTATGAAATGGAAGCGCAGCCGCAAAGCCAAAGAACAGGCACCCCATTTGGAGGGTGAAGGGGGGCAGTTGAGCAAGCGAACAAGCAAGGCTGGAGATGTTCGTCGCTGCAGTGCACCGGATGACGAGGAGGAGCTGGTGGCGGAAGAGGAAGAGGAGGAGGACGAAGGCTTTGGAGGTGCCCTAAATAGTGTGGGCCTGTCTCATTCTCATTCAGACTTTGCCCAGCACGGCTCCGAGCTAAGCTACAGCTCTCACAGCTCTTACTCAGATGATGACCTGGAAGAGATTGGAGTGGACAGGAAGACTAGAGTGGGGCTCTGAAGAGTCCTTTACAGCTCCTGAATCTGAATCATTTCCTGTGTATTCCAACAGCTTGCTGCATCTATGGCCTTCATCAGAGACTTCACTTTTGCAAAGACTGAAGCGGTGCACCAAAATCTACAGTCTATATAAAGCACTGATCTTTTACTCCAATTTACTGAACACCTCACATTTTAGGTCCAGTAAAGTACTGGTCAGTAGGTGTACACTTACAGATTGTAGTCCATTTTTCGTCATGCACAGTGAGCCACCCTCTACAGCATTTATCATTGGTCAGTGTATGATCACAGGGCCGCTGTCGATCAGATGTTATTTGGGTGGGGGACCTTTCTCAAAACATTAGTGACAAGGACAGTATCAGTGTTAGTGTTTGTCACGTACAGGGCTTTATATAGAGATGTGCCAATGTAGGATTTGTAGGTTGATGCTGATATGAAAGAATTTTTAGATACATATCTGACAATGCAGATACTGATGCCAGTGCACAAAACATTTACAAGTGCAGAAATTGGGGCTACGTCTACCTGAATTAAAAAAAAAATTGCATAAATCTAATATTCATTCCTAAAGGCTTAAAATTAGGTCAAAATAATCAAATGAAAGCATTTTGGCACAACATTATGGCATCAGATAAGGATTCTGCTCTTCCAGCTAAAGGCATCATCAAATATCCAATGCCAGTACCATTTTTTCAGCCAAATAGCTGCTAATTATATGATTTTGACGTCCTCCCACATCCGTAGTTTTATATGCATCACTGTCACCGCTAGGCTGAAAATACCCTGCCATAGGTTGCTTTATGAACAGAAACTGCTCACTAATTAATAACTAAATAATGACTAACAGCAGTTATGATTGTGCATGGCACGAGATGGACAACAGTCTCAAACTGCACACCAACCTGTTGGACCTATAAGACAAGCTATTCTAATAAAGTGGCCTGTGTATAGGCTTTTTTCAGAATGTAGACCAGTGACGTCATACTTTAGTTATTGTTTCTCTTGTTTGCACTTAATTCTCTGGAAGTCGGCCTTTAAACTGCTAGTCTGTCCCAAATAGGAATGCTTTCTCACTGTAAAATGTATCTGTCCTTGGTGTTCAGATGAGCTTTTTGGAAAATGAAAACTTGTGAGCAGTAGAAGCAGATTTCTACCGAAAGCCAAATGCTTTGTATTGTTCTGTGTATACACTGATCTGTACAGACCTGTGAACAAAAACAGCAAGTGTAGATGTGAGCTACACTGTATTCATATGAACTGAGGGTTATTGTGTAGTGCTAAGCTTTCGTTACTCAGCCTCCTTCCTCTGACTGAATAACCGCGGAACTGCTAAACCCTCACTAAATACCGAGTAAGGGCAAAAGTTGAGCAGCGTGTTATTTAGTCGGTAATCTTTGTCATGTTTGTTATTGGTGTGTTGTCCTTCAGTGGTATTTAAGTATTATAGATTATATCTAATTTATTCACGGTAAAATAAAGCAGCAATTATTGTGTCAAAACTGTTAAATTAAAAGTAAAAATAAAGAAACAAAGAAAACGTATTTTTCTTTTAAGGTGAATATTTCTTTTCTTTATAAGTGCATGTATGAATGCACTTCACTATAAATCTGTGTTTAGCATGGAGACCACCGTGGGCTTTCGGTGATGTGTGTGAATGTTAAGCAGCAGACACTGTTGTTCCTTCCTCCTTTTTCTCCTGTTTCACCTCCAGCTGACAAAGATGGTGATTAAAGCGCCAGGGAATCTGCAGTGCATTATGGGCAATCTGCTTGTTATTTACGACCATAGCTCTCAAATATGAATTACTCGGGCAGGTTTACTGATGGACAAATAATTAAGTTAATGAAGGGGGAGTAAAATAATCAGCTCCTTATGCTGATGTCACGAGTCCATTTAATCTGTGGAAAAATGCTTCTGGGACCAAAAGGCGAGCTTTATTGGTTGTGTGGCTCGGTTATGAGAGCAGCACTTTAATATAAGAGCAGAAGAGATGGAGCACTCCACCTTCTGTCTGAGTTCGCAGGAGAACGTATAACCTCGCCCAAGCAGAAGACGCGAACTCGTAGCACACGTACCTGGAGTTTCTGGAGAAGGAACGCGATCGGCATTGAGGAAATGACCCTCGCCTCTATCCGTCGTTGCCATGGAGAGGAAACACGGTTGTGCTGTCAAACAAATTAGCACAGGCTAAAGTATTAACGCACATGTATCGTGTTATTCAATCAGGTAAGACTCATAACCCAATTTATTGTATTTTGTTAACTCTGGGTAAGTTAAGCTAGCCATCATGAAAGCAAAAGCATCGCAAATCAACCAAATTAACGTTGACGTTAGCTACTTCACTGATGCTAAAGTTTGCTAACTTATGACCACTTTATGTGAGGACAAGAGGTAAGTAAGTGCTTTCGGAAAAGTAGGAGCTTTTTTCCCCCAGTAGAGTGGTAAGATACTGTTTCATATTTCATACATCACGTTAATTAATGAGTTTAACAATACTTTAAAATAATGATTACTTTTTTGACACAATCTTCTGATCACGCACATAATCTTATTATAACATGATTTATGCTATTATACAGTTACTGATTTCAATGAGTAAATTACAAAACCCATTCTGGTTTGGAGTCAGCTTTATTGATTTTTTTTTTTTTTTTAAATAATGCGTTTCTTGTGTCACACCATTTACGTTAATAAATAAATAAAGGAAAGGGGTGGCAGTATGTGTTTTATTTTAGCTATATCAGCTGCACATTACACTGCTGTTGTAATAAGTAAGAAAGCTGTTTTAGTTATATAATGATAGGTCAGAAACATTCCCTACTCCTGTGATGGGAAGATTAGTGTTAGGAGCACATGGGATGTGATTTCTTTTGTTTACCATTTTGCCCAACAGGGGTTTGTCCTCTTGACAGGAGTTAGTCCTCCTGAATTTGATGCAATGCTGGCAGAAATTCCAGTGAACCCTCTGAGCAGTGGGGTTTCTTTGGGAACCAGACAAGGCATACAAAGAAAGGATGGTAAGGTAAGAGTTACCTTAACTTACAGTTCTCCAGCTAGACCTTTTATGTAAGTATATTGCATGTGACATTGGGGAATGTATTATTATTATGCACAGTCTTGGCCATAGTCTGTTAGCAGTAGTGTTTTCTTCAACCAACCTGCCTTCAGTAACAATCCATTGATGCCCCCTGGTGACAATAATAGGTCACTGCACACCCTAGTTTACCACCTGTAATCCGTTTCTTGTAACTACATATTGTGAGGACATACTTGGTTTTATCATGAAATGAACATGCAAATTTATGGTTTTGTGATAAAAGTGTTGGTTCTGACTATGAAATGCAGGTTTCAGGTCTGCAGCAATCAGGGCAGAAAAAAGGAGCCTCCAAACACAACTGTTTCTTGGGGGTGGAGACTTGGGCTGAACTGGTCTGGGAGGGCTGGGAGCTGGGAGGAGAATATACCAAATCACTAACACTTAAAAATGTGCATGGGAAACTGCAGAAACTCAATTTCAGGTGAGTATGAAGTTTAGTGTATTTCTGAGCAGGATAAGTAGCCCTAAATTGTGTGGCTTTATTATAGCACCTTGTATATAACCATGTGCTGCAAGTATTTTATTGTCTTTTCAGATATCTCTAGGCTTATACATTTTTTTTGACACATTTTATTATCCTTTGTATTTTTTTTCAGACCCCCTGTGTCCAAATTCTTCACCACACTGTTTCCCCAGACCATCATTCTAAGTCCTGGAACATCTTTTTCACTACCAGTCACTTTTCGTCCCCTTCAGAAGGTATGCTACTTCCACCCTCACTTAATTTTTTTATATGCCATGATATGTGGATTGGTAAATGCTGCATTAAAAAGATGAAGAGAATATATTAGGGCCATTCCAGCTTATGTACCTTAAACATTTGCACACTATCATTGTGCCTTTGAATTACTGAAGCTTGTCCCTTTGCCCTTTGCTTTAGTGTGAGTATGTGGACAGTATAGAGTTCGAGTGCAGGGAGGAAACATTCCAGGTATCCCTACGTGCGGTGATGCTGCATCATGCTCTGGAACTGCCTGATTCAGTGCAGCTGCCTCCCTGTGCTGTTCAGCACAGTTCATGTACAAGCTTTATTCTTCGAAATGCCAGGTATAGAGGCCTCAGCAGGAATTTCAGAAGTCATGTTAATAGAGAATGGATTATGCTGTATGTAATAGAAATTTTATATGTGTTAAATTAATGTTGAAATCAAATTTTTTTGCCTGTTTTCTTTTAGTAAGTTACAGACTGGTTTCCAGTGGACAGTGAAGCTGCCATTTGAATTGTCACCAGTGAGTGGGATTTTAGAACCGGGAGAAGATTGCAAGATCACTGTTATATTTAAGCCCCAGCAAGCAATGGTGTTCCAAACAGAAGCCTCCTGCACATTTGGCAACAATGGCGAGAGCAACTGCACCATGTTACTGCGAGGATTGTGTGAGTTCAGTGAGCTTTCTAAAACTACAGTGATATAGTAGGTACATTTACCTCATATTTACACTACTAGGCTATTTTATGGGGTAGTTTTTTACATTTGTATATTTACAGTTAAGAACTCTAGCCCATCTGTTCATATATACAATTAATCACCTTATCCGTTACTGGAAAAGGACCACCAGAAGACCACCATGCAGTAATTCTTTAGCCTTCAGCTGTAGTTGTGGAGAGCACAGGACAGTTGAATCAGTTATGTTTGAGCAGGAAAATCACCAAGGTGTGCTGAACACCACAGCTCTAGCTCTTCATTAGTGTTTAATTTCTGACCATGTGCCCATTGTTGGCTGAATATTTTTGCTTGGTGAACTACTCCTAGCTGTGATGTACCAAAAATGCCCAGTGCTCATTGTGCCACACCCTTCTAACATACTACTACAAGTGGTACAAAGCTACAGCACAGGTGTCTGGTTTTGAAAAGGAAAGTTTTACAGCCTGTCATTTTGACAGATTGTGGCAATGAGTGTGGGGATTTTTTACTACATACATGCTACAAACTATTGCTGTTTAGTCACTGGTCATAAAGTGCCTTGTTTCCTCAATATTTTCTTCAGCTAAGTACCCTCACCTGCAGATTATTGCCCCTGGCCAGGAGGAAGGCTGTGGGCTGCTTGAGTTTGGCAGTGTAGCAGTCGGTAGCTCTGTGGAAAAAGAATTTGAGATCTACAACCCCACTTCAGTGAGTCACTGTGATGTTACCGGGCTGTGCGTCCTTATGCAAACCTGTCCAATGCTATGCTCACTTTTTGTCATTCTCTTGTGTCTTGTCTCATTTGGTTCACACTGGAGTCTTATCTCACTGGCAGATAAACACCTCCTTCTCTCTGACTCGTGTGCGGAAGCCTGCTCTGATGGAGTCTGTGTTCCAGTGTGATTTACATGAGGGGAATTTGTCCCCACACTCAGTACTAAAAGTGCCTGTGTATTTTACGCCATTCACTGTGGACAGCACCAGCGTGGACTACTACAACCTCACTTGCCCTGGTGCTGTCAGCAGAGATCTGCTCAAAGTCACTGGCTCATGCATAGGTAAGTTACATAAGGAGAATGCTCAAATCACTGAAAAACAGTATAAGCAGTAATACTTATATAAGATATTATATAATACTTCTATTATTAGTATTACTGTTAGATGTGGCTGGTAAAGGTGACAGAATGTAATTATTTTCCTGATGCCTTCAGGTCCAGTGGTTTCTTTAAGTTCCTCTGTGGTGGATTTTGGCTGTGTGGAGGAGGGTGGAGAAGCCAGGCGTATTATACACATCTTAAACTCCTCCACTGTATTGGCTCATTACCAGTTTGACATGGACCCTGACAGCCATAGTGTCTTCACTCTTGAACCGCCAAGAGGCATTCTGCCAGCTAACAGCAGTCTCAATCTGCATCTTAGGTTCCGTCCTCATCACCCAATAGCCTATCACAAGAGACCAGCCTGCCTCATACTTCATAGGGTACATCAGAATCTTCTTAAATTTCATTTTACTTTAAATGACTTTTAATGTCATATATTATTTTCACTCTTTTTTATTATTATTATTATTATTATTATTATTATTATTATTATTATTATTATTATTATATATTATTAAATTTAATTAAATTCCCTCCCTTATGTTTAATACATTTTATTTTAGTATTTATTCTTTCCTCTCTATTTTATGTATTTCCTTTAAACTTGTTTTAAACTTTTTATGCATTTGATCCCTGTTTTTATATGTATTGAGATATATATCACCACTTAAAACAGTTTAGAACACTAATGAAATACCAACTACAGTTACATAATTAACCACCATTTTACGAATGTCAATGTGTCTCACTTTTTGAAGGAACCCCTTTTTGTGGACTTGATTGGTACCTGTCACTCAGAGCAACTGAAGCCGGCCATCTTACACCCAAGACACCTGCATGTGTACAGACTGAACCTGCTACGTGGCCTCACCTGCTATCCTCCTGATATACTTAGTGCAATGCTGGCTGAACAGAAATTGCAGCTGGATGAAAACAGTGCATTACTACTTCAAGAGGTGTGTGTATGGGTGTGTGTATTTAAGTATCTAACTTCTACTTTTTTGGGTATTTTGAAAAACACAAAGGTAACACATTAAGGACCTTATAGTATAATTGCTTGACTGTTGACGTCTGCTTTTTAGGACCTGTCTAAGAATACTTCTTCCAGAACTCCTCCCTCCTTGCGAAATGCAATGGACGAATATTTCCACTACAACTCTGCAGATGTTAAAACTGATGAGGCTGGAGACTTTCACCGTTTTCCCCTGTCCCACGTCACAGTGCAGCCCTCTGAACTGCTTTTTTATTCTGGGCCATCATCTCGATCAGTCTCCATCACCAACCATACTAAAGGCAAACTCAGTCTGCTGTGGACCCCTGCAAATGACTCCCCTTTTTCCATCACTCCTCTCACATGTGACTTGAGCCCATTAAAGTCCACTTCTTTTAGAGTCACATACACACCCAAAAAGCACAATGTCTTCAATTCTGCACAAATTGAGTGTTTTGCTCTCTATAAGGTAAACTACTGGGTCAGATTTGGTACAAATATGTGTATTATTGCTGTCAGAACAAAACTCTAATACACCAAAATGTAAATTTTCAGGAGAAAAGTTATGTAGTAAAGGTTTGTGGATGCGTTTTCTGTGAATGGTGTGTGGATTGCAGGTTTTGCGGGATCATCGACAAACAGAAGACCACACTCTATGTCCACCCTGGTGTCTCACAGTCAGGGTAAGTGCTCACTCTTTCCAGCCTGGAAACGAGCACTTCATCCCCCGCTTCTCTCTGCAGCACCATCAAGTGGTGAGTCAAGAGAACAAGTGATCTTTCTAAAAGATCTCCATGGCTCTTACATTACATGTACGTTTAATAGGTACCGATATTACTGAAAGTACATATATATATAACAAATACTAATTTTAGTAATGTTAAGTCTTACTATATTTATTGGTATTTCACATTTAATGCATCATTAATGCATTTCACATTTTCACTTCTCCATGAATTTTCTGCTGACCCAGTCTTCTTGACCTGTTCTGTTTATTTCTCTCTGTGCTGTTTCTGTTCTCCAGATGTTTCCAGCTTTGAGTCAAGTCTCCTACCAGACTGTCCTCCTGCAGAACACAGGAGACCTTCCTATAATTTTCAGAATGGCCCCAGAGGAGTGCCCCTATGTATGTGTTCTGCCCACTAGTGGATTCATTCCAAGTGGCAGCCATCAGATCTTCACTCTCAGATCCACTCCAGCTGAAGACCATCCTGCTAGTTTACCTTTGACACTGCAGCTAAATGCTAGCCCTAAACACACACAGGTTCATTTTTTAAATCATTTTATGCTTTAGGACATTTGACATTGTGTGATGTAATTTTAATCCTGTAACATGCCTGTATTTTTCTGTGTGTATAAGCTGCTGAGAATTTTTTTCTGTGTGTAGAAGCTGAATGTGGTGAGTGTGGCGGAGCAGCTCTATGTGGTTCTAGAGGGTGATGGGAACCTGTTCTTCAGACCTACAGAATTGGGCTCCTGCTCTAAAAGAAGTTTAAGGGTCAGGAACCTTAGCAGAGTACCAGTACACTTCCACTGGAGGGTCTGTGGCTCAGATCAAAACATTCTCATTGTACAACCAGACTCAGGCATACTGCAATCCAATGAGTCCCAGGTGAGTAAATGTTTGTTCATGTGTGCATGCTCAGGCATGTAATGGTCTGCCTCCCATATTTATGGTTGATTGTTTCTGCTCAATAATAACCTTTCCTTGTAATTAACTGGTGTTCAGGTTCAGACTTGGTTCTTCACTCCATTGGAGGAGAAAATGCACAGTATGAAGGCTACTCTTACTTTTTGGCCAGTTCAGAACCCAGACTGCAAAAAGTCCAGCCTGTCCTTGAAGGTTGCTGGATTGGCCTCCAAAGGTTCCATAGAGGTGCATATTAAGCCTTAGAAATGTAGAATTTTTTGTCATTTCGCTATACTATTTAAATGAATGGGCATAATTAAATAATTCATTCCATTACTTGTTAATGACATTTACAATCAATGTACATTATCTTTTGACCAATTGAGTCTGCACTAGTTTTTTTTCTTGCAAACCTGACTATACATAACAGAAACTTTTCATCAAATTCAAATCACAATTATCCACTTACAAACACAAATGTGTTTTTAGTTGAAAGCTTAAAACAAGGATGAGCAATTCAGGTCCTGGAGGACACAGATTGGCACTTCACCTGCTCAGACACACCCACTAAACCTGACAATGAACAGTTTAAGCAGATGTGTTTGAACATACCAAACTGTGCTGGACACCGACCTTCCAGGACTGGGACTGCCCATCATTTTCGCTACTTGTTTTGATCAGAAAGTCAAAATATTGTTAAAAATAATGAAACATAATGTAGAAGGTATGATGTCCTAAGGTTCTCCAACCTTGGGAGAGCTACATTAAGACCAGAGTTTACTTTAATACCTTTTTACATTTTTGAATTGAACATAGACAGTAGCGTTAGCAAAGCAATTGCCATAAATTTACTTCTTTGTGTTCGTCTATGTATCCATGTATGTGTATGTGTACAATCAATATGTAAGCTGAAAAATAATGTGCATATACAGTATGTGTGTACATGCATTTGTGCTTATCTCTAATCATCAGCAGTTGTGATTCTAGGCTGATTGCTCCATTCTAGAACTGGGAGAGGTGTTGGTTGGAGGCTACAAATCATTTGAGCTTCCTCTAATGAACCGTGGCTCCTGTGCCATTAAGTTCTCTCTGACTATACTTCAAAGCATCACTGCACCACATTCTTCTGAGGACACACTCAAAGATCCTCTTGGTAGGAGACCACTTTAAATGCTGCAGTTATAGAACTGAAAAAGGCGAAAAGATTTTAGCATAGGCTTATACAAATATTTGTATTTTTTAAATGGTTTTTCATAAGCAAGCTGTTATGTTGGACACCCTGTCCATGGCACCTATAAGTGAATTTTCGCTCTTTTTGCAGCTCTTGAGATGGACAGTATGAAGAGCACTATCCCAGCTGGTTGCAGGCTGCTGATCCGTGGCACAGTGAGACCAGCTCGCAGGGCCCGATATTGCTGGACCATCTACTACCAGAGCGTCAATGCTTCTGGTACTGCACAGGACAAAACGACTTTAGCTTTTCCTTTATCCAAGTACAGAACTATGTAGAACTAAAAAAAATGTGAAACGTAAAGAAGGATTGTTCGTAAATACAATTAATACTGGGCTTTCTCGAGGATGGTGTTGGAAATAGATAAATACATTGAATATTTATAATAATATTAGTTTTTCTGAGCAAATAAATGCTCATTACCCAGAAATTAATTTTTTAAACATGACTTTCTCAGATTCCTTTTATTTTTGTCCAGTACTTTGCATACTCAGCATTCAATTGCGCTCCATCACTTCACAGGGCACTGTTCCACAGATCCACAAGCCAGTGCTTGTGGCTGAGGCTTTACCTCTCCAGATGACATTTGGCAGTGGACTTTATTGTCCTTATGCTCATGTGACCTTATGCTAATCCTTGTTTCACCCCCCTTTTCTATCTCTTCCCCTCCCTTTCCCTGTGATTTCCAGGCTTGATGGTGGGGGAGCCCTGCTCTCTGTCCCAGATCCAGGCAGAGGGAGTGTATCCCACTCTGAAAGTGATAGATGTCCGTAGTAGTGGCAGTGTGGAGAGGCTGAGTAAGCTGCAGCTCTGGGGGCTCTTTTCTCTAGATTCACTCAATACCTACTTGCAGATTGACCCCAGCCCCCTTGAGCTCACCTACAGAGTGCCTACCAGACACAGGTAATCTTATTCAGGAACCTGAAACCACACTGCAGAGGTTCTTTTGTTTTAATTTAATGGTATTCTCTTTTAATTACATTGCATATGGGATATTTGTGGAATTATTCCTTTTAACCTGCCTTTCCTGTGTGCTTTTTCCTATGTGTTTTTTTTTTGCTACAGCCTGAGTCGTACTCCACTTGTTTTCACTTCTACCATTTTAGATTTTAACTTCAGTGCTGCCCCTCTGGGTGCAGACCCCTCCAACTTCCTGCTCATGTTTGAGAATACTGGAAGCATCCCTGTAGAGTGGTGGGTACTACCACTCCCTGCTATTTGCATCTATATATGTTTTTTTTTATTGCAGTCACCTATTATTCATTGTTCTGGCAGAATTAGAAGTGCCCTGTCAGTTGGAACCTTCTGTAATCTTCGAAACTGTAAACATTAAACCAGAACTTTAAACCCTTGCTTGTTTTCTGCCAGGTCATTTCTGTTCCCAGAGGACCAACAGATCGAGTTGGAGTACTGGGCTGAGAGTGGAGAATTCACCACAACTGAGCTTCATCAAATGAAGGTGCAGGATAACAGACTGTTTTCCATCTTTCCACGCAATGGCATGCTTCAGCCTGGCCAGCAGAGGGCAGTGCATTTCACTTACAGGTTAGACAACGTCACCAACCGTCTTATTGTTTTCCCTATGTAAACCGTTTTGTACGGTAGACACAGTGTCTTGGTAATAATGAATAGAGATTAAGCATTCTTCTCTCTCAGGCATGACTTTGCTGGAACATATCGGCTTCCTGTTCTGCTGAAACTTTCTCATGGCAGAGAGATTTTGGTAAGACAAGAAGCATTGCTTGGTTCTAAATTTAACTTTCAGCATTCATATTGTTTATAATCACCTAAACTTCAGTTTGATGGAATTTTTTTCTTTTTTGTTTTTTCTCTCTAGCTAAATTTCATTGGTGTGACTGTAGAGAGAGACAGACGCTACATCCACTTCCCCTCCAGTCGGCACATTTTTGTTCCTGTAGCCATTGGAGGATTTCACCCACCCAAACAGGTTTGGGTCCTTCTCCCTCATGCTGTTTCCACTGTCAGGCCAATCCTGGCAACCGTCATTTATTTCACTATACAGAATTACTGCTGATTTCATTCTTCTGTGTTTCTTCTTTTTTTATGGCCATTTTTATACAAATGTGTGTACAGGTGTATGAGCTGTATAATGGAGGAGCTCTCCCTGTAAAGTACCATGTAGACTTGTCTCCTCTGGAGCAGCTGCAAGAGGAAAATTTCAACCACCCTGTTCTGCAGTGCTTAAACCCAGATGGAGAAGTGCAGCCTGGCCACACAGCCATACTGGAGTGGGTCTTCTCTCCCCTAGAGGCCAAAACATACAGTGTAAGTCGCTCTGTTTTGGTTATTTCTTTATATGCTTTGCCAGTGTTAAAATAAAAATTGTACACTTATGTTGATTGTTCTAGAAGATGGTGCATGATAAAAAGTATACATTCAACACTGAATATTAAAGGGAAAAAGTAGAACCCAAAACATATATAACAAACAATAATAAAAGATAATTCTCTCTGGATTTTACAGTCTTTCTTTAAGTCACAGTTGACCTGTATATTTTCAGGTTGATCTCCCTATATATGTGTTAGAGGGAGACAGTATGCTGCTGACGTTTGAGGGGTGTGGGTTTGACAAACGAGACCCTTTGCCGTTTCAACTGACTGATGGACAGCCTACTGTGCCCTGCACCCAGAAAGTGGCCATACCTGGACAGGTGAAAGATAAATATAAACACAATGAAATAAATGTTAAACTGCAAATAGTTGCAGCATGGCTGTTCGTGTGAGACAGTTGTAAGCTAAATGTTTAGTTCTAGTTTGGGCAGTGGTGGCCTAGTGGTTAGGACACTGCCTTTGAGACCTGAAGGTCTCAGGTTCGAGTCCCGGCCCGGG
>JBBPDA010000003.1:17084565-17102075 GCA_037974385.1 Arnoldichthys spilopterus | reverse complement strand
TCTCTCTCTCTCTGTCTCTTTCTCTCTCTCTCTCTCTCTCTCTCTCTCTCTCTCTCTCTCTCTCTCTCTCTCTCTCTTTCTCTGTAGAAGTCCCGAATTCAGTGATATGATGGAGGAAATTCTGCTCAATACTCTGCAGAATCTGATGATGGAGGCTTTTCTGGGGGAGGTGGTTCTTACAGCCCGACCACGCATCATCGCTCTGCCGCCGTGTTCAGCCAGGTCAGACACTCCTTCACACTCAATGCATTCCTTATTTACTCAGCATCTGTATTGTCTCCTATAATCAATTACAACATTTAACAAACTAAAGTTTTAAGCTTTACTATCACATTCCCTCTGTGCCTGGCTTTAGAAGACAGAACCTTAATCAAATGTTTTACTCTGTGCTTATGCAGCAGAAACAGCCTTGGCTCCAGGAGACCATCCAGAGGACCTATGGAGTCTGAGAGGGGCAGGGATCAGCAGCACCCTCTGGGAACCAGGCCAGGACCTTACATGCCCAGCTGTGTTTTACTCTCATATTTGGAGTCTCTTCATTCCTGATTTGATCAGCATAGTTAACTTATGTAATGCCCTTAGCATCACTGTATTTTATATGCATTGATTTCGCAATAAATTTTGAAAAAAAAGTTTTAGAGTTTGGCAACATTACACAAATTTAGTCTTGATGATGTCATGTCATAACTGAAACTCTTTTCTGCTGTTTTTAGACTCCTTAAACAAAGCATTCTGTCAGACCTACATAGAGACTGTGGTAGAATTATCCATGTAGCTGGTCAGAAAGTGATGTGGTTGACCCAAAAATTGAAAAGTAATTTATTTAAAAAACAAAAACCAGGCTCAGATGTCTCTAAACACATGTGAATGCTGTCTAATGTTAGGTATACACAAAATACATATCTTAAAATCTATATCTTAAATAAAAATCTTTAATAATAATATATATATATATATATATAGAAGATGCACTGTTGTTGGGTGTTAGTTGTAAATGTCAACGATATCTTTTTCCTGTATGTGGGTCCTGCCTCCTGTTGGTCTAGTTAGTGTTTAAACAGTCACATGGGAAGAGACACTTTATCAAGTTAAGGAGGGATCTGCTAAAACAAATGCCTGCTCTAGTATGATTCAGGGAAGTGTAGAATTTAGTCTGCACTACATGTGCTTCTTGCTTTCAGATGTTAAATACATTAATAATGCATTAAATAGCCACATCTTCTGGGAGCCTTCTTGGAGCACCAAATGGGTGCATTTTATACTTTGTGCTGCCACACTGATGAAAGAGAAGAGAAGGATGCTATATTATGGTAAGTGACTCTTTTTACTGACGTTTTACACTGTTAAAACATTATTTTGGAGATTTATAGCAAGTCATATATTTGCCATTGTGCTGTGTTGTTGTCAAAAGGAGGCCCTTTCGAAAATGCGTTGAATATGACCAATTTTTCACACATTTTTCACCTGGTAGAGATTCCCTTGCTTTAATTTAGGAACAGTATGTCTTGCATCATTTTCTTGCTAGTCGCCGGCCCTCAAGTAAAGCCAGTATGTCAAGTGGTGATGTCCAACTGGAGTGTGTTTCTGGACCAGAGCAGAAAAGGAGCCCCTGGAGAAATTCTTGCATCTCCTTCACCAATGTGGAAACCGATCAGGAGTTGCAGGCCTTCATAATGATGAGAAACCAGGTGGATAAAGACACTGAGGTGTGGGACATATTTTGCATTTTGAATGTGATATGATTTCTGGGAATTTCTGCCCAAAATGGAGTGAGATTAATGAGCATGTATGTGGAACAAGGAACCTCAAGGTTCGCTACTTTCAGTTCAGCATGCCATGCTAGCCCACCACAGTACTGACCATTATTCTGCACCTCCTCCACTCTCACTAATGCAATCATTCAATCAGCATTGCTGTCTTAAATCAACTCAAATCAGTCCAGATAAGGGAATCTTTCATTCCTCAAGTTTGATTCGTCTTGTGCCCTGACTGACTGTATGCATTTAAGTGCAATGCTAGATGTTGAACACAGCAAATAGTCTACATTTTTTAAAGTGCTTCAGTTTTTCCACCACTGTGGTTATTTCATCCTAGACTGGCATATTGCTCTTGGACATTGCTTTACAAAGTAATGCTTTAAACTTTACTTCTGTATATTGTCTTATATATGTTTAAATGCTTGAGGTAATATATTTTGGAAGGTTTGCTTGTATTTCACTGTGCATAGTCATTCCTACTTCATTTGCACAGCTGTAACTCACACATAGGCACATGAGCTACATCTTGTGCTGCTTATATTGGGGCAGTGCCAAAGACTTAATGACACACAGTAGATTAATAGACATAATGTATGGACAGACGAGAACTATGGAATGCATTTAACAACACTACCCTTAATGTATTTATGTTTTGTGTCTTTTTTAATTGCAAGCATTTTTGTCAATTTATTTATTTAAGTTTTGATCAACACTATTTTTTTAAACTTTTGGACACCTTCATATCTATTTCATAGGAGTTATTGAAACATAATCCCTAAAATTAATAACTACTTATGAACTACTTATTAATGCTTGAGTGCATTGAGTTCATATTCACAGCTAATAATTAGCTACTATAAAATCGTATGTATTTCAGTTTAGTGTGTATGTGTGAGCTGCAGTTTTTGAACTTTCCCAAACTCTTTCCTGATGTCTGTCCGTACACAAGCAGAAAAGCACATGCTTGTTATTCACTAATTCACTTTTTAAATCCAATACAGGTTAACCCAATAGCCCTGCACTCTCTGTACATCCTTATCTCTCTATATCATCTCTGTCTATCTTTATCTCTGTCTCTCATTGTGTGTGTGCATGTGTGTGTCCACGTGTGTGTGTGTGTACATGTGTGCGGATGTGGAGAGAGTAGGAGTGGGAGAAGCTAAACTATGATATTCACACACTGAAGTGTGCTCGTCGAGAGGTCTGTGCACGTTGGAAGAAGATTCTGCGGCTGCTGGGTGAGCCTCTGCTCTCTTCTTTACCTTCACACATCTCTACCTTCCCTTCATCATTCGTGGCACTTTAGATCACTTACAAATCAGCAATCAAGGTCTCAGAAACGGTTCCCTGGAGCAATGTCATATATTTTGAATCTCTGAAGAATCTTACAGTGGATGGTCCTTCAAAGAACCATTTTGCAAGTGAGTTGTTTAAATATGAACAATCTTTTTAAAGTTTAAAGGACATCAGTGTAGGGCAAAGCTTATTTACAGGTTAAAGGTTTTTGCAAGAACAAAACCTCTAGATTTCTGTTTCTTAATATTGTTGTAATGTTAATAATGTTTGTTCTCAACGTTATAGATGCAGGCTTGCATGAACTTTTACTTAAGTTGTTTTTCATTTTTCCATTCATAACAGTGTACTTAAGCATTGGTTTTGGCTCCTGTGCCATCCACTTTTCATAACACAGTGCACCCTTATAGAACAATGGGCTATACTAAGGTGACTTTTATATGCATGCTATTCCAGGTTACCAGATGGAGGTGGACTCATTGCTGACAGTGAATAAACAGAGTATTTTGAAAGACGGAGATAATGTGGAGAGAGCCAAAGAGCTGCTGCACATGGTGTGTGAGGAGTCCAGCCTGTTTCCTCGAGGAGTGGAACCCAGTGGCAGATACCTCTTTGTCATGGTAACTCATTTTCGTAGCTATGACAAACTGCTGTCCCTAAGAGTGACCAGGGGCTGATTTGTTAAACGTAAGTAGAATTATTTCTGTAGGTATAATGTGTTTGCCTTATGTCTGTGCCTTTCCCAGGATCGCTTGGTCTCTTTGGACAGTGCTGAGGACTTTGTCAAACTGGCCAGGGACAAATATCCAAGAACTGAACTATGAGAGGGACAATGTGTCTGCAGGGAGCATATGAAATAAGAAACTGAAGAGGTTGTCATGTGACTCGTGCACCTGATCGAGGTGTGCTTGCAGGAGGTACAGAAGTATCAAGGATTTCAAATATTTTTGTACTGAGCCGAGCACATTTCTGTGATGCTTAACTGTATATAGTGATGCTTGACTATATTAAATATACTAGAAATATTTACATTAAAAATTAATGTTTTGACTTAAAACTTAATGTTTGTATCTTTCAGGATCAACCAACCATATTGTAAGATTAAGATGGTGGCTAATAGATTTTATACATGGTATATTTGGTGTATGGTGTATTTTTTTCTGTAAATAATCATTAACCCCATACCTCAAGGCATTTAAGGATAATCATTACTGATCATTTGATTTAGATCTTTTTTTTATTTTTAAATTTTTGAATTTTAAAATGTCAAGAAATATAGAATTTTTTAAATATAACATTAATTGTTTTAAATCAAATCAAGTAGGTGTTTATTGTCATTTCAACCATCAGGACCATGTTACAACATGGAATAAAATCAGAAACAAAAAACCGCATATGTCTGGACAGGACTGCACAGAGTGCAAAAAGACAAGGCTTAAAAACACAAGAGTAAAGAATACAATATTACAGGACAACACAACACAAAAATACATTGCAACTGACAAAAGCAGTTTCAGTACTAGTGTGATCCAGTACAGTACTATGACAGATAATCTATCTGCAGGCTAATAAAATGCAAAGATTTTTGAGGCAGGAATAGTCATTATAAATTATTGTGTAAAATGCCATTAAAAAAGGCTGCAACAAAACATACAGTATATAGAATAAACAGAGGGAATTTACAGTGGATTTGTTTAACTGTGGAACAGTTTAGTTGTGTATATGGGTTTTGTGTTTAGGACAATGCAGTTTAGTTCAGGAGTATGTATGTGTGTAGCTTTTGGTTCAGTTCTGATTGAGTGGCCTGATGGCCTAAAGACCCATATTCTACAGAATGTTTTACCAGACAATAGCGTGTGAGATTCTCACCGTTCACTGTAGGGTCTCACATTCTGAGGCTGGGCAGTTTTCAAACTGGGCCAAGTTGCATCTTAACAGGATGCTCTCTATCATCCCTCTGTAGAACATGGTGAGGATTCAAGATTCAAGACGTTTGTCTTCTACACAGTGCACAATGAAATGTAACCCCAAATTGCCCCTGAAACAAAGCAGCTTCTTTTTATGTAGTTTGTTAATGTCACCACCAGAGGCCAGTATTAGCTATTTTTTCTTCAGTCTCACCTACATATTTCTCTTTAGCTATAGAGCCTATAAAGAGTGACTTGGCGACTTTAACATGTAGAATATCCCTATATGATGATGCATTATAGTCTGTTTTGTAACTCAGTCTCATTGAAGGAGGGGAGAGTGTTGTGTGCTTTCTCATAACTGTCTCTCATGAGAAGTCCATGTGGTCATGGTTTCAGTGACCTACATATAGTCTCTAAGGCCTGCATCAAGGGGTTAGAAACAGATGTGCAAAAGGAGAAAGAAGGACATGGAGAAAGAAGGGGGAGGGGATGTAGTTGCTTGCAAGCCCTCCAAGTTCGACTCTGCTGCCTTAAGGAAAGGCTACACCTTGTTCTAATTATGGTGTGTGTGTGTGTGTGCATGTGTGTGTGTGCTCGCGCAACTGCTGTCACAACCTTCCAGAAAAGGCTGGAAATGCACATCCATGACAGAAGGAGAATGTGAGGATGATGTCATTTTTTTGGTCTTTGTGTGAAATGTTGGTTGTCCTCCTTCACCTTCTTTCTGCTGTAGAGAGGAAACCTGGCTTTGCCTGTTGCTGTCCAACTGAACTGGGTCAGGGGGCTGGCTGCTAGTTCCTGCCTTCTGAGGAAGACTGGGGCCCTCTCTCCATCTCCCTTTATTAGCTCTCACTCCTTTTCACTCTCTCTCACTCTGTTTACACCCACTTTCTCTCAAAGTAGTTATCTTCACTTTCTTGTTCATTCCCATGTTTCTCTTCTTTAGAACAAGGTTTTAGAACCTGCCTTTACTGACAAACCAAATATATCTCAGATCTCAGGTCATAGTGCCTACAACCTAAAACTCTGTGCAGACAGCCCATACAAGCATTCACAGCCTCTGATACTGAAGTCACTCAGGTTATTCAATGCACCGGTCAGTCAAACTTTAAGCCAGCGCCCATCAATTTCCAGGTTTTCCCCTCTACTTCAGTAGCAGTACATATATGATTCACAGACATGCCAGATGGTTGAGCTTGTGTGAGTCCTTGACCAGTACTGTACTGTCCTATATCTTGTTTGGTCATAGTCTAGCCTGTTAGTCTTCTACAACAGAATAAAAGAACCCTATAGCATAAGATGTGGGCAGTGGTTGCTTAATGTTTAGGACCTTGCCCTTGTAAACTGAAGGTCACAGGTTCAAGTCCCAGCCCAGGCACTACTGGGGTACCCTTGAGCAAGGTACCGTCCCGCTACACTACTCCCTAGGCACCCTTGATAGATGTTCAACGCTGCTCCACGTGTGCACGTGTGATGGGTTAAATGCAGAGGTTACATTTCGTTGTGGTGCTTGAGTGTGCTCACTGTGACAAATAGTCACTTTCATTAAAAAGATTAAGCTAACTTTATCATTTTTATTGGTTTTTGGAATGGTGGAATTATGGTTCATGGAGTATTTTTTTCACAAGGACATGTGTCTAATTTAATACATTTTGCATTTTGTCCTTTCCATTATGTTACAACAAGCCTGCCACACTACAAAAGCAAAAATAATAAATCCCCTAAATATTCATAATACTTCCAATTATTTATCACTGGCAGCATAAAATAACACTTCTTAACTTGCACTGAGTCTTATAACCCAAAAGATGTTTCATTCATTCAGACAATGATATTAAAGCCATACAGGTGAACTTACTGAATATTCCTGTTTCTCTAACAACACCCTTACGTTTTGATGGAAAGTCTGAGTGATCTATATAGCCTTGATGTGAACTGCATACCTGACTCTGAAACTAAAATAAGGGCACTAAAATAAAATGGCTCCCTGGGTTCTACTTTCAGAGTACTACAAGCAAACTCTTTTCAACCAATCAGAGCCAAACTATAGTAGCTGCCCCTCTCTCCCCCCCAGCATGCAGTGCCAAGGGCAGATGTTAATAGCACCTTCTCCTGATAATCTAAACTCATTTAACTTATCTAATGATAAGGGACCCACAGATTTGAGTGTATGGATCTGGTCACATATCAGTACAAATGTGCAACTACTAACTTGAATGACTATATATTTGTAAGTATGCATAGTGTTGGTGGAAGTTGGTCATTTGTGTCTTGATGCTTCTGTTGCAATTTAGGGGTTGGAAGATTTTTAAATTTTTGGGCAAATATTTTCCCTGGGGCCCTGTGTGGAAGTAAGTAGGGTGGGGTGGCAGAGGGGAGCTTGTGGTGGATCTGAAGCCATGCTCTCACATGGATTCAACCGAGACAGCCATGCTGACGCTACCACAGGAGGTTGTCATATCAGTCTGCTCACTCGGTTGTGCCATCCACTCAGTACAGTAAGAGTGTGACTAATAGCACTGCACATCGGAATTCCAGTGCGGAAAACCTCATGCTTTGTTCATTTATGCTTTTTCTTTCATCTAACACTCATATCCATCTCATAAAAATCTGTAGCTAACAAGTTGAAGCTGGTATGTTAGGTCAAGGAAAAGAAAAACATATGCAGTATGAGGATTCCCCTGCTGGGGAACCAATGTTGAAATTAATTTCAAGTGAATGTTTATTTAACCATCAAAAGTACAAAGAAAAGATTTTCAATAGTTTTACTGACAACATACTGACAACCCTCTGTAGAACATGGTGACGATTCAAGATTCAAGATGTTTGTCTTATACACAGTGCACAATGAAATGTAACCCCAAATTGCCCCTGAAACAAAGGAGCTTCTTTTTATGCAGTTTGGGTTGCTCACCAGTCTATGATCACCATTCTCTGATTTTCTTCTTCATGATGAATCACACATTATTAATAGGAGATACATAGATCTGGGCTGGCAGCAGGCAGTACACATTCTCTGTGTCTACAAAGCCACACTGTAGTGAAAAGATGTTCTCTTGATGGCAACATATATTTCTCTAAAATCCTTATATATACAACTCAAAACACTGATGCACATACATGACATCACAGATGCTTGTTTTTGCACCTTGCGATGATACAAATCTGGATGGTTGTTTTTATCTTTGGTACAGAGAAATCAAGTTAAAATTTGGCCTCATCTGACCACAGCATGTGGTTCCGTAGTCTTTCACTCCATCTGAAATTAGCTTGGGTGCAGAGAACTTGCTGGCATTTCTGCATGTTTATACATGACTTCCTCCTTGCGTGATACAGTTTCAGGTTGCATTTCTTGATGCTGCGACAGGCTATGTTAAGTAACAATGGTTTTCCAAAATACTCCAGAGTCTAGGTGGCTATATACACCACAGTATGATGGTTTCTTAGGCAGTGCCACCTGAGGGCTCAAAATTACATGCATTCAGTGGTGGTTTCCAACCTTGCACTTTAGGCACTTAGATGTCTCTGAATTCACTGAATCGTTTCACAATATTATTTACTGTACATGTTGAAAGATCTAAATTCTCTGCGATCTTGCATTGAGAAATGTTTCCTTTGACAACTGTCTCACACTTTTTGACGCAGAGGTGTAAGCCATGACCCATGATTGCTTGCAAGGCCTGAGCCTTTGAAGGATGCCACTTTAATACCCAATCGTGATACCTCAAATACTACCAATTAGACTGCGTAGAGTGGAGTCCGCCAAACTGGTGTTACTTGAATATGTAAGGAAAATTACCCACAAGTGGCATAGATTTCTAACAACTTTCAGTTTGTCCAGGACTGGCTGCCCCAGCATATTCAACCGGAGAGCACATCATTTGATGCAAAAAGAAGTCTCCAAGAACAAAATTTAATTGTGGGATCTGCAGGTAACTCTTGCAACTGTCTTTATGAAGGTAGATGAAGGGCATAAGTTCTCAAACCCTAAATTTTTTATTCACTTCTCAACTTTGTCCTTTTCAATATAATTGCATGTGGACCTAAAATTCACAATAAAGGCAGAGAGAAGGATGTGAGGATGGTTTTCTCATTATAGGGACACTTGGCAGGGAGTACTGAAACTGTCTGGCTGAGTCTAAGAATCTCTCGCTCTCTGTCCTGCTGCCCAATCGAGTGAGACAAACCTAGAGCCAGAACTTATCTACCTCCCTCAGCAATATGTATGTGTCTCTTTTTATCAGTGCAGAACTACAGAGACATAGAAAGGCTGTGGAGGTCATGTAGACTAGAGAGGCTTTCAAGGTTGTGTAAAGTTTAATGTTATGCATTCTCTTGACTACAGTGGGCATTACCTGAAGATTCATGGAGGTACAGTGTAGGGGTTTTTCTCCTGTGGTGAAGGATTAATCTTGAATCTCACTGAAGGTGCATAGCCTGCACTACAAGTAAAAAAAGAAAAAAGTTTGTGAACCCTTTAGAATTTTCTATATTACTGTATAAATATGACCTAAATCTTCAGATCTTAAAATATTATACTTGGCCATTCCTTAATTAAGGAAAATTATCCAGTATTATAGATCTGTTATTGGCAAGTAAGTAAACATTTATTTCAGTATCTGATATTGCCCACTTTATGCAGCAATAACTGATGATCAGTTATCGAAAAAGCACATTGGCTTGTAGGAATTTTATCCCATTCCAACATATAGAACAACTTCAATTCTGGAATGCTGGTGGGTTTCTTATATATGAATTGCTTGCCTCAGGTTCTTTTACAACATTTCTTTTAGGTTATGGTCAGGACTTTCACTTGGTCATTCCAAAACATTATCTTTTTTAGCAGTGAAGTGAAAGTGACATTTGTCATTCTGAACACACTCAAGCACCACAATGAAATGTGACCTCTGCATTCAATCCATCACATGTGCACACGTGGAGCTGTGTAGTGGGACGGTACCTTGCTCAAGGGTACCACGGTAGTGCCCAGGACCTGCGACCTTCAGGTCCCAAAGGCAGTGCCCTAACCACTAGGCCACCACTGCCCACTCTTACTCATTCCACTTAGAACAGCTTAAGATTTTCATATGAGATTTAGTTCTTAGACAGATATTTTTCCTTAGAATTGATGATAATTCATCATGCCTTTGAAGAGATCTTTGTTGGTCACTCTTGAGAAGGGTAACAATGATCTTGAATTATGTTCAAGAAATTTTTGGAGTTCAGATTCTTAAGAGGTTTGTGATTTATTTGTCATTGTGAACACAAGAAAATGTGACCTCTGCATTTAACCCATCTGTAAAGGATGGGTGGGCAGCTATTAACAGCACCTGGGGAGCAGTTTGGGGACATTACCTAGCTACATGGAATATGCATTGGTCTGGGATTTGAAACCTTCAGATCACATGGACAACTCCCTAAACATTAAACCACCACTGCTTGCTACCTTTTCTTGCCTAAAGAGCACCAACAACACTTTTTCTGGTTTCCTTAGAAGACTTAATTGTTTATGCCAAGCTACATTTGCACTAAAAAAAAAAATAGACTTTGATAGATCTTTGTTCTTTAATTAAATCAGGGCACCCACTCCCACCTGACATTTATCTCATTTATTGAAAACACCTAAAACAGTCTAATGCCAACTTCACATTAACTTGTATTAACTCACAGATCTGTAATGCTAGATCATTTTCTCAATAAATAAATGACCAATATTGTTCAGGTTCCCTTTATCTACATTTAGGACTGAAAATCTGATGTGGTTTTATGCATCATATTATTTATACATACATATAAAAACATCAAGGGTTAAAAACCTTCAGGCTCCATTGTATGTATATGAGACACATGGTTACATGTACAGAAACACCTATTTTATACTGAAAAAAAACATTAACAAGTTAAGACATGCAATGTGGCAGGAGTTATTTATTACTGTGTTAATCAACAAAAAGGGACGAATAGAGAGTTACAGAAGTGGTGTTAAGAGAATAAGAAAGTCAGTGTCAGAGTCCCTCAGCAACACCAGTTTTCAGCCCTACATGAGCTCAGATGCCATAACTCAATTTGCTCACAACCTTGGTATTTAGTATAAGTGTAAACAGATTGCTGTCAAAAAGCTGATTAACTGAATGTAGGGATTAGGCTGAATGAATTGATTTAATACTCTTAGTGATGTGGGTGTTCAAGTGTCATGTGTCATGTCAATAAATACTACAGCACAATATATTTTGTGAAGCATAAAAGTTCAGGGATTGTGTCTAGTTGTGTAAAACTGCATATTTAAAAGCCCTAAAAATGGAGCTTTCTATCACAATCCTTATTTTATTGCATAATATTGAATTAATATTAAAAGTGTATGTATTTTTAAAAATCTAACTCTCCAAGAGTGTGAGCATAAGTATTTGTTTTAGAACAGAAAAAAATTGGGTTAAAGGTGGTTGCAGTATTGCATTTGGCCTTGAGGGAGAAAAGAAGAATAATATATGACCTCTGCTCCCCCCTTTCAGGGGCCTGCTTTGTTTCCATGTTGAGGGAATGGGGTCTGAGGCTGTGGGCCAAGGGAAGACTGGATTTTGGCACTCGATTGGCTGAGAGTTATATTGTAAATATATGATTGAATTATGCACATTTTTGAAAGGAAAGTGCATTTTCTTCAAGTGTTCTCAAGAGGCCTCTCAAGGATGAAACAAAAGAATCTCTGTTTTTTGGCTTTCAGTCTTTGCCTCTTTTTAAAGCTATATGCACTTGAGTAGCTAAACAGTGGTTTTGGATTGTTATTTGCTAAAACAGTTTTTGTTTTCTATTGCTGTAAATAGTTGAATGTAAGAATGCTGGGGACTTCTGATATTTATTTCAGACCTACCAGACCTGTTATTTTGTAGACAAATAAACTAAATTTGGTTTTAGTTTTTTGCCAAGTCAATGCATATAAATATTGGTGATCAAGTAAATCAGAAACAGCTTATTAATGGGTTTTTAGTCCCTACACTACTATTCCTCATTCCTCTGCCTTCCTCCTCAAAACAGATAAGCAACTCCAGTTCAGCCTTGAGACTGTTCAGAAAAAAAGTGATCTAGGATTATAATATCTCCATAGAGGTTAGCCACTGACCTGAAGCTGGTAGATAGCAACTTTTTAATGCTCTTTCTTCTGCCCTTATGAACTACTAGTATTATCTTGCCTTGTTGTGCCTGCTTTCAGAGGTGCAGAGGAACAACTCTTTTGAATTGGCCCAGGTTTTCCATTCTCATCCAAAGTGAAATTTGAATCCAATACCATGGTTATGATAAAGCTTTTTTAGGCTGGTCAGCATGCTTCCCTCATGCACCAGCTTGTTAGCTCATATACCTTTACAAAAAGGGTTTTTTAGTAAAGGCAGCAGTAATTTTTAGGACAATGACAAGCCAGAGAACAATTTGAAAGCTTAAATGATTCTCTGCATGGTTGCATGGTTCTTTTCTTTGATGAAGAATGTTATGTTATGTTTGGTTCTTTAAAGAACATTTTTAAAATAACCAAGCTACCAAACTGTGCTGGACACTGGCCTTCCAAGAACAGAGTTGCCAACCCTTGTGAGATATGCACTGCCCTGCTTTATGTCACTGTGGATGTAATTATATTCTCCCCTTTCTGATAAATCACACTTGCTCGTTTTAAATCTATGGACTGTGGGTTCATAGCCCAAAAAATCATACAAAGTCATTATGTCAGATCTGCAAGGTCAGAGCTTAGCCCACTTCAGTGGTTCATACTGACACCAAATTTTAGACATTTTCACAGGAACTATGATTTTCTAACTTCATAGATACTTACCTATAGATACTATAGATACTTATCTATGAAATTCAAAAGTTCATAGATAAGTCAAATGTAAATCATTTAGACAAACAAGCAACCTGTGTCATTTCTTATTTGTCTGAAATGTTTAATTTTTATTGATTATATCTTGGCACATTTCTCTATGAATTTTCTGTTACTCCACAAGCAAAGTCTGCAAAAGCCACTGTACATGGGGCCTCTCTGGAAGTTCTCAGAAAGTCTGCATTATCCCCCTTACAGCCTAGATGAATGGCAGCATTACACAGACCCACAGCCCCGTGAACTTTCTCTGTAATGCTCACATTAAGTTTGTGTGTCTGTAAGTCTGGAAAATACCAAAGATTAAGATTGGGCAAGTTTCTTTGCTTCCCTAACTAAGCCATATGTAATCCACACTTAACAGCTCATAATGAAAGCCATGTACTTAGGTTACTCTTACATTATTCTGCTAAACAGTCTGCCTCCTATAGGGTAACAACATCTACAAACACATCTGCTCAGACATAATTTGTTAAATTACATAAATAACATGACATTATTCTCCTAAAGTTTTTCTAATGCAGTGCCATTTACAGTTTATTCAGAGGATAATGGAATATGTAGAGCTGAAGACTGAAGCTGAAGAGCTGTGAAGAGCTAGAATATGGAAGTTGTGCAAGTTGAACTATTATTTGGACAAACACACATGTGAAATTACAATTTTGCTTGTTTTTACACATTAAATATCACCCTTTGAAAGCCATATTTATATAAGGCTATGAGCGAGCACACACATACACACACACACGCACACACACATATATACACACACACACACTTCTAATGTGAGGGTAAACGCCCTGCCCAAGCTGGCTGGTGTAGGTTATGGTTAAGGATCAGCCTTGTGTGGTGAGGATGAGGCTGTAATTGAGAAGGAATCTCCCTTTTTATATCATGATTTATTCATGCACATTAAAGCGTCTGCTCCCTGTAACCTTTCCGATAATAATTACAGCACTTCGAAAAGAAGTTCCCTTTTTGCTTTAGAGTAACACCCTAAAGCTGTCTACTCCTGTCCATGAGTGCTACCTCCGCTTTCACATTAAGAGTTCAAGCATGAAATGGTGTAAGTGATGATTACATTATCTGGCTTATAGTGAAAACTGCTTAGGTTGGACATTGGTTGTTGTGGTGACAACAGACTTGACTTTACCAGTGCAGCTTGGCTGGTATTTTGTGTATTCCTAAAGGGAATATTTGAAAGTGACTTGATAAAGGCTGAATATTTTTTGTAGACGCTTTTTAATGATTGGCTCCAACATGTCTTTATATATACATGTCTGTGTGTGTGTCTGTGTGTGTGTCTGTGAGTGTGTGTTTGTTCATGTGCATGCATATGATAAAGCAGACAGGAGCGTTGGTCATAGCCACTACCTGTTGAAAAGATCCAGGAGATGTAGACCATGAAGATTGATATCTCAAAAGCGTGTGTGTTCTTTTAGTCTACCAGACTATGACTCACACTCTATCACCACCTGCTTCAAGCACTTAAACCATGAGGTTTCATCAGAAATCTCCTTTTGCCCCCAGGGTAAAAGAGACAGCATACCTGAGTTATGTAGCCTGAGTTGATGTAAGTGATGTCTCGTTTACCCCCTACACACATAGATGTTTGTTTTATGTAATGTAGGTCTAAATATTCTAAATTTATTGTGTCTATATATCCTAAGTCATGAAAGCTGTGAGGTGGGGTCTCCATGGATTGGATTAATTTGTGATTGGACTAGTTTGTGACTGAGATTGGAAGAAGCTGCCATTTGGGAATCCCATTTCCATGAAGGGATGTACATGGGCTGCAAGTGGGTCGTGCCAAAGGAACATCTGCATGAATGCCAATACCAAAGGTTTCTAGAGCATCACATTGCTTTTATTAGCTATGCCTTCTTCCCCTTATATGTCCAGGTACCATCTCTTCCCTAGGTAAGTAACACACACATAACCAGCCATCCACAATATAAAGAAGAAAATTTGATTAATCAGAACAAGCTTCCTCCTTTCCTTGCCCCATGGTCAATTTCTGATGCTTGCATGCCCATTGTAGGCATTTTTGTTGACAGATCTTTATTTCTTCATTTATTCATATGTATTCATTTTTCCTGCTTCCAGCATATCAACTTCAAAATCTCAAGAACTGACTGTTGACTGTTGGCTTTGTAATATATCCCACCCACTTAAGAGGTGTAATGAAAAAACTAAATTAAACAGGAAAGGAACAAACAGTTGCCAAAATGTTGCAATTATGCTATTGCTTGTCTCTGTAAGCTGTAGCATTACCCTAATAATTACAGACCAATCTCAAAGCTATCATGTCTACAGACAATACTGGATTTTTTAGTAAGAGAACAACTTAAATTGAATTAAACTTAAATTAATGTAGTAACTACCCTGATTATACACAATATTATTAATGTTTTTGATGGAAAGATTCCATGTTCTGCCCTTTTTTTTCTTCTGTTGGTAATGTAATTATTCTAAACAATGATTTTGATTTAGTTGGTCAGTTGATCACCCCCAACTGCTGAAAAGACTATGTAGTGTTGGCTTCGACCATAAAACTATTGCATGGTTTTGGAGTTACGTCTCATACAGACAATAGCATGTGGCCCTCGGGGGCTGCAAATCTCAGCTTTCCCTCATAACTCAAGGTTAGATTTTTGGTCCAAGTTCAATTAAATTTATATAAATGAATTTGTATCAGCTGCAACAGACTGCAAGGTTCCTTCAAAACCTGATGATGCAGTTTTTTACTGTACTACAAGTTCTGTATATGGAGTAAATGAAAAATGGCTAAGCTCCTTTGATGCCCTCCAAGTTAAACTGAAAAATCATAGGCTGGTTTTACATGCAAATAAAGCTACATGTATGCTGTTTTCCAGAGTTGCTTATATTAATATTATGTGCTTGATGTTTTTATTATAAAAGGATCCAGTACTGAAAGAGTTAATGAAAAAAGTATCTCGGCATATGGTGAGAAGATAATCTTATTTATCCTCAGCTAGCACTCTTTAGGCCCTGGACTCTGTATACCACTCATCTCTGCGGTTAATTACAGGGCAGTTGTACAGGGCTCATGATTGTATACTTTATGATCGAGTTTAATGGCCCTCTCTCTCTTTGTAAGCAGGGAATCTCACTAACTACTCTTTATTTATAAAGCTCTCATCAGCCACATTCCACTGTATATCACTACTATGCTCACTGTTAATAATGGACTCTACCAAGCCCACTTAAGTGTTTTTATTACACTCCAGGTCCCTGGAGATTTACTGAGCTGGGTAAATCAACTTTTAATTATGGAGCACCAGTGAGCTGAAATAGATATATCTCAACTCATTTGTTCCTTCTAGGGTTTTAAGGGCTTTTACTATACCATGACTTTTAATCTGTAGTTGTATTAGTTGATTTTACAGCTTTTTGATTTAGTTGTTTTACTTAATTCTCTTATCCTGTTTTTATGTGTTATTAACTAATTTTACCTCTGGATATTTTATGTTTGTGTTTATAATTATGAACATAGATCTAATCCTCACTATCAGCTCAGTAACCAAAATAGCCAAGTTTTAGTTAGTTTTTTTTAATTAAAAAAACAACAACTAAAAAACATGACGCTTATGAAGAAAAGCACATTACAAAGTCAGGATAATTTTGTTTAATCTTGAAATTACACATTTGTCCTAAAATATCTCTTACATATTTGTCCAAAAACAAACATTCACACACATGCACTCCTCCTTAACTATTCAGACCACAGATGACGATTGTTCTTTTTCAGACAGCGCTCCTCATCTTCACTGTCACTTTATCCATTACCTAAAACTTCCTTCAGCTATACACATTACCAGGCAAACATGACTGACCACTGGGCATCTGGGCATCTGAAATTGCTCTTCACTTCGGTTACTATGACCTCAGAGACGTCCCTATTACATGCCTGTCCATTCATGTCACCATGGATGCAGGTCTTTGTTGATAGTCTGTGGTATTAATGGAAGCACATGCAGTATGTGTACCAGTCAGAGTCACGACGTGAGCCTGGCCTGGCCTACAGATGCTCTGCTCTATGTTTTAAAGCTCGCCACAAGCCACAGCCCTGCTAAGTTTGATCTATAAATACAAATGAAAGCAGACAAATATGCTGAAGGGCAAGAATTCTCTATCACCCAGCTGTGCATGTGAGTGTATGCTGGAGGGAGATACAAACACACCCATGTTATTCAGACAGCATTGCTTGTCAGAGGGGAAGAGGCAACACAGAAGGATGTGACCTTCATTGCCTGGATGCACTGCTAGATTTACATAGTCAGTGACCCTTGTGGCCATTTTTGGCCACACAAACACCATGCATTTATCTACAAAGCTGCAGTTTTTCATTCTTTCATCAAGAATATAAATGCCAGCGAATCTTAACTGCTCAATATACAATATTCATATGGAGAACCATTTGAAATATAGACAAAATGTTTCCTGTGCAGTTTCTAAATCTCATCTGTAATATTCAATGCACAGCATGTTGCTTTTACTAAATGTACAAACTAAATAAATATGTGAATAAATTGTGCATCTCATTAAAATATCTGTTATTTAAAAAAACCCAGAAAATGAATACAGAGTAAGTAGTAGTAGTAGTAGTAGTAGGTTTATTGTCATTTTCACAGTATACACAGTACACAGTAAAAACGAAACAACATT
>JBBPDA010000003.1:17061235-17071310 GCA_037974385.1 Arnoldichthys spilopterus | reverse complement strand
GATTTAAACTAAACTTAACAACTACACTAAAACTAAAACTGGACAAGAATACGAGACAAGACAAGACAACGTTCAGTATAGTGGCAGTGGATAAGGCGGAGGAGATGTGCAAATATGCTGTGACAATAAATAACAAGTAGGGCATAATAGTTTAAACTGTATTATATATACACACAATATGACAACGGAAAGCTATTCAGACTATAAGGACTATTCACATGCATGACCATATGTGGTTGGTGTCCCTGTGACCGTTTCTTTCTTTCTTTTTTCTTAATTGCAAGTACCGGTGAGTAACTTGTGGGCGTGCGCGCCCGCGCTCGCGTCTGGCTCCTCCCGCAGAGCGCAGAGCTCAAATAAAGGCTCTGCCAGCTCTGGAGGTGCGTGAGCGAGGGCGTGGCCTGAGCGCGAGTGGGAGAGAGGCGGTGAGCCTAAGGCGGTTCAGGGACACTACAGAAGCAGCGGCAGTTTCACAAACTCAAGCAGCTCTCGCAGTCTCCTCAGCCTCCCCCGTAGCTAAGGAAGGGGATTTTCCTGCTGCTGTGGAACTTTTTTTGTTCCGTCTTTACCTGTGAGTATGTCCGGGGGCCGTTTGGCCACAGCGCTGGCAGTGGCTTTACTAGCCGGCGCTGTGAGCTGCATGCCCAAATCCGCGGGGAAAAGCAGGAGGCAAGCGGCGGAGCATTCCGTTTCCTCGGTGTCTCAAGGTGGGTTAACCTATGCTAGCCGTCTCATATAAGCTACTTTACCACTTTCCGAGATGTTGACTCGCTTTTCATTTGCGCTTTACCAATTTTTCCTTTTTTTCCATTGGTGCACTACAGCAGTTCCAAGTTGTTTAGTACCACTTTACCAACAGGTGAACTTATGAGAGGTGTTCAGCTCATAACTTACTCCCGTCCGCCAGATCAGTGTGTGCTTAACACACACAGAGTGTTTTCAAATATTTTCAAGTATATTTGTGAAGAAATAATTACTTTTAATTACTAATAATTTACTTTTGGGCACAAATATAGCTTCCTTTTCCATTTCTTTCTTTCTTTTTTCTTGAATAAACTTAAGTTCCGTTGCATGATGCTGACTGCACTGACTTTCATTATTTTGTCTAGTTCAGCATCTTGTTCTAGACCAACAGATCCCAAAAAAGCAGGAATAGCAGCAAACCTTTTGTTCCTGTGCTGATAGATGCTGGTTGTACTGATTCATTATTTATTTTACCTCTTTTTTTTTTTACTCCATTTTTTTTTGTAGAACTTTAACTTTAGTTATTTTGTTTAAGTACTTTTAATTGAGGTTTAGCTTCTCTGCCCACCTTTGGGTGTAAGCCATAGACCATGAGCCAAGAAAAGACTTCATGAGGCTTTATATGCTGTTGTGTGCTCCCCAGAGGGCTGTGCTGAATATGGGCAGTTTTATGGAGTTGGTCAGCAGTGGGAGCGCACATATCTGGGCAGTGTACTACTCTGCACTTGTCATGGAGTTGCTGGCATTAAGTGTAAAACGAAGCCTGAGGGTAAGTTGAATTTTATAATTGCAGGAGCTTGATGGATAAGATTCAGAACAACTCGGACTTGCTGTGGAAAATGGAATGTTTCTTTTTGTGCGTTCCCAAAGCATTTCTGAAATGTAAATGTAAAAAATGTCACTAAGTTTGTCTGAATGGATGACTGTTCATTTCTACCTCAGCTGAGGAGACTTGCTATGATAAAGTGAACGCTCGTTCATACCGGGTGGGAGAGACCTATGAAAGGCCGAAGGATGGGATGATCTGGGACTGCACATGCATTGGCTCTGGGAGAGGGAAAATCAGCTGCACCATTGCAAGTGGGTAGAATAGAACTTTCTGATACTGTGAGACAGTGAAAGGCTGAAGTTTGGTCCCAGTGCAGATCATTTATTTGCTTTTCTTCTTTTTGTAGACCGCTGTCATGAAGGTGGAAACTCTTATAAGATTGGGGACACCTGGAGAAGACCCCATGACACTGGAGACTACATGTTGGAGTGTGTATGTTTGGGTAATAGTAAGGGGGAGTGGACCTGCAAACCTGTTGGTAAGATATTACAAGAAATGTATATGATAAGAAGGAATTACTAATTAATGCAGTCAAGGTTGATGACTTTGTGTTAAAGGAAATGTCCATGTCATTATTCATCTGATTCAAATCTGGAATAAAATGAATCACTAAATAAATAAAAGGTAAAAAAAAAAATACTAGGCTTAAAATGAATCTCACAAACCGTCTCTTATTAGCACTAATATTAAATCCATCTCTTCCTGTGATTCATTCTCTTTGCCTGTTAGCGGAGCGTTGCTATGACAATGCAGCTGGCACCTCGTATGTAGTGGGTGAAACTTGGGAGAAACCCTACCAGGGTTGGATGATTGTGGACTGCACTTGTCTTGGGGAAGGAAGTGGACGCATCACTTGCACATCTAGAAGTAAGAAAATCTTTGCAGGGCCAAATACCCTCAAAATTGTTCTTTAACAGTCCAAACCACACATACTTCTGCTGTCGGTCTTTATCCAGCTGGATCTCGCTTTAATTATCCACTAAAAGCCATTACAGCTAAAACCCACTGGCATCACATCTGGGTTGTAGGCATGCTTCTCTAGCAGCTTAATGAAGAAGGAAAAACATTCAGCTCTCTAACATATAATTTTAACTATGTCCTGGAAAACCTCTGCTAGCAGTTTGTTAATGAGCAGTAACACTTTTTGTCGTCCATCTTTGACTGATGGCTTCTGATTGTGTGTTTGGTGTTCCCAGACCGCTGTAATGACCAGGACACACGCATGTCTTACCGCATTGGGGATACATGGACCAAGACAGATGCCCGTGGACACATCTTGCAGTGTCTGTGCACTGGTAATGGCAGAGGAGAGTGGAAATGTGAACGACATGCCTCTTTACACACAACTGGCTTAGGTAAGACCTGCACACAGAAGGAGAATAGACTGAGTGAATATAATGATGAGGTTGCTGGTTATTTCTTTGTGTCTTGTTTTCTGTTATTTGGCCTTAAAGCAAAGTAATTTACAGTGACATGAATCCTTATTCACCACGAAACAATACTATTTTATTGAAATTGAAAGTTGTTATTGAAAGTGGTTCTTTGTCATTGTGAACACACTCAAGCACCACAACGAAATGTGACCTCTGCATTTAACCCATCACACGTGCACACGTGGAGCAGTGGGCAGCTACCAACAGCTACCTTGCTCAAGGGTACCTCAGTGGTGCCCGGGCCAGGGCTCGAACCTGTGACCTTCAGGTCCCAAAGGCAGTGTCCTGACCACCAGGCCACCACTGCCCATTTTATGTGACATGGAACTATTATGATCTTGGTCCTCAAAAACAACAAGGCCAGTAGGTGGCAATAAATGTTAATCATGTGCACTTAAGCTTTGTTTTTGGGCTTATGCAGGTACTGGTTCTCGGGTGGTCACCAATGTGCAGCCGGCTGTGTTCCAGCCCATGCCCCTCCCAGTGGTTCCTATTGAAGGCAGTTGTCTAACAGACGCAGGTGTGTCGTATGCTCAGGGAATGCGCTGGATCAAGACCCAGGGCAGCAAACAAATGCAGTGCACTTGTCTCGGCAGTGGTGTCAGCTGTGAAGAGTGGGGTCAGTTTCAGCATTCAATAACAACCAAATGCTTTTGGTTTATGTTTGATACATAACTCACAATACACAGCTCACTTTAATTCATGACTGATATGAATTTCCACCACTGACACTAAGACATTTTCTGTGTTCGGTCTTCTGATGTATTAATTCCTTTCATTATAAGAAATGTTTTTACATGTGCTCATTGTGCTTTTTTTTTTTTTTTTTTTGTTTTTGTTTTGGTATATAGCGGGTCATTCTCAGGTATATGGAGGTAACACAAATGGCCAGCCTTGTGTGTTCCCATTTGTATCAATGGGCAAGACCTTCTACTCCTGCACCTCAGAGGGACGGAGTGATGGGCAGCTCTGGTGCAGCACCACCTCAGACTTTGAAAAAGACCACAAGTACTCCTTCTGTACAGAGAAGCAAGGTGAGAACCCTGAAGTCATTATCATGAGCTGTATTTACTGTGCATGCATTAACTTCCACGAGTTCCCATTTTCTTAGAACATGCATGTATGTTCTATTTGTGGGAAGTTTTCTACTCTTGTTTCTCATAATGTGCTGTATTATTTGTTTTACAGTTTTGGTCACAACCAGAGGAGGAAACTCTAATGGTGCCCTGTGCCAATTCCCTTTCCTATATAATGGCCTTAACTACACTGACTGCACCGCTGATGGACGCAGAGATGGCATGAAGTGGTGTGGTACCACATATAACTATGATGGAGAACAGAGGTTTGGCTTCTGTCCCATGGCTGGTTAGTGCTAATAAGATTTTATTCTGAACTTTTAAAATGAGAACTTTTTGCATAAATAAGTTCAGAAATGTACAACTTTCATTTACAGTTCTTTACAGTGGTGGTATGGGGGTCACAATGTCTACAGTACAAATAGCCATTTTATTTACTATCCACATGTCTCAGTTATATATGTAATGGTAATGATGGTAAAAATACTTTAAAAAAATTTTTTTACATTTATTTTTGTTTATATGTGATGAATGTTATGTACATTTTTTATTTATTTATTTATTTATTTATTTATTTATGAAAGTGCTAAACAATGCCTCAATCTCATCTCCCTCTTACCCAACACTCACATGGGACATTTCAGCAGAAACTAATCATACATACAGTGCAGGACACTAGATTTGTATTAGTCATTAAATAAACACATCATACAGTTAAGCTAGCAAAAGCACTTCCTTTTGTGTGAATAGTTTTAGGGGCTGTGTTGCTAGTTTTAATCAGAGTATGTGCAGTAGAGTGTCAAGTCAAGTCGGCTTTTATTGGCATTTCAACCATATACAGTTCACACAGTGAAACGAAACCACGTTCCTCCAGGACCATGGTGCTACAGGAAACACAGGACCACAAACACCACACAACTAACAACATAAAGTGCATTGTGTGCACATATGTGCGAACATTGCAGGACCGTGCAAAGACAGACCGGTACAAACAAAAACAATGCAACAGTGACCAGTGCAGTTATGGGACTACCAGATGCAAAGTAGCAGGATGTGTGTGTGTGTTGACAGTCCCTGAGTGTTTAAAAGTCTTATTGCCTAATGGATGAAACTATTGCTCATTCTAGTAGTGAAGGCCCGAATGCTTCAGTACCTTCTTCCAGATGGCAGGAGGGTGAACAGTTTGTGTGAGGGGTGTGTTGGGTCATTCACAATGCTGGAGGCTTTGCGGATGCACCGTGTGGTGTAAATGTCCGTGACAGAGGGGAGAGAGACCCCAATGATCTTTTCAACTGACCTCACTATCTGCTGCAGGGCCTTGCGCTCTAGTCATCCAGATCCAGAGTTCTTTCTATGATCGTAGATTTTTGAGTCCTTACTTAACAGTTGTAGAGCAGAGATTTTTTATTTATGTAGACTCGAAAAAAATCATGGAATTCCTCTTTGAGAGGTTGGCTATTCAAAGCCTGTTACTGTCTTGATTTGTGTTTGCCTGTTTAGTCTAATTTGTGATATCTTTATATCCTTAAAGCATTTGTGAAATGCAAGAAAATGTTGGTCAGAGTAACTGACTGCAGAACAGCAAAGCTTTGGCAGATATTTTTTTGAGATGCACTGGTATGTAGAATACATTAAATTGGTTGCCACATGGTCAAGTGTCAGAACGCAAAATGAAATGTCATTTTTTTTTTTGTACCCACAGCCACACATATGACAGTTTTTGGTATGTATTTTGTAGTGTATTTCATTGAAATTAAGCCCATTTTCATTTTTTTGCAAAACTTTGCTAGGAATACAAATAATACTGGTAAATACTGATATTTCTTTCTGCAAATGTTTCTGATTTAGGTTTATCATTTTAAATATTGCATTGCATTCCAGGTTTTGGAAGCAAGCTAATACCTGTCAGTTTATCCCCTGCTTTTGTTAGCTGCCACAGCATTTTTTAACTAATCTTGTAAGAGATAGGATTGATATCATAACTACCATTGTATGCATTCTCTTTGTCTTTGGGCCCTAATGCTGACATAGATGGAACACCAAATAAGAGTTAAGAAGAGGCTGTCAGGGTGGGGAACAAAGGAGGAGTCTGCACTTATAAAGCCGCATTTACATAACTGCAGAGTGGTGTCTTTGAAGGCTCTCTTTGACATCTAAGTGCTAATTAGAATGGGCCAGCCAGGATGTTACAGACCTTTGCTATTTGATTTATTGATAGGATCTGTTACGTTCTTTTAGATCTTTTTTTAAGAGCTAGGGAGTGGTAAGTTATTTTGCCATTCATCATAATTGCTTGCCAAACTTAGTTTTCTAAAAAAATGCTCATTTTCATTAGTTCTCAATTCTGGCACAGTCTTTAATGATGTATGACTGTCTGAACCATCTAAATTGGAATACGTTTAAAATGAGTATCCAGTTAACACGCATATTTCAATGTCATTTGAAGAGCGATTAAAATGGGGGCCAAATTTGAAAGGCTCTCTGGCTGGAGTACCTTTTTAAGAGTGTCTTGGTTAGTCGTGGCCCCACAGCTGTTCTAGTGTGCAGACAAAGAGAGTCTGGCCCAGGCCCAGAGTCTAGCTGGCAGTGAATCATTACAGGGCTGGCTAGAGTCCAGGGCAGCTGCTCTCGGATTGGTGGTCTCCTCCTTCAGTTCCCTCTCACTCTCTCAACCTTGGCATATTTTTCCTGACCTCATCAGCTCTTCTTTATTACCCAAATAGGTCAATCAGTGCCATTTCAGCTTGCAACGATGAGAACATTCTGAAAGGCTTCCTGAGCCCCATGTGTTTTTCCTGTAATTAAGAGTTATTGTTTGTGGTTATAAGCATTCCTCTCTTATAAATTAGACAGTTGATTGTGTAAACCTTAAGTAATTGTGGTGTTTTGTAAACATAGCCATGCTTTTTATGATTGACCCCCCCCCCCCCTTCCCAATCATGGTGCACCATGTCTTAAAGTGAGTAGGTGCTTATCACTTATTTAATTCTTGGTCTTTCATTCAGCCCATGAGGAAGTGTGCACCACCAGTGAGGGAGTAATGTATCGTGTCGGAGATCAGTGGGACAAACGCCATGATGTTCTGGGTCACATGATGCGCTGCACATGTGTAGGGAATGGTCGTGGGGAGTGGAGCTGCATTGCCTATTCACAACTTAAAGGTATGCTGCGCCCTTAAGTGATGGTTCAACAAAGCTTTTTGAGCAAAGCTACAGAAGATCCATTTAACTTCCCAAAATGTTTGATTGTGAAAAACTTTAACATACTTGAAGGATGTTTTTTATTTTTATTTATTTTTTAAGGGTTTTCCCAAAAGTTTCTAATACATCTGCTTTTTTATTTAGATCAGTGTGTTGTGGATGGTCTGACTTATGAGGTAAACCAAACCTTCACTAAGCGACACGATGAGGGCTATATGATGAACTGCACCTGCTTTGGTCAGGGTCGTGGCCGCTGGAAGTGTGATGCCATTGGTAAGTTTAAAAGGACCATGCGGTCATATCCAGGAGGGAATAGCATTTTAACATGCAATGCAATGTTAGTTTAAACATTTTAACTGCAATGTTAAGTGATATCAGAATCCATGTTTGGGGCTTATGTTGCCAAGTTGTTTTTCCCTTTTAAGCAATTAGATGGTCTTTGCCTCCAGGTTTGAGCAAATTTGATCAAGACTCTAATAGCAAATAGCCATTTTAATGACCGACTAATTATCCAGCACATATTTCCTCTTACAGACCAGTGCCAAGAGCCAGAGACCAGAGTGTTCTATCAAATTGGAGAGTCCTGGGACAAGGTCATACATGGAATTCACTACAGGTGTTCTTGCTATGGCAATGGAATTGGAGAGCTGAGCTGTGAGCCCCAGCAGTCCTTCCCCGGTGAGTGAAGCACATTCTCCAAAAGAGACTTAATGAGGCATGTGTACACACAAAATATATATAGGTTAGACTGAGCATTGCTTTAAGTAGTCCAGTGGGCTTAGGTGAGGAGAGCATTGAAAATCAAAGGGCTCCAGATGTTTAGAGAAGTTTTAGAGACTGTTGCTTATTTCCTTTTTGAAGTGTTGAGAGGGGGTCTTGTTGCTTGGTGCTAGATCAGCATTTGTTCTACTTAAAGCCTTTATGGGATCTTTTTATTACTTTGAACAAACGATTGTCATTTAGAGGTGTTATTTGAAAATGGCGCTTTGTGCTTTAACTTGCCCTCGCTAATGTCTCCATTTATTTGGGCCTGTGGCTCGTTGTTTGTGTCTTGAGCTTTGATGTTACACAAAGACAAATATGCACAACCAGTCAACTGTTGTGTCTTTTGCCCCCTAGTGCTCTTTTGTTCTTTGTTTGCTTGGCTCTACTTTAGCATCAAGAGGTTCTTTGTGGAGTTTTGCTGAGAGCGACAAGTCTCTGATTGCACTGCTTCAGCGTCTATGAAGTCTTAGTAATTACGCAGTTTCCATTGTTAATAGTTTAATTCTGTCTTTATAAGAAAAGTAGATATGAAATGCCATCTGTTCATCTTGTCTTGATCTAAATCCTACACACAAAATTTGGCTTTTACCAAACAAATCTTCTAGCTCAAGAAATTTACACTAAAGGCTTAGCAAAGGAGCTGCATTTAAGTTATGCCAAGAATGCTTCACAGACCTATACAGGGTCAGGAGAGAGATTCTGCGCTCTGTCTGAGTGCAGGGGACCCCAGAACAATAACTCTGCCTAATCACATACAGCTGTTTGAGGGCTGAGAACAGTGCAAGCAAGCCTGGTGTAGGTTTGTGGAATTTATCACAGACTATGGGATTCATATGCTGTATACAAACTAACCAGTGGACTTTCACAGCAATAATTCATAGAAATGGAGACCATATTGGCCAGATTTAAATTTAAGAATGTTGCACAATAAATATATTTTTTGCTTTATGGGAAGATGAGTTTCTGGTTTAGAACAGAGTTGTTAAAACGCTGAGGAATTTATCACCTCCTTAAAAGCAAGGGTTTGTAAACTGGATAGAAAATGGTTATTTATATGTAAAAGTAAATAAGTGTTTCTTCGGAGAAAGTTTGTGTATTTGTTTAGATCTTTTGGTTGAAAGAATTTGAAAGTGGTTTTGAAACCTTGAAAAGCATAGAGGGAGAACTCCTACACAAGTGCCAGTGTAGTGTGAGTGTTAAAACCTTGGTAAGAATCTCACAGGACTCTGTCAAGTTTCCCATTTCAGTTTTACTCTCAAAATCAGGTGGAAAAGAACATTGACACCTTTTGAACTTTCATGTAGTGATGTTGGACCTTATAATTGAAATTGCTCTTGCACATTCTCCTGTTTTTTAATTTTGGTTAATTCATGTTTCTGCATAGACTAAAATTACGAATCCACAAATTTTGTACTAAGCTATGGATTCAAACCAATAACCATGTTTACTTGATGTTTTCTATATCTTTAAAACATGAATGGGGAAAATTGAAACGTCTTCGATTCTTTGACAGGTGGTAACCGTCCTGTCCAGGTTATTATCACAGAAGCGGGCAACCAGCCCAACTCTCACCCCATCCAGTGGAACGCCCCACCCTCTGCTCACATAACCCAGTATATCCTCAAGTGGAGACAGGTCAGTCTTTTTAAAACCATTTTTTAGCTTTTTGTCAGGGAAAAGAATGGAGGATTTAATGTTCTGTGTTTGTACCTCTGAATAAGTGTGTGCTAAGTGCTGTTATTTTTTTGCAAAAGAAAAACACTCATACACCATGGAGGGAGGTCACTCTTCCAGGTCATCTGAACTCTTACACCATTGCTGGCCTGAAACCAGGCATTACCTATGAGGGTCAACTCATCAGCATCCTACGATTCGGACGCAGAGAGGTCACTCGCTTTGACTTCACTACCACCTATGGCTCCTGTGAGTATTCCCTATGTGTGCATGTGTTAAAATTACGTAATTCCATAATTATATATTTCCAAACCCATGTGGCCTATAAAGAACCATTGTTATTCCTCTTCCAGT
>JBBPDA010000003.1:17026004-17061135 GCA_037974385.1 Arnoldichthys spilopterus | reverse complement strand
TATATAATTTATTTATTTCCCTCTGAGTAAATCATGGAAGATTCCATGTAGTGTGGTTCTATCATTAGATGAGTGTGTGCTCTTTTTTTGCAATAGAAAAACACTCTTTCACCATGGAAGGAGGTCACTCTTCCAGGCCATCTTAACTCTTACACCATTGCTGGATTGAAACCAGGCATTACATATGAGGGTCAGCTAATCAGTATTCTACGTTTTGGACGCAGAGAGGTCACCCGCTTTGACTTCAGTACCACCTACGGTTCCTGTGAGTATTCCCTGTATGTGAAGTGAAAGTGACTATTAGTCATTTTAAACACACTAGAGCACCACAATGAAATGTGACCTCTGCATTTACCCATCACAAGTGCACATGTGAAGTAGTGGGCAGCTATCAACAGCGCCTGGGGTGGTCGGTAGTGTAGTGGAACGGTACCATGCTCAAGGCTACCTTAGTGGTGCCCGGGCCAGGACTTGAACCTGCGACCTTCAGTTTACAAGGGCAATGTCCTGAAAACTAGGCCTCCACTGCCCACTAAACTGAAGATTCTTGGGCACAGATGGGGTCTGGCATGCATCGGCAATTTAAGATCAAATTCTGCAATTGTTTATCTCTTCATTCGATACCTATGGTCTATATTGAACCATTGCTGTTCCTTTTTCCAGTGGCTCCATTTGAGGGGGATACAACACCTCCACCCCCAGTCGTGGACACCTCTGAGTCTGTGACTGAAATCACCTCCAGCAGCTTTGTTATCTCCTGGGTGTCTGCCTCTGACACTGTGTCTGGATTCAGAGTTGAATATGAGCTTACTGAGGATGGGGCCCAGCCAGGACAGCCTATAGTTTTGGGTCAGTTCTCTCATCTTTGACTATAAATGTTAAATGTTAGTTCATAGTTTAAATCCTTGCAGTGCTGATAATCTAAGAGTTGTTGTTTAGGTATTGTTCTTAATTGAAAAGTTAATAATGATGTTTTAATAGCATTTCTGAAAATGTATCACTCTGGTTTGCAGGTGCCTTATCTGTTATAGCTTACCACACTCATTTCATGTGATTTACAAGAGAAGTTTAGACACTAGTGCGCTCTATTAAAATGTACTACTTGCAGACCTGCCACGTACGGCTACATCTGTGAATATCAATGAGCTGCTGCCAGGCAGGAAATACACAGTTAATGTGTATGAAGTCACTGAGGAAGGAGAGCCCAGCCTGATCCTCACCACATCCCAGACAACAGGTGTGTGTGTGCGCATGCGTGCGTGGCTATATAAAATGTAGTGGTAGTCACTTTCAGTGGTTGTGTTTCAGTTTTATTCTGTGCTAAAAACAGTACACTAATACTGTTTGGGTTTATGTTCCAACCTCTCTCACTACAGCTCCAGATGCTCCAACAGATCATGAAGTGGAGGATGTGGGTGAGACCTCAATCAAAGTTAGCTGGTCTAAACCTCTGGCTCCCATCACAGGTGTGCATAGCATGTCTCAAACATAAACTATGTTTAATGTCATACAGATGGAAAGAAAATGTACTGACATGCGTTTTGTGCGTATAGGTTATCGTGTAGTTTACACTCCATCCATTGAGGGCAGCTCTGGCAGCACTGAGCTCAATCTGCCTGACACAGCAACTTCTGTGACCTTAAGTGATCTTCGACCTGGTCTTCAGTACAACATAAGCATCTATGCTGTAGAGGAGAACCTGGAGAGTGAGCCAGTATTTGTGCAGGTCAACACTGCTGGAGAGCCACTGCCAGGTACATAGTTCTAACACCTATGTGGGAGGCTTGCAGAATACCACAAACAACCAAGCTAGAAAACTGATATACCCAGAGAAGCACTGAAGACGTGCTGTGAAGTGTTTAATTGTTTATTTTGGATACAGATGAAGTTTGGATGATCTCCTTGTACAGGACTTAAGAATCTTTTGTAGAAGGTGCAGTTCCAAGTTTTTTTTCCTCTCTAGTTCAGACACTATGATGTCAGGATATGAGGACAAAGTAAACACTATCTTCTCTCTTTACATGGTTCCCTAAAGACATCCTTTATGGTTTTTAAAACCTTAGATTTTAATAAAAAGAGGCAAGTATTATAATTTAATAAAGAGGTCTGAAAATTTCATTTTAGCAATAAAAAAGACTGAAAACTATGATGTCATCAAAACATACAGTAAAGGTCTCTTCTTTTTTAAGTCCAGATGCTTATGCATACTTGTAAGGTAATTAAGTGAGTCAGAAAACTGGGGAAAACTCTTACTGTTATCTTTGTTTAATAGTATTTGTAAAAAGTTTGCTCAGGTGTCCAAGCTATCTGTGCAGTCTCAAGTTTTCCCCACTGGCATTGAATGGTAATGCAGTTTTTCTGATATCTGTTAATGTTCTGCCTAGACTAAAACCAGATGCGAGTCTCTACTACAACTCATTATTTTTCAACCTTTCTTTTCATCACAAGGTGACACCAGTGGTAGTTTGGTTGTTTGGAGTGTTCTTCTCAGTTGGGAGAGTTTTATTATACAGTAAACACACAACAGAAATTACAGTTCAGACTGTATGAATGAAATGTAATGTAGGTTGATGTGTGTGAAGCGAAAGTTTCTGAAAGGGTCGAAGCAGTGATTAAATGCTGAAACCATGTCTTTATTAGATGATTTGTAATAAACAATTTAGAGAGGTATTTCATATTTAGTTCCATTTTGGGTCTGCAGCTATGCGGTCAGCAGGATTTACACTTGATTGATGTTTACAATATCATCTACGCTGTTTAATCTGATGTTGCTGTGTCTGACCACAGAGGAAATCCCATCTCCAACCGAGCTGCAGTTCTATGAGGTTTCTGACTCGAAGATCACTATCACCTGGACTGGTCCTTCAACAGAAGTGTCAGGGTTCCGTGTGTCTGTGGCACAGGTGGGCTCTGACGGACTGACAGAGCGAGAGATGCAGCTCCCCATCACACGCAATGCCTATGCAGAGGTCTCCCCACTACAACCTGGAACCCTCTATCGCTTCTTTATCTTTACCCTCAAGGCAGGAGAGGAGAGCGAGCCACTGGTTGGAGAGCAGGCTACTAGTAAGTAGAACAAGAAATAGCATTGTGGTGGTAAAGTAGATTTATACCCTTCTGTTCACCCCAATTCAATTCTTTAGCACGAAATGCAACCAGCAATTTATTTAATATCAACAAATTGCCAGTTTTTATGTCAAACCCACACTTTGGTTCATATTTTGAGTTTATTTGATGTAGATAGCATGTTTTAGTGTTTTAGTTCAATAACTAAATGTATAATTTTCAAAACATTTGCAAGGTTTGACTTTGGAGTATTTAATTCCCATTTCCTCTTTTATTTGCACAGGGCCTGATGCTCCCACAAACATCCGCTTGTCCAATGTGACTGAGGACAGTGCACTGATCATCTGGTCAGCTCCCAGAGCTCAGGTCACAGGTTACAGGCTCTTCCTGACCGTGGAGGGCTCAAGCCCCAAGCAGCTGAGGATCCCTGCCCGTCTGACTCAGTACACACTGCTGAACTTGCAGCCAGACACAGCTTACACGGCCACACTGCATTCAGAAAACAATAATGTGATCAGCGAAGGTTCTGTAACAACCTTCAGGACCTGTGAGTTTTATACTGCATACAACAGTTTTAAATTAACATTATAGATAACAAGGGATAATGTTTAGGCCTTGAGTGTCAAGATTATATCCACTGATAAAATACAAGTGTCCATACACCGAAGACTGATCTAAAACCGATTAATATCCAACCACACAAATCACTTCAGGGGTGTAAGATGCATTTCAGGGAAGGGACTTAACAGGCAACCTGAGTTCAGCTGCTGATGTGAATTTCTCCTCAAAGTTGAAGTTTAGCAGCCTGCTTCACTGGCATGTGTGACCAGCTTTAGTGAAAGTTTGGCTAATGTTCACTTTACCTCCCTATTTTTAACTGGAGATTGTTTTTGTGTCATGAGCTGAAATTATCATATCATATTATCATACTATGAACCATATAGTAATTGGATTTTAGTCCAGCTGACCAAAGATGTATTTGATTTCAAAGTGTGAATACATGTGGTTAAAATCATATCAGAGCAAGTCCGATCCAAGTCATATGAAATGACCAAGGTGGAAAAAAATTGTTTCTTTTGGGTTGTTCACATTATCTACTTTCCAATAGACCTAACAACTAGGGCACTGTTCTGGCTGCTTCCTAACCTTAATATTGGGACTTTTTGCCACTCCCTTCAGCCCTGCCAATGGGAAGTGCTCCTCGCTTCAGCACTGATGTCACAGACACATCCATCATCATCTCCTGGAGTCCTGTGCCAAAAATTGGATATAAGGTATTCTTCAATTGTAGTAAAGAAGTCTGCTTTACAAGTGTTACATGTTGTTAAAATTTTAAGTAATTTTTTGCCCTTCCTGTAAAGTTGTTTTTGAAGAAACAAGTATTTAATCACAATGTGAAATGTCTTTAGAGAGAACTTGGTCTCAAAACAGATCTAATTTGTTTAAAATTATTAACACCCGTCAACCCTCACTTTCTACTCTCTCAGTTGACCGTAAGGCCCAGTCAAGGTGGAGAGGCCCCCAGGGAGGTGACCTCTGATTCAGGCAGCATTTATATCTCAGGCTTGACCCCTGGAGTGGAGTACACCTACAGTGTCCAGCCAGTGATCAATGGACACGGGCACGGTAGCCCCATCACACGTCGTGTCGTTACACGTAAGACTAAAAACAACCTATGCTGCTTTTGTTTACTATAAAAAAAATATTACCATAGTGAATGTTGATATTAGCATCTGCTACAAGGGAAATTTCAGACTTTTCTGTTAGCAGTCATTTTATGCAAAGTATCTCTCACACTTTAGCTTTATCTCCACCCACTGATCTCAACTTGGAGACTAACCCAAACACTGGAGAGCTGACGGTCCAGTGGAATGAAGCTAAAACCCCAGGTCAGCACTATATTCTCCATCATTTCTGTCTATAATCCTACATGAGGGTTACATATTGATTTTTAGTTGCTTTTTAGTGTTTGATCATCAGCTAATGCTGCAGTGCAGTTAGGGGGGGGGCTGTTGTTGACTGCTGTTATCTGATTCCATAATTTCAAATTCATGTTTTCTTTTACTGTACCTAAACCTTTCTGTGTCTTACCCTTCAGATATCACAGGCTACAGAGTGACATGCACACCCACCAATGGGCAGCAGGGCAACTCCATTGAAGAGTTTGTAAGGGCTGGCCAGACCTCATGCACTCTGGAGAACCTAAGCCCTGGAGTGGAGTACAATGTCAGTGTGTTTACAGTGAAGGATGATATGGAGAGTGTGCCCATCTCAACAACGGTCACTCCGGGTATGAGTTCCAACCACTCTGTGCCAGTTCAAACCATTTTGAGGTGTATGATATGTATGTATTTAAGTATGACTACTTAAAATGTAATGTTGGTTAATGCAGCAGTAGTGATCTTATAAAATCACTTGGCATGAGCAAAGTAAATCAGGTCTTCACAAACACTGACTACAAAGCATACATGTCATTCACCAGTATCTGGGTTTGAAATACTTTTAGCTGATGTCTTTTGTTTTTACTGAAGACATTGAAGATGCATTAATATTGCTCTGATAAAGTGATATGACCCTAGCTTCAATATTTATTATTATTATTTTTTTTTTTATTATTATTTATAAAAATATTGATGCTACAGTCATATTAATAAAAATGATATGATTTATAGAAATTTCAATGAAATGGGTGTTTTTACGTCATTGAAACTTCTATCTGAATTTCTGATTCTTTAATGTATATTCAATATACACTTGCAATCAGGTTTCAGTTAACAGCATTTTATTGATAGAGCTGTTTTCATATCACTTAACAATAATCACCATGGTTCACTCTTACCTTGTACATTCTGAACCATGATATTTGTGTTGATTCCTTTCTTTCCTTTCTGTTTCATCTGTGTCTGTCTGGATTGCTCTTCCTCTCTGGGGCTTCTGCTTTTTCTATTGTTAACACTGTAGATGTGCCCCAGCTAACAGACCTTAACTTCATCAATGTGACCGACTCCACTATTGGCCTTACCTGGAGTCCTCTTAACTCCACTACCATAACGGGCTACCGCATCACAGTGGTGGCTGCGGGTGAGAGTGTGCCAATCTTTGAGGACTTTGTGGAGCCCACCACAGGCTTCTACACCGTGTATGGCCTTGAACCTGGCATTGACTATGATATTAGTATCATCACTGTCACAGAAAATGGAGAGAGTGAGCCCACCACCATTACACAGCAAACAGGTGAGAACATGCATGTAAAAAAACCTTACTCCTCTTAAACGGTAACTTTACAAGAGTAGCAAAAAATCCTTCTAAACCTATAATGGAGGTTAATGTAAAATGTTGTTTTCCCAAATAATTCTGGAGCTTGTCTCAAAAAACATTAGTCCAAAAAAATATTCAAAAAAGTTCAAATTATGTAAAATAAATGTCAAAAATGTAGGTGCAAGGTTTTGTTCTGACAGTGACTATATAACTACTTTTTATATATATCTATATTAGTTTAATGTATTTTGTTGATGACTGATAACAGATAATTAGAAGTGACTGTAATGTAGACTATGAGCTCCAAATTCTTTTCAAAATTAGGCTGAACTTGCCATTTATTCACCATGTGACACAGTGTTTGCAAAGTTTTCCAATCCTCTGCTAACTAATTTTTTCTTCACACATTTCTCAGCTGTGCCTGCTCCGACTGGTCTGACGTTTAGAAACATCAGCACTGACAGTATGACCGTGAGCTGGACTGCCCCCAGTGTCCCTAACCCTGGAGAGATCGACAGCTATGTAATCCGCTATTACCCAGTCGATGATGAGGATGACATTACTGAACGCAGTGTGGATGGAAACTCCCACAGCATTATTCTTCGCCGTACGTGAGCTTCTTCCAGATTATTTTAGTCTTTTGTTTTTGGTTTTTCATGCTAATGTCTTTTTGTCTGTTGGTCTGCAGATCTACTACCCAACACTGAGTACCTTGTGAGTGTGTTCTGTGTTCTTGAAGAAAGGGAGAGCTCGCCTGTGATCAGCACTCAGAGAACAGGTGACTTTTTGAAGGATAAGGATTTCAAAACCTTTACTTCAGAAAATACCTCATTCTTTCAGATTTGAGCTAATCCATCTCAGCTGTCATTTCTTTTAGTTTGATCTAATTATTTTTATTTTAACTTCTTTGTGCTACAGCACTAGATTCCCCAGTTGGTCTGCGTTTCTCTGAGATCAGCACAAGCTCCTTCACCGTGCACTGGCTGCCTCCTCAGGCCATCATTTCTGGTTACCGTATACGCTATCAGATGACAAGCGGAGGCCGCTCTAAGGAAGAGAGGCTGCCGCCCTCCAGAAGCCACTTAACACTGACCGGCCTTGCCCCTGAGACAGAGTATATCATCAACATATATGCTGTTAGTGGATCCCATGAGAGCCAACCACTTACTGGAACACAATCCACTAGTATGTTATAATTCTGTCTGTGCATAATGCTGAATATATGTGCAGGGCAATGTGATATTTAAGGAATTTTAACCATTTTATATTTTGTACATTTGTTTGTTTGTAGAGCAGGGGTGAGGAAACAAAGGCAGCATTTTATGTTTGTTTCCTTACTGCTGCACATCTAAACCTGGTAATTAAATGAGCAGTTGAATCAAGTGTGAGCAGGAAAATCCAAAGTGTGCAGCAATCTCCCCCATTTTGCCCAAATCTAAATTTCCCACCCCTGCTGTCAAGTATTAATGTAAATGAGAACCACAAACTGGAAATCAGCAAAACAACTGTGTCAGATGACTATTACAGCTGATCTGTACTTTTACTAGCACTTCAGCTATATGTATGCCTTCTTGTTCTTACTGTTTTTGTTTTTTTTCCTATTTCATCTAGAATTAACATTTTTGGCTAGATGACTTATACAGTGCTTTTTTCTGATTTACAGTCTCAGATGCCCCTACTGATTTGGAGGTTACCTCTTCAACACCAACTAGTATTACAGTCCGCTGGGATGCCCCCTCTGTTACTGTGAGGTACTACCGAATCACACATGGAGAGTCAGGTAGATATGTCCTTACAATTTTTTTTAGATTTATTTCTACTAACTGGTGTGTTGACAACACATTTTATGTTATAATTTATATGCACAATTACTATACTATATTATGGTATTAAGGTATATACTTCTGGTCATGCAAGTGTAGTTCGTCAAAGTACCGGCCAGTTACTGTTTTTCTCTAGTCACTTGATGATGGTACTTATTTGATAGACAAAATAAATTGGTTACCTGTTTTGTTGTATAACCCCTGGATTTTTGTTGTCAGGTGGTCATGGTTCTCCCATAGAGTTCACTGTTCCAGGCTCTCAGACAACTGCAACCATTCAGGGCCTGCGTCCAGGCACTGATTACACCATCACTGTGTATGCAGTCACAGGCAGAGGGGACAGCCCTGCCTCTAGCACGCCCATCCATGTCACTCATAAAACAGGTACATCCACGTTAACATGTACCACTCAACTTTATTATCTGATGTTAACGAAAAGAGGTTGGGAAGTTAAAATAAGAGAAATATATCAAAGAGCATTGAAAACTGCCATGAGATACTGAAAAAACAACAAATGTGAAGAATGAATAATCTGATGTGCTTTTCTGTAGATATCGAGTCTCCATCTGAAATGGAAGTAACTGATGTGAAGGACAGCACTATCACTGTGCGCTGGACCCCAGCAGTGGGCCCTGTGACTGGATATCGCATCACTGGTATCCCCCGCAATGGACAGGGGCCCTCTTTCTCTGAGGTGGTTGCTCCAGGTAAAGAACTACACCTTGGATGATAAATATACTTAGGCCCATAGGTGTTTAGTGTGAAAATCTGCAAGTTATAAACATTAAAACAAATCACAGCTTTGTTCATGCTGAGATTCTTTTATTGTCATTTTTGCAGATCAGACTGAGATGACATTCTCTGGGTTGATGCCCACAGCAGAATACACTCTGAGTGTGTTTGCACTGGGTCAGGATGGAGAGAGCCCTCCACTGGTAGAGACTGTAATTACAAGTGAGTAAAAATGTCTTGTGCACAGTGTCTCCTGTCATCCATTTTTCCATCATTTCATAAGTGCCATTTGTACAGATACCTGTCTTTAAACATGAGCCTCAATAGCATACTGTGTATTTTTTTTTTAGCACAATAGTGACATTTTGTGTGTGTGTGTCTGTGTTTGTTTTAGTAAAATGCTTTGGAAATTCTCACTCTTAAATTCACAAATCTCACTCTTTGTTTTCTTTCAGCTGTTGACAGACCCAAAGACTTGACCTTTTCTGATGTGGATTCTACTTCCATGCGTATCTCCTGGGAGAGTCCGGATGGCCAGGTGACCTCATACAGAGTGCTGTACTCCAGTGCAGAGGAGGGTGAAAGAGAGCTTTACCCTGCCCCGCATGGCGAGGATGAGTCTGCTGTGCTACATGGTCTTAGACCTGGAACTGAGTACACTGTTAAAGTCATTGCCCTCCATGACCGCACCCCTAGCCCCCCACTGGTCTCCACACAGACTACAGGTACTGCCAACCAAGCATTTTAAATTGTAATTGTTAAATATACACCATTGTGGTTTGAATGTGGTTTCAAATGTATTCTAATAATTCCAAATTCATAAAAAATATTTTCTGATTGTAAAACGTTTTACATACATTTTTAATATGTATGATTTTGATACCTCATTCTTTGAATATTTTTTTCATAAATCCTTCTTCTTTCTTTCACCTTCTCTCTAGCTATTCCTGGCCCCAGTGATCTCCAGTTCTCTCAGGTTGGCTCTAGTTCCTTCACTGTGTCCTGGTATTCAGCAGCTAATGTCCAGCTGACTGGCTACCGTGTTGCTATCACACCCAAGAATAAGAATGGTCCTACTAAAGAAGTCCACATTGCCCCTGACTCAACCCAGTACCACGCTACTGGACTTATGGTGAATATACACGTCATGTCATGCTCTTTGGGAGAGTGTTCTCAAATGAGATGCAAGGGTATAATCTTAAGCCCAAATCTTAATTTCTATGTTCATTATTGCTATTCCACAGTGGCTTTTGGGCCTTCTATTATGTACATGCCTTTGCTGCATCTGCCCTGTATGTTTAGAGACATCCACAGAATTGACCTTGCTGAACCTTAATGAGAGCCTTTGTGCTAGCAGCAGCTGTGACTGTGGCTAGTGGTCTGAGACCAGTAATGCTCATGACTTTGACCACATGCACAATGCTGGGCTTGTCATTTAAGCTTGTGGGTATATCAAAGATGAAAGTCTGTGCCAGAAGAATATGTCGGATAATAACAGTCTCTCACTCTCACTCTCCATAGCCTGCCACCGAGTATGAAGTTGAGGTTTACGCTGTGAAGAATTCTCTTACCAGCCGCCCAGTCAAGGGCGAGGTCACCACTCCTGACAGTAAGCTGATTTCCCTCTTACCTGTCATATTATTTCCTGTAGTTGCTGCCAACTGTGCAAACCACATGTGTATATGCTTTTTTTTTCCACAATGTACACCATTGTAACCATTGCTTTGCAGATATCAGTCCTCCTCGCCGTGTTCGAATTTCCAATGTAAAGGATTCCTCTGTCACACTCACCTGGCGTTCAAAGACTGAGACCATTTCTGGCTTCTTGGTGGAGGCCACACCTACCATCGGAGCTCATACACCCATTCAGAGGACCATCCCGTCAGACTCCCGCACCTACACAATCACTGGTATTCCATGCTTCCTGGTCCCTCAATCATGTTCTTCTCTATTTCTTAACAGCAGCACAAGATGTTAACAACCATGTATCATTATCAGCTTAGAAATTCCATATTGGAGCTCCCTAATTAAAATGTGCCTAACTAAAATTGTGTGAATGACTTGATTGTCTCCCTGTTGTCCATAGGTTTGCAGCCAGGTACAGCCTATAAAATTAATATTTACACCCTCAATGGAAGTGGTCGTAGTGAGCCTTTCACGCTCACCGCCACTACAGGTAACCATGCCACACCAAATAAATCTCTCTCTATCTCTATCTCTATCTCTATCTCTCTCTATCTCTCTCTCTATATATATATAAAATGAGCACAAATTGCAATTTTTTTGTGTGTGTGTTTATTTAACAATAAATGTTTATATAAAATAATGATTTCTTCTGGCCTCTCAGTTAAATAATGTATATTTCTTTTTCCTTAGCAAAACCAGTGATCAGCCCTCCAACGAATATCCGTTTTACTTCCCTAACTCCTACTACCATCTCCTTCTCTTGGGAGCCCCCCCACAGCACCATCACAGGATATTACATCACTTATGAAGAGGCTGGCAGCATCCCCCGAGAACTTCTCCCCAGACCCCTCTCTGGCCGAACCTCTGCCACCATCACTGGTACTGTTTTCTTTCTGTCTCTCACTTTGACTCTCACTCTAACTCTCACTGTTTTTCTTTCTTTCAATCTTTGTTTTTCTTTGTCATGCATATTTAGTTGTCTTTGTGTGTTTTTATCAGCTTACCAAAACACTGTGTAAGCTAAATGCCTTTTTTTCTGTGAGTTCAGGTCTGAAACCAGGCACGGAGTATGTTATCAGAATTGTTGCTCTAAACAATGCCCAAAGAAGCACTCCACTCCTGGGCAAGGCCAGAACCCGTAAGAACCTTTCTTTGTATCCCTTAATTGCTGTAATATACTTCTTATTAAGAAACCCAAGTAAATCTTATGCTCCTTAGAACTTCTAATGACAATATGGACAGTGATTTTAGCTTTTTGCATGGGTGTTTAATTTAACAGGGACAAAAGAAATGCTTCTCTGCAGACTCCAGTTTGCATTTTTCAGTTCTGCAGGTTATGTCTCCCTCTGCTGGCAATGACATGCTACTGCACTTTAACCTAATGCACTTTTGTCTAATGCACTTCTTTCTTATCCTCCTTCTGCTAGAACTGGAGGATATATCCCCCCAGCTCCCAGTTCTCCACAGGCCCAAACCGGATATTCTTGATGTCCCTGAAGGGGAGAGCAATCAAGTACATCTGGTTGGCCCCAATAGACACGACACACTTGGACAGCAGGGTCAGCATATCTACACAGAGTACCAGAGCTTTGGCTTGGCCAATCGTGGCCATCAGCAACCCCTGGCTCCACATCATGGTGAGCCTTTGGTCTACATTCCTCTTCCTGGGCCAGACGGTCAAAGAGTGCCAGTGGTTAAAGTGAGCGAAGGCCCGATAACTGGCTTCCCTTTTGAGTTCCCTCTTAATGAGACAGACCTGCCCCAGGAAGCCCAGACCCAGACCACCATAACATGGCAACCAGTACCACACAGCTCCGAGTATGTGATGTCCTTCAGTCCTATTACAGAGATCGACGAGAAGACCTTCCAGGTGAGCATATCAAAGCCTCTGCCTCACTTCTGCTTATACATAAATTCACATCCACACTAGATTAGAAACAGCGAAGAAAAATACATAACCATTTCTATAATATTCAGCATCTGGTCAGTGGTGGTCCAGTTGTATTCCCTCTTACAAATAATGCTTAGCCACAGACTGGCTAATGGTAAGAGATACAAATAGCCAATGAGCATAGAGCATACAAGGTGGCTCTAACAAATACACTGGCAATTCAATGTAAATGAAATCATTAAACATTTCTATTCTATAACACAGGATAATCTCTAAAAGAAATACAAAACCTTGGCAAGACATAACTTATCTGTATCTCCACCTCTTTTAGATGCAACTTCCTGGCACCTCCACCAGTGCCACACTGATCGGTCTCACCTCTGGGGCCTCTTATAACATCCTTGTAGAATCCGTCAATGGAGACCACAAGCAGAAAGTCCTCGAAGAAGTGGTGACCGTCGGCAGCACTAGTAAAGCACTAACTTTTAATAAATTGCCAATTTACTGAATTACCGTAGTCACTAAACTACAAAGTTTCAGTATTCATTTAGATGTTGCACAATATTATATTTTAATTAATATTTACTGTGTTAAATATTTTTCAGTTCCTGGACCCACCGCTGTCCCCGTAGGCAGGGACGTGTGCTATGACACATTCACTGCCACCTACCATGAGGTGGGCGCAGAATGGGAGCGCATGTCCGAGACAGGATTTAAACTGTGGTGCAGGTGCCTTGGCCTAGGCAGTGGTCATTTCAGATGTGATTCATCCAGTGAGTGACTAATCCAACACTGACACATACTAAACCACATCCCTCAAACTAGCATGGGTAGCTGTTTTCATTCAGTAAAACATCCTGGGTAAACAAAGGGTACAGTGTTCTTTGAGCAAAGGCATGCACTGAATCCTAAAAATGCAGCAAGACTTACAGGAGGAAGAACTGTATGATTGTCTTAGCTTTGCCCATGCTAGTGGTCATGTTTAAGGTTTTTGAATGCAAGATTCCTTATGTCTCAGATTTGTATTGTCATTCTGTAACCAGACAATACCAAATTCTGACTGACTTTCTGTCTGCTTCGACACTGCATGAGTGACGTGCGTGTGTGTGTGCGTGTGTGTGTGTGTGTGTGCTCGTCATGGATGAATTCACTCTAAAAGACATCATAGGGCCATGTAGCTACTGCAAGGTTCTTGTACTGAGAAAGTTAATGAGTAACATTGTCTTGTATTAATGTTACTTTGTATTGTGCAAGTGAAGGAGTAATCTGACCCTGTGCTGTTTTTTTTAATCTTTCACCAACACTGCCTGCCTGTAAAACAGAATGGTGTCATGATAATGGCCACAATTACCGAATCGGGGAGAAGTGGGACCGCCATGCTGAGAATGGACATATGATGAGCTGCACCTGCCTGGGCAATGGAAAGGGAGAGTTCAAATGCGAGCCACGTAAGCTTCACCAATTAAATTTACTCAGCTCATGCGTTCCAGTGATGCACTGCTATAAAATACTGAATCCAAATGACAAGAATAATATTAGCATCACCGCAACCTTAATTGTTCATCATACTAATTAATGACCAGATGTAATTAATCCACATTTAAGACTATTTCTTATTCATGCTTATTATAAAATCATAACAGAAAATCCTTTTTAGGACAATGAAATTAAAATATATCAAAAAGATCTTTGTACATGACAAACATCTATTTAAAAAATTATTTTGATTTATTCTTCTTAACTTGCTGTCTATGGTTTTACTTTGCTGTTTCAAAACATGAATATTTCAACAGAGCCCTGATATCAGATCAGTGCTCGACATCAGCCTGTCTACCCGGTTCAGATGTCAGATTCTGTATTAGGAGAAAATAAGCTGTATTAGTGCGTTCCTAAAAGTTTCTTAGCATTCTGAAAATTAAGTTTATGTTATAGCCAAAGTGTCTTAGTGATGGGGAAACGAGAGGTTGGAGCCATTCATTTCAGGATGGGGTTTTTTGTTATATTTGTCATCTACTCTAATTTATACAATCATCCTGCCAATCACTATGCCCAACTACCCATAATGTGAACGCTTCTTGTTTTATTCTGTAAAATGAGCAGTAATTTGATGCACATGTTATTAAAATGGTGTTTTTAGATGAGTCAACATGTTATGATGAAGGAAAGATGTACCAGGTTGGTAACCAGTGGCAGAAGGAGTACCTTGGAGCCATCTGCACTTGTACTTGCTATGGCGGACAACAGGTAATGCTCAATTTCTTTCTTCATCGCATTTAATTTGTGGGCATACATTTGTGGGACATGTCACAGTGCTTATGAGCTTTCCTGATCCTAACAGGGTCTTTGCACAGTTTGGGGGAAAAAAATAATTTTTTGTAAAATTGAGGTCTAAATAAGTATGAGGAAAAATAAAGACAGTATGGAAAAAAAGTTGTTTTTAGACTCTTGACTTCTTTCTGTTTTCAAAAATTGTGTTTATGGCATTTGGACCAGGCAGCCAGTGCAGCCACACAGTCCCTCAGTGGTTCACACAGCACACTAATACTTTTAGAAAGCACATATAGATGAGGGTATAAACAAGGCAGTAGGAAGCTGATGTTAAACATTTTGTGACTGATGATTTTATGTAAAATTGGGATACTTTCCAAAATGCAATAAATACAAAAACCTGTAAATGTTAATTCACATAAACCTTCATTTAACTTACAAAAGAAAAGATTTTCAGTAGCTTAAATCTTAAATGAATTTAGAATTTGATGGTTGCAACATGCTCAACAAAAGTTGGGATAAAGTCACATTCACTGTTGTGTTGATCACTTTTCTTTTTAATAACACTTTAATAAAATGAAATGTTTTGGAACTAAGGATACTATTTGTGGTTTTGCAATTTAACAGTTTGTCCATTTTGTTGCTTGATGCAGAGCATCAGCTGCTCAACAGTCAGTGGCTGCTGTTGTCCGATTCTCCTCCTAATGATACATTTTCAGTAGGAGTTAGATCTGAAATGGCAGCAGGCCAGTCAAGCACACACTTTGTCCATGAAGCCACACTGTTGTAGCCTTTGCAGAATGTGGTCTGGTATTGTCCTGCTGAGATAAGCATGGCCATCACAGGACAAGACATTGCCTTAATGCAGCATAAGGTACACCTCAAAATCAACAGTACCTTCACATGCATGCAACTCACAGATGCCCTGGGCATGGATGCAACCCCATACTATCACATGCTGCCTTTTGGCCCTTTCTGCTTGCTGCGAACAGTCTGGATGTTCGATTTCATCTTTTGCAAGGATAACTCCATGCCTGTTTTTCTGAAAGAAGCTGAAATGTGCACTTATCGAAACTCACCTGTGTTTTTAATGTTAATTTAAAGTTAATTTCAAGTTGTTTTCCTTGATACAACGATGTGTTAAGTGACCATGGTTTTCCGAAGTGCTACCCAGCCCAAGTGGCTGTATTTGTCACAGTAGCATAATGATTTCTTAGGCAGTACTACTTGAGAGCTTGAAAATCACATTAAACAGCATGGCTTTTGTAGACCCGGAATAGACAAAATTTCCTATTGCAAAATTAGAAAAACATTTACATTGGGATTTGATTTTTTTGCATTTTGAAAATCTGAGATGATTTTGAGCTCCTAGTAAACAGGATTCTAGTGTCTTAACACTGCAGTTAGTGCAGTATATGACTTTGTGTATTTTATATGTGCATCAGTAACTAAGGTCAAGATTAAAGCAAAATCTGTACTGTTTTCAAAGGGCTGGCGTTGTGAGAACTGCCGTCGTCCTGGGGCTGAGGTAACTGTGGACCTCATCCAGCCTCCAGTGCACACAGACATGTATGATCGCTACAGAGAGAATGCCCTTCGCAAACTGGTAAGTCTTAAGAGTTTGTTCCTTATCCATGCCTTTATCTCCTGCAGGGTCGATTATTGCGATGCCCTTCTTACTAGCCTTCCTAAAAAAGACCATAAAAAGCTCCAGCTTATCCAAAATGCTGCTGCAAGAATTCTTACTAAAACCGATAAAATAGAGCACATTACTCCCATCCTTAAACTGGCTTCCAATCAGCTCCAGAATTGAGTTCAAAGTCTTACTTATTGTCTACAAGTCAGTCAATGGTTTGAGCCCCAAATATTTATTGGAAATGTTTGATAAATACCTGGAGAAGCTCTTAGATCAGCAGGAGAAGGTCAGCTAGTGATTTGGAGGGTTGCAAGCAAACTGGGTAAAATGACATTTAGTCATAATGCTGCCCATTGCTGGAACCAGCTGCCCATGGAGATCAAATCTGCTCTAACTGTTCCCAGCTTGAAAAAGAAACTAAAAACCGCCTTATTTCTGCATCTTTTAAATTGTACTCTATTTTATCTATTTATCTTTTGTTTTATATTTTACTTTTACCATGCATTTTCTTTATTTGTATTACTATTTATTTTTATTTGTTTTTACTTTCATCATGCACTTTTCAAGCTTATTTGCCTTTTTAAAGACTTTAATTTTCTCTGTAAAGCACATTGAATGACATCTGTGTATGATAATGTGCTATATAAATAAATTTGCCTTGCCTTGGTGCATATTAATATCCTTGTATTATTTTTTTTTTTTTCTCTCTCTCTCTCTCTCTCTCGCTCACAGAACATCCAGTGTCCCATTGAGTGCCTCAGACCAGACCTGCTAGCAGATGCCCAAAGCCCATTAGAATAGTCTCCATTTTGCCCAATGCTGGAGAGTGTACCCTAGAGACTGTACTTTCTGTATACACCTCAGTGTTTTTCACTCTTCTCAGTCTACACTCTGAGTTCAGTCCTGCTGCCTCTGCACCACTCCCTCCCTGCCTACACCACACTTATGATACGCAAGCTCCCTCACTCACCAGGACAGGCTGCTTTGTGCTTTTTCTTTGACCTGAACAATAGAGATGTGAGACATTGTTGCTTAGAGAAGGCCCACTGACTCCAGCTTTCAGTCTTCATAGATTCATAGTTTTAATACTGGAGAGGTAGAGAATTCTTAAAATTCTATCCTATTTTTATATTGTTTCATTTTTTCTTATCAGAGGAACTAGTGGAGACCAAAGACTACACATCGGGGTGTGTGTGTGTGTGTGTGTGTGTGTGCTTGTGAGTTTTTGTTTGTTTGTCTGGAGTTTTTTGCCTCTTGTCTGTAAGACATCCCTTTAAAAGAGCATGTGACTCAAATTTATGGTCTGCATCAATTTTTAAATGATTTAAAAAAAAAAAAACTTTAAAAAAAGTGAGCACTGTCTTACAATCAATGTCTCTGTGCCTTGTAGGCATCTTCTTTGTCTAATGTTGACCCCATTTTGAATTGGTTGGTTGGTTGAATCTGTGGCCTCTGCTTCCATAAGGAAACAAAGGAAAGCACTGTTAAATGATGTTCACATATTATAATTGTTTTTTTCTTTTTATTTATCCTTTTTATCAATACATTTTGATAGAATGCGATTTTTGGATGTACACTTTTGTTTTATTTTTTTTGCCTAAGGTGCCAAAGTCTTAACTACTGTGGACAAAATTCCTTTTTAATAAACTTTTTACAAAAAAAAATGTTTGTTTTTGAGGGCTTACACACACTTTGCACATTTGTAGGCTTTCATTATAAACCACTTTATTGTAGTGCACATTGGGCAAAGCATTTTAGTTATGCACATTATCATTAAAACAGGACAAATCCATGGGGAGCTGGTTTCAGCAGTGGACAGCATAATGACAATGCGGTTTCACCCTGTTTAGATACTGTTATATGCACCACTAGCTGATTACCTCCTGCTGATCTAAGTGATCTAGCATGGCTGGATAAAATAAGTGCTTAAGGCCATGACTGGACTCCTGTTTTGCCCAAGCAAACAGAAAAATTATGCTGTGAAAATTTAACTGAACATTATAGATAAAATGTAACTGAAGAGAAAACCAAAATGATTAAATAATGAGGGGAAAAGTTCAAAGATATCCAAAAAAGAAAATTTAAGCTGTGCTTTCAGGACTAGAAGTGTGTTTGGAAATAAAACATGTATTAATGATACTCTAGACATGCATGAGATTAAACCCAAAAAATTATACCATGATTTGACATAACATGAATGAAAAAATATGGCTGAATGAGTCAAAAGGTAATGTAAACAAATGATGAGAGGCCTCAGTCAGTTAGGATTGGAAACAACACCTCCAGCACCACTGCATCCTGTGTAGCTGCATCACTGTCTGGTTTGGAATATGGAGCGCAAGGCCCTGTAGCATATAGTGAGGTCAGCTGAAAAGATGATCAAAGTCTCTCTCCCCTCCATCACAGACATTTAAAGCCACCAGCATTGTGGATGACCCAACACACCCCTCACACAAACTGTTCTCCCTCCTGCCATCTGGAAGAAGGTACCGAAGCATTTGAGCCTTCACTACTAGAATGTGCAATAGTTTCATCCCTCAGGCAATAAGACTGTCAACACACACACACACTCACACACACACTTAACTAGTCCTAACTTATATTTATTTACTAATATTGAACTCATGCTTCTACATTCTTCCGGCCCCCTGTGTCATTGTTTGCAATCACATTATTGTATTTTTGCACATCCTGCTACTTCGCACCTGGTAGTCCCATAACTGCACTGATTTTGTTTTTACCCGTCTGTCTTTGCACTGTCCTGCAATGTTTGCAGATATTTGCACACAATGCTCTGTTGTTAGTTGTGTCGTGGTTGTGGTCCTGTGTTTCATGTAGCACCGTGGTCCTGGAGGAACGTTGTTTCGTTTCACTGTGTACTGTGTGAACTGTATATGGTTGAAATGACAATAAAAGCTTACTTGACCTGACTTGATAGTAATAAATATAATTTTGTACTAATATGGGCATTGTGGTGGTGAGAATATATAAAATAAGGAATTCAACAAAAGGTAACAGACAATTTTAAATAATGACCCCCAAAAATTTTCAATGCACTGTAAATTAGCAGGCTACATCAAGCCCTGCCTTCCAGACTGATATTCACAGCACAACATGAGCTGGTCCTTGGCTCAACAAGGGCCATGTAATATACTAATATACTCACTGATATGCTATCACTCTCTCAGTGTTATCTATTCTTCTGTCTGTTTTACGATTTTAGAGTGGGAACAAAATGCCCCACGCCTCCTGTGTATACAAGGGTGAAACAACAATCATTTATAACCACAGTTAACTGGATTAAAGTGTCACACACAATACAGAGACCAAAGTAGACAGTTAACTAGACCGAAGAGGCACACAGGACAGGTAAATCGTTAACTGCACTGAAGTTTCACGCAGAATAGACAAGGGAAGTGTATGTGTGTTTGGTTTTGTCATCAAGGACAGCATGTTGAGAGCAAGCATATTATTTCTGCTGTTATCTTTCAGTGGCTGTTTTTTGCACAGGTGAGCACTTCCTACAAGAGCTTGTATTCAGTGACCAACTTTTAATGCATGGTAGAGAAGTTCTTTGACTATTTCTTTAGTGTTGATTTGAAACAGTGTTGTCTCTAAGCTTTGTTTCCTTTAACATGTAAAATCTGTTGGTTAATGTTTGCAGAGTACAAGAGTTGTATAGTGCAGCAACAAATTATAATTACACAAGATATCATAACATGTCTGAGGTAAGAAAGTTGATTCAACACCCATTTTCATCCTCCGCAAAGGAGAAGAAAAAATATGAATGCTATAACATAGGAATGTGTTTGGTATATAAAATGTTTTTTGGATGTATAACTATATAACCTCCACAGATCTACACCTGGATGGAAGAGGTTGTCAAGGAGAACCCAGGGGTTGTGACCTCTGAAGCGTATGGAAAGACTTTTGAGGGCAGAGATATCACTTTTCTGAAGGTGAGATTAAGACAGAGCTCACAATGCTTCGATTCTTTTTTGAATGGAATAATTCAGTGTGTCCTATTTCAGATTCCCTCTCAATGTGATTCCGTTGTTTAGGTATGATCCAGACAGCTGGATGCAAACATTTGAACACGCCCTTTAATAAGTCAATGCATCTTTTTTTTCAGGGAACAAACTTAAAAAGCATTTCCTGCTAATGTATGTGCTGTTTCTATTTGTTAGCTAGATTTAAAATATTGGAAAATATTTCAATATATGAATATAAAACCTAAACCAATAAAACTAAAAGTATAAAATGTGACAAATTTTGCACAGACCATATTCTATGTTTTATTTTCACATTCAGTTAATAAGCTATAATTGTGCAGGAGTCTGTTCTCTGTAGAACCTGGAGGACCACTGCACTAGATATTTGAGTGTTGTCCCTGCTGTAACACACACTTCAGCACAGTGAGGGGGCTGATTTGTTGGGCTGGGTGTGATTGGAAGTGGGAAACACAAGAATGTGTATGGCAGTGGGCCTCCAAGGGCAGAACTAGAAAACACAGTTGTGGAGAATTTGTACTTACTTCACCTTAGAAAATCAATGAAATGTAAGTTGACCAGAATGCCCAACCTTTTACATATTTGGATAAATACACTGAATAGCCAAATGTGATGGAGCTATTTATGCAGTAGTGGAAAACGATTAGAAGAGCTGATTTTTTAAACATAATTACTGATAATGCATAGATAATCTGAATTTGTGTATAAAATAAAACATTTCAGTAGTATATAATAACATTAGGATACTGTAGAATAGTAATTATCCAGACTGATATAAGATTCAAGATTCAAAGTTTTATTGTCATATGTAAAAAGTACGGATACAATGAAAGATTACAGTGTACAGATTACAATAAAATCTTTACAGTATTTAATATTATATTAGTCTTATCTCAACATATCAAGCCTAGCAGTCACATACAAACTATTGGTACCTAATAACCAACTGAATATTCCCCATATAGTAATGTTCCACTTAGTTTTACTATAGCACTTGGCATATGTACTTATTGTAGTAGTTGCTGCCGGTAGTTACTGTAAGCACTTGGCATATATATTTATTAGTAGTTGCTGTCAATAGTTACTGTAAGCACTTGACATATTCACTTGTAGTTGCTGTCGGGAGTTACTGTAAGCACTTAGCGTATGTATTTTTTAGTAGCTGCTGTCGGTTGTTATTGTAATCACTTGGCATGTGTATTTATTGCAGTAGTTGCTGTCAGTAGTTACTGTAAACACTTGGCGTATGTATTTATTGTAGTAGTTGCTGTCTGTTATTTATTTTACAATTAAAAGAAATGTGTTGGTCTTCCTTATAGCACTCACTTCAGTGTTGCCCTGTGTAGTGCTAATGCCTGATTGTTTCCTCTGTCTTGGAAGTCGCTTTGGATTAAAGTGTCAGCCAAATGAATAAATATAAATGTAAATGTAAATGTTAATTTGCAAAAAGTTGGTTTGGATTTTTACAGATTTTGGATGAAGAAACTAGCATGATAAAATGTAAATAAATACAATGTGTGTTTGCATGCTCAGATTTCAGTAGCAAACCCTGATGGCAAGCAGAAGAAGGCTGTTTGGATGGACTGTGGAATTCATGCCAGGGAATGGATTGCTCCTGCTTTCTGCCAGTGGTTTGTTAAAGAGGTGTGGCTTTCACTGGCAGTGGAACACAATGTGGAATTGGAAATGGGGCTCTTTTATTACATTCTACCACCACAATGGCTGTGTTTCCCTCCTGCAGGTATTACAGACATATAGAACAGACAGAAAAATGAAAGAAATTGTTCAGAATTTGGATTTCTATGTCACCCCAGTGCTGAACATTGATGGATACATATACACATGGACCAATGAGAGCGTGAGCATTTTGTTTTATTTTAATATGTGTTTATTGTGTTTATAGGTATTTATTTCCTTTTAAGCAACAGCATCATTTGTCAATTAACTTTTACTCAAATACTGACTTATTATATGGACTGTTTAAAGACTAGACTCTGGAGGAAATCTAGATCATCTCCTCCTGCTGGCTGTGCATGCCATGGTGTCGATCTTAACCGAAACTTCTATGCTAACTGGGGAAGTAAGTTTCGATCACAATGAATGTGGAAACAAATTCTGCCCCCTGTAAAACCACACCATTGCCACTCAAATTCCCTCTCCTTCTCATTCCTTCAGTGGTTGGAGTCTCTACTGACTGCTGCTCCAACACTTACTGTGGCCCGTCACCAGTGTCTGAGAAAGAGGCCCAGGCTGTAACCGAGTTTGTGTGGAACAGGACATCTGAAATCATCTGCTTCCTTACAATCCATTCATATGGACAACAAGTTTTGCTTCCATATGGGCACCCGCATGTTTCTGCACCCAATTATGGTGAACTGGTGAGCAAGAAAATTTAGTCTTTAATCGCCTTAAGCCTTTGGCTAAATATTCATTTATTAATCTTTACAACTTTCATATCATAGTTACTATGAAAGTAATATGCAATTGCTAATTAGAGTGGGAAACTGATGTGTTGCCTCACATATAGGCCTTTGTAGTTTAAGGCAGGATTGCACAGTCCTTGTCCTGGAAGAACGGTATCCATCATAGATGCTTATCACATTTTGTTAACTTTCATTTGTCTTTATAGATAGAAGCAGGTGCAGGTGCAGCAAAAGCTATGACAGCCGTTCATGGGATGGAGTATGAAGCAGGAACTCCTCCAGAAATTCTCTGTTAGTTTTAACTCTTTATTTTCCTGATTCTATACTGTATATACTCAGTCAAACGTTTTAGATCACCCTACTTTTCCACTTTTAATTCAAATTTAAGCAGTTCAGTTCCAGTGAATATCTTTAAATAATGAAAAGATAAGCAGATAAAAAAAGTTAGTCTGGGTCATCAAAGAATAGAAATAGGCAGTAGCTTTAATTCATTGACGAGCAGCACAGTCTCCAAAGGTAAAGTTTGGGGTGAACTGGAGAGCAGGATAAAAGCAAAGCAACAACATGGGGCATCTATAGGAATTGTATACACTGACTTTAAAAGCTTAATTCATTTTCTGTGTTACATCAAAGCTGTAAGTTAACCAGGTCCATCTTGAAAACATTTTTCATGAAATGCAAATGATTTTTCAGTATTTGGTGGCCTAAATGTAAACTTCGGGGGTATTAAAAACTTGTAAACATACATACATACATATATATATATATATACCCTGTCTATATTCTGTCTTTTATCTCTATCTGTGATTAGATGACTTCTCTGGATCCTCTCAGGACTGGGCACGGCTGATTGGAATCCCCTTCTCCTACACGTTTGAGTTGCGGGCCAAAAAAGAATTTGGCTTCTTGCTTCCTGAAGAGCAGATCCAGCCTGCCTGTGAGGAAGCTTATGCAGGAGCACGACACATCATTACTTACGTACACGACAAAGTCTTCAATCATGCTACAGAGTCAGTATGTGTGACCCTGTGGGCCACCATACTGACTTCTTGTCTCACTACCAGTGTCCTAGCATAGAGACATTAGATAACTTGTATTTACTTTTATTATTGATTACTTTAACAGTGTCATGTGTTATGACATTCCAAAATCAAGTCTAAAGCAACTTTAAGTTAATGTGATACAATGTTATTTCAAGTAATTTTAGACTATTTATATTGTTGCAGTTATTGTAAAATGTACATGTGGTTAAAGCCTTCCAATCATAAGTCTTTTAGACATGTTAAAATGACTTTGTGATGTAAAAGGAAAGTACTGTAACTGTACAGCAGGGGGCAGGATTGTCTAAAGACTAAAGGGTTGCATGAAAATGTTACCTATATACCTAAAACTACATAAAACTCAACTCTAAATATATCTTTAAACTACTTATTCTGGATTACTTGAACATTATTATTAAATTACTTATACTGATCGTAAGATTGTGTTTTATTTCTTATTTCTTTAATAATTCCCTTCTTTTTTTAAAAAAAAAAGAAGAAGAAAAAAACATGATCTGCCTGCCTATCATCTGTAAAACTGTACAGAATAATCACTGATAAAATATAAGATAATATATTTAATTCAGCGTTATGTAAGGCCCCTCTTCCTGTCACATAGGAGTTTGAGTTAACAGGAGTAAGCGGTAAATACCTTAGTCAAGCCTCCTAACACATGTGGCAGTGCAGTTTAAACTGTCCAGCAGAGGGTTTTTTTTTGCAAATCTCTCTTGATGAATGAGAGAAAACAAAACATCAGATCATAGATTAATAAAGATCATGCATTCTATAGTCTAACATTTCTGCAGTATTGAGAATCAGGAAGGAACAGCTTGTAATTACGAATAAACAAAGTGTTCTGCCTCATGTCTGAGCTAAGAAAAACATAGGTCCACACCTTAAATCCTTCATCTATGTCTAATATCCTCTTGCCTATTGTCTAATCCAGTGCTATCATTACTGTGCCATATACACCACAAAAACACTAGATTTCATTGCTGATATTAAGAAATAGCACTCTCTGAGTTGCTGCCCTACAGTTTTTCCTCACCTGGTTGTAGCCTTTAAGAGAAACAAACAGAATATTATATTGACTGCTGGAAATGTATTACCATATATTTTACTACCACACATCTCTGTCTGGATAGAGCAGCTGATAAAGAAGAACATTGACCTCTGTGAAGTTTATGGAACAACATTTTGGATTTGAGATGTCATATTTGAAAGTGAGATACAGATCAGATTAACACTAAAATACATGTCCAAAACTTTGCAAAAGCTTGCTTAACCAACATTTTTTAAAAATTGTATTAATAGGAAGCTTGTCCCTTTTTTACTGAGTAACAGCCTGTACTTTCCTTTACACTAGATGTTCAAACATTGCTTTAAGGATTTCCATACATTCAGCCAAAAGAGCATTAGTGGGGTCAGGTACTGATGTTGAACGATTAGTTCTGGATCACAAACCCCACTCCAACATATCCTCAAGGAAATGGATGAAGCTCCATTACTCCACAGAACACAGACTCATGTGCTACTGCTATAGAGTGTCTCATTCTATCACCAGTGCTTCACTTTGGGGATTATATTAGCTGTATGTGTGTAATTGCACACTTCTGACAGCAATAGGTGCACCTTAAAACAGCTGAATTCACTAATTAGAAAGGGTGCATGGAATATTTTGTATATTTTAAGTATACTAAATACCTAAAGATTAGTCTTAATGCAGATGACAGGCTGCATATGGGTGATATAGGTAGACTATCGGGAAAGACTAGACTATGGTTTTTAGGGTCCTCTAAAAGAGAAGAAAAGTTTAATCAAATGGTTCAAAAGCCAGAATTCAGATGGATACTGCGTAGGGTTAGCAGGGGGTGGTTGAGAGCCGATTTACCCCACCACTTTTTGTTAGAGTCGGTTTTCCTCTTCTTTTTTGCACACCCCTCCCCTTCCCAGTGACACAACTTTTGGTCTTTCAGTATTTCACTGTAATTTCATGTAATTTTGTATATTTCATGTGAACCAGTTACTTAAGTACAATTCATGTATTTAATGACAACATAGTTTCTGTCAAAAAAATTTAAGTGTGGTAGATATCCAGGATCAGGGTTAATATGCTCCAGGTCTAGAGAGGTATATCCTCATATTAACACCAATCTTAATTGCTTCTATTGTGATCAATTTCCTTACTTATATCCACCTGTGAGGAGACTTCACAGGAAAAACATAATCACCTTCATCCACTACAGAACCCTCAGCAATAGCAGTAAGTGTGGGCCTCTGGATCATCATCCTCATCTCTAATCTGGATGTACTACTGCACATTACGTTTCAGTGTAGAGTTACCTACATTTCTAAACATCTGGAAATAGTGAATAGGGAGGCAGGGAAGTAGCTGTTTTGTTTCTGTTTTGCACTTGAATGAGTTTTGCCTGGAAGAGGAAACTTTAATGCTCCAGCAGTCATTCTGCAGGCTTTGGTTTTGAACCCTTTTATTTATTTGTACTCAATGTAATCAATTGACTGGCACTTGCATTCAAGTCATATTGTTTCTCATGACTCAATAGTGCATAATTGGCTCATTCAGAAAGCAATTCCAATACACAGTCCCCATTGTGCAAGATGAGAGCATTTATTTCCTCAGATCTACTGAGAGTCAGGGAGTGGTCCATCTGGTGCACTTTAATGTAACTCTTATCTCTCTTGGTGTATATAAATCTGTTTGGGTTTGCTGACCATTATTGGATCTGGTCCAGTTTGACTGGAAGCTTAAGCGCACCATGGTTGAGGTTGACTGAGGTGCAGCCAACAAAAATTGCAGTTCCTCCAGGAACATCTGAGTCTCTTTAACCAAAAAGCATGATAACATTAGTTACTATTAAGATTTGCATTGATAAACGCAAACTTGTTTCATAAGCGCTTCTTGGCAGTAGCTGATGGAAGGCTTAATGGGCTAAAAACGATTCCAGAGGAGATTAATGGGGGGACTTTCTCTTTGGCAGGTGCTTTTCTTATGTCCAGTGCTTAGGCATATTAATTATACTCCATTTGTCTGCTCCAAGATGTTCTGATATAACTCCTTGGGATTGTTTCCCAGACCTAGAGTTGGCCTAAGCCTAGACAACAAGGGTTTTTACAATGGAAAATTGCCACCGTTTTTGCAACATACTCCAAATTAAGCTTACTCCAAGTGTGGGACAATTGCCCTTAGTGTTCAACTTGAAAGATACAAGTAAAAAAGCATGCCTTTGGAATTAGTACTGTGGATAGATGTGTTCTCCTATTGTGCAGTAATTTGTCTAAAAAAATTGTAAGTGATATTTTTTTCCTCCAGAAATCCCTGAATTATAGAAGCTCTCATAATCTCATAAAAATAGAAATTTATATAAAGCACACTACTGTATTTATTTTTTCACTGTATATTATTGAACATCTTATATAGATATTGGATATCTGAGGATGCTTGGTTTCAAATGTCTATTTATTTCACTACACTCTAATTAACTATCCTTTGTACATATTTATTCTATTCAGATGTGCTTAATTGCTGCTCTTGTGTGTTTTTCAGTGATGACTGTGTTATTACTGCAGTGCATTACAATGGCTTAGATTCAGGCACATAAAGGTACAAGCCAAAGAAAAACAGAGAAGCACATTGCTTTGAGTGTCTAGAACTGTCAGATAATTAAATTTTGTATTCTTTTCAAGAAAGCCCGTTCTATCACATCTACATGAATTTGAAATGGTGTAAATGATGGGAATATTGTAAGATGTACAGACCTATATTATAAACTATACAGAAAGTACAGTTAATCTTTAACAGTAACTGAGTAAGAACACAGTAGATTACACAAACAAAACAGAGTGGTAAAGGTAAAAATAACACCAGGTAAAAGTAGGGCCAGACAGATTTAAGACCAGATGTACATGGTAATTTGTTTTTAATTTGCTCAGTTACATGTACAATTACAGTTACCTGTAATATGTTGATAGGTTGGTTCTTTTCTGAACAGTGTTGGGTGTAACATGTCATAAAATAATGCATAACAGTAATGTTTTTTAAATTAAGAAATAAGACATTACCTGTGTTTCTAAGAGAACAATATTATGTGTAATGCTTTAAACATGAGTTTTATCTATACAGATTAAGCATGTCTGCCCTTTTACATAATATATACATGTGTGCTACCTGCCAAAGCTGATTGCAAACTTTGATAGTGTATATGAGCAGCAGAGCACCATAAACAATATGAGCAAACTGTCAAATACTTAAACCATGACCAATATGTTACTGGCAAATAAAAAAATCCTGTGCTGAAAAAGAAAGAGGTGCAACAAGGCAGACTCTATTTTATTAAAAAAGCTTTACATTTTATTCATAAAGATTCTATTTTAAGGCAGCTGTTTTCAGAGTAAAGGCAAGGACAGTGGCATTTCTTTTAATTTTATGCTTACTGTGAATGGTCTTTCTAAATAAAGTAATGAGAAGACTACTCAGCTTTCTCATGTACTCTCCAGTTGATAAAGATGTGTGTATGGTTATTGGAGTAATGTAGAGTAATATAGAAGTGAGATACTAGTAATTAGTAGTGAGATACTAATCAATAAAGTATATTTCCAGTTTGAGAAAAGTAATGTGTAATTTAAAATAGAGTCTGTTTTAATTATAACACTCCAGTTCAATTTCAGTGTGGTATTTTATGGTTTTCAGTATGGTTTACTATTTTTAAATAATACTAGGTAAACTTTTCTGCTTTTTCAGTTATATTTTGTGTCTAAATTCATTAGGTTATGATGGTGACAGCATATGTTCTACTGTATAACAAGCAAAATCAGAATGTGTTATTTATTTTAGACCAGAAGGATCCCAGCTTTCATTTCTATGTAATAGATTCAAGATGTAGTATTAAAGTCAAGTCCATTTTATTTCTATAGCGCTTTTTACAACTGACATTGTCACAGAGCAGCTTTACAGAATCTGGGTCCAGCCCCAAATGAGAAAAACTCACTAAACAGTAGGAAGAAACCTTGGGCAGAACCAAGGCTCAGAAAGGGAAATTATCCTCCTCTGGTCAACACTGAGTTGCAATAACACAAATTAATAATAATAATAATAATGATAATAATAATAATAATCTCACTGATAAAATTTCCTTAATTTGTTTTTTTGAAAGGCACTAAAGTAACAATATATATTATTGAGGATGGGTTAGTGTTACTCTACCCACCTTTGTCTGAAAAAACAACAGTTAGATCTCTCGTTTATCATTTTCATTCAGTAATACAAACAATTGTTAGTACAACATCCTGTCAAACTTTAATATTTAATTCAGACTAGTAAGAATGTGATCTGTATTGTTTAACATCTATTTATGTTATCTTTTTCTGTTGTCTTAAATCATAGAAATTCCTGCTTTTCTTAATTCCCATGAAAATGGCAAAAATGGGTGTTTACAGATGCTACCTGAACATCAGCAACAAAAAATCAGAATAAGGAGAAGACAGAAGATGTCAGGGCATGCACTGTATGCCCTGGAGTATCTCACTGGAAGTGGCTTTTGATGAATGTGGTGAGAAGCCACTGGCTGTATGGCCTGTACCTGAATCCTATGAGGCAGTTCCTCCCTCTTGGCCAGCGATTTACTGCCTCCTGCCTGCATAAATCAATCTGTGGAGCCTCAGCAAGAGCCACTCTTCCCCCACAGTGACACGCACAGCTACTTACTGTCACACAGTCTGTGATATATAGAAGGCCAAATATTTAATTTGGCAATGCAACCCAAGGCCAGGCAAAGTAGTGTTTTCTTGTTTTTATTTTAGTGTTTTCCCAAAGCTCATCATCTTGTTAAGATTATTTTCCTGGGATTTGTTTTTGTATTGTAAAGGAAGAATTTTGTTATTTTTACTAGACTTATGGTGGGTAATATGACTATACACTTGAAACACTGAACAATCATAAAAATAAAAATTCTAACTTACAGACATATAATACAAATAATGTGGAAAGTTTTAGGGAATCTGAAGAAATCTCAGTCTGTGTAGGGCAAGGCCAGAAAACACTGTTGAATGTGTGTGACTTTCAAACCCTCAAGAGGAACTACCTAAAAAACGTCATGCTACTGTGATAAATATAGTCACATTGTGATGTACGGAGGATGCTTGGACCCAAACGCAGGCTCAACTACACTCTTTATTTGCAACATGCAAACAGGTAAGTTCATCAGACAAATGCAAAGTCGAAAACAGTCAGAGGTCGATAAAGAGCAAACAGGTATACAAGGGGCTAAGGTTAAGTCTATGCTCAATATGCGACAGCTAAGGTAGATACACAAAAACTATGGGCTAAGGGTGCTAAGGCTAGGAATCTTTGGTCTCATGGCTTAGGATACTGCTGAGAAACATACAGTAGGCTTCGTACCCTCCCTATGTTGGGTGCGAGTAACATCCTTCATTAGTCTTTTAATCTACTCCAGCTGTTCAGAGCTGGGTGTGGGAGCTATGCCTGGTGTGATGGCTACTGACCACCAGGTGGTGGCACTTCTCCAGAGAGGACCCTTTACCTTACACACATGGTACTTTGCAAATTTGTACTCATTTAAAACAGTCCACTATTGCTTCAAGAAATGGAACTTGAAACTCAGTAACGCAAAGGGAAAACCATACATTAGTTCCATGCACAAACCACGCTGTGTTTTCTGGGCCTGGGCTCATCTCAGATGGCTTAAAAGAACTGTGGTGTCATGAGTCCATGTTTCAGCTCGTTCATGTTTGAAATGGACCATCCTGACAGTCATCAATGAAAGGTGCAGAAGTCAACATCTGTCATGTTTGGCCTGGGTATCAAACTCTGTACTTTTAAAGGTATTGACTAAATTATGTTGACAGTACTAAATACAGAATCATGTTAAATCAATCAGTGGCAATTTATGGTATCTGAGAGCTAGCCCAACACACAGTCAAGGCGATAGCAAGCTTGAAGAAGTGTGGTTACACTTTTCAACTTGATGCAGACAATGCATTCTGCAATATTTCTAATACGAAGCTGGCCATGGCAATACATCTAACCTGACCAAATGCCTTATTTGGTACATATGAGAGCCTGAAAGCAAAGTCCTCTGCAGCAGTTGCAGCTAATGTTAGAAGTTGCCAAAGAAGTTGGACTCTCCAAGGATGATGAAACATTAAGTGAGGCATTAACAACTTTATTAAGACATCATATTAACATCTTCATAATTAATCAACTTGCTGTTGAGACACATATGACAGTGTTCTCATGCTATGCCCTGGTGGCAGGCTGTGATAGGCTGGAGTTTGTAGGAATGGTTTTTGCAGTAGAGTGGAAGGAAGAGAGGGGTTTTATTTTGTGCTTTGTGTAAAATGTCCTAAATAAAAGATACAATTTTGAAGTTTGGACTTTAACAACTGAAACAAATATTTTTCTTCTTACAGAGAGAGTAAAATACCAAAATGTTCTTTTAAGTACCAGAACTAAATCTCTCTGATACCCTGAGTCATGTTATGGAAGTGTGTCATTGTCCACAGCATGGGTGACTTGTGTTATATGTGTGAAGGTACCATTCACATCAATGTGTAACACTGGGATTTTGGAGAGACATATGCAGTCATAGCTGGTGTCTTGTCCTAGGATGTTCATGGTTATTTCAGCAAGATAATGCAATGATATTGCATAGTAACTTCTTAATCTTATATAAGTGTACATATATGAAAATGCAATTAAGACTTATGTATTTGATTGATTTTTAGCTTCATAACAAGATGTTTTTACAGGAAAAACTCATCCGATAGCAAGAAATGAAAACAACATTTTCTGTTTTCCATTTGACAGAATTGTTGTCCATACACACATTGTGTGTGTGTGTGTGTGTGTGTATGTGTGTGTGTGTGTGTGTGCCTGACCTCTGTTTTTTTTTTTTGGTGGTGATGCCAATTAGCTTTGCTTCACACTCTCACTCTCTCTCTCCTGTACTCCTAAATAAAAAAAAAATCTGTGTATGTTTGTATGTCTGTGTGTGTGTGTGTGTGTGTGTGTGCATATAAGAGAGTGAGAAAAAGAGAGTGAAAAAGAGAGAGAGAGAAATTGAAATTCTTCTACAGAACTACAGATGCATTACTAGTATAAAACTGGAGTACTGGAGGCTCACTACACTACACTGCACTACACTGAACTCTACATACCCACAGTGTCATGAGGTAAAACACTGCGGCCTGGTGTGCTGTTTTTTAAAGTGGCTTTAATTGCTTTCATCCATCTTCTGTGTGCTGTGAGGAAAGGTTTGTGATGGACTCCATTTCGCGCTGAATGCAGTTAAAGGCAAGAGCCAGCAGGTGTGAAATATTTCTGTCTTTGACTATGTTTTATTTCATGATTATTTTGTCATTTATTTATTCAGCAATCCCTCAGTGCTGTATAAGCTATATCTGCTTTGCTTCTTTTTTATTGTTGCGCCAATGGTTTTTGGTGTGAAGGATAAATTATATGAGAGCATTCAATGCTTCAAATAAGTGTTAACCTTTTTAATTTCACCCTTCACTCATGAACTGAATTCTGTGTGAGGCAGACATTTTCTTTAAAAGCCCATACCCTACATAACTTTTTTCTTTTTTTTTCCACATAACTTTTTATATAAGAGTATTTATAGCCTACTGCATGTGTGCAGAGTTTAATGAGTATCATATTAACTCATATTTAATGAGATCATTTACACACAGTTTCAGTAAGATTCTGACATTTATCAGTGTTTTTATTTGGGATTAACTTTTACAACCCTAAAGCAGAAGTTGGGATGGTATAGAAAATGCAAATAAAATAAGACAGTACTAATTTCTAAATTGCTCTTATCGCAATTCTTTTTGGAATGTGTTGCAGGTCTGAATGACAGGAAAGGATGTGTAATTACATATGAAATTAAGTTGACCAGACAAAACATGAAATATTTTGTGTTCATATTGCCTGCAATGCAATATAATACAATGTTTAACTGTTTTATTGAGCTATGTTATGTTTTTTAAAATAAGAAATTGTCTTCCATATCATGAGACCTTTAAATGCTAGCTGTGGCCCTCCTATCAGGGTAGAAACATGATATGGGCCTCAGTTCTTTTTATTTCTTGTTCATTTTTTCTTGTCTGTGGTACCCATGTGGTTGTTTTGTTTTTTTTGCCCCGCCCTAGTCTTGCCCCTTCCTCAGCTGTTTGTATTTGTTACCTCCCATGCCCAGGTGTCCCTTGTCTTGTCATGTATTTAAGACCTCGAGTTTCACTATGTTCTTGTTTGGTTTCTGTCGTTAACACCAGCATCAGTCATGTCAGTCATTTGTCTATCTTCTTAAGTTCATGTCAAGTAAGTTGTGGTTAGTCTTGAATTCTCCTGCTTCCGTGTTTGTTTTCAGTTGATCGAGTGTTTTACGTTTAATAAACGTTTCAACTGCACATACTCAAGGTTACTTCCTGTTCCAAAAACCTGACACCTCCATTGCACGGCCTGGTCCATGCCACTCTAAAAGGCTGTGTGTCAGGAAAGTCTTGTTCGCTTTTTCTACTAAGGCCATTTTTTGTCTGGCCATATTCTGAGATGTATGTAGTAGAATATGGACTGATAAAGTTTCATCTGTCTTCTGTGTGGATTTATTCACTGCTCCCTGCTATCTTTCTCAACACGCACAAGCATGACTTGCTTAGCCGCATGGCAAAGTGTGGAAACCATTTCCTCGACAACATCATGGCTGGCAGCTGAGTGAGTGTGTATGTGTGTGTGTATATGTGTGTGTGCGGGCATTCTGGCCACCTGCTGAAATGCGTCAGTTGGACTCTCTTGATTCTCTATCCTGTCTCCCCAGATTGCAGCGCAGACTGTTAGACATTAACATATTTATGCCACATTTCCATTCCTTGTCTCAAACCTATAATGAAACATGGTATTAAGACATTATCTGGAGGGGTCTCCTCTGTAATGAAAGGTAGCACCAAGAAAATTGCATCGTTTTCCCCTCTAACACTTTGGGTGGATTCATCATTGCTTTTTTCATCTTTTTTTCTCTGTAGTTTGGACAGTGAGCAATGTGCTGATCCTGCAGCTCTAACCTCTCACTCAGTCCCTCTTCAACACACACATGTAGGCCAGGAGGAAATGAAGCTACAGCTTTGACTCTCACAAATCTAAACTACGTCTGACCCTCGGCTAAATGGGATCCCTGCTGTTGTGTTCTGAGGATAGGAGACTTCATAGACACTAAAGACTGAGAAAGAGCTTGACCCTCTTTTAGGTCTGAAAATGTTAAAGTTTAGAGAAAGGAAACCAAGCCCAGACTTTCATCTTCACTAACATACACCCAAAAGACAAGTTGATCAAACAGACCAGAGATAAGCAGCATGTAAAGCTGCAGCATTCGGCATAAAATGGAATGAAAAATCTTTGGAGACCATTCATACTCCGTTCAAATGGCATTCTGGTTATGAATATGAAAATAGCAAGTAATACTTTATGCCAGACCAGGGATCACCACCCACATTATGCTGGTGTGACTGCTAGTTTTTATTCCAGCCAAGCAGGACTTCAGTTTACCCTTTTGTTGTTTGATTACACAACTGAAGCCAACTGAGCTTCTGCTTGATTTTAGTGAAAACATGCAGTAACACACTCTCTTTGCTCAAACATACCAAATCTTGATTTGTGATGATTATTCAACTTTGAAGTCTACCAGCTAAAAAATTGCTGGAAGGGTAGGTGTTGCTTCATTTTAGGCTGCATCCCAAACTGCATACTACCAAACTCAATTGTGTGTAAATAATAATGTACAACCCTTAGAAATGCAGCCAGTAATGTTGCATGTAAAGAAGCGTGTGGTTTGGGCTGCAGCTAACTTTAAAGTTAGCATAAGCAGTGGGCAGTGTAATGTAATCAATGTGCCAACATATACAGTGGGTACGGAAAGTATTCAGACCCTTTTCAATTTTTCACTTTTGTCATATTGCAGCTATTTGCTAAAATCATTGAAATTAATGTACATAAATTAATGTTAATGTACACACAGCACCCTATACTGACAGACAAAAAAAGAATTCTTTAAATTGTTGCAGATTTATTAAAAAAGAAAAACTGAAATATCACATGGTCCTAAGTATTCAGACCTTTGCTCAGTATTTAGTAGAAGCACCTTTTGAGCTAATACAGTCATGAGTCTTCTTGGGAAAGATGCATCAAGTTTTTCACAACTGGATTTGGGGATCCTCTGCCATTCCTCCTTGCAGATCCTCTCCAGTTCTGTCAGGTTGGATGGTAAA
>JBBPDA010000003.1:16998714-17024441 GCA_037974385.1 Arnoldichthys spilopterus | reverse complement strand
CTCTCTCTCTCTCTCTCTCTCTCTCTCTCTCTCTCTCTCTTTCTCTTTCCCTCTCTCTCTCTCTCTCTCTCTCTCTCTCTCTCTCTCTCTCTTTCTCTCTCTTTGTTAAGCTACACATGCAACGTTTGTTTTTACTATTTGGAGCACTTTTCTTATTTCAAGACATGTCTATCTAACCATGCAAGTTTGTTGTTAATTGCTTATCTAAAATTTCTGTCTTTATGTGTATGTTTCCCTCCCTTTTTTTTGTTTGATTTATAACCTCTTCTGTTTTCATATCTTGCACTTTCTGCTCCACTCTGTCTGTGGTGTGACCTTATTATGACATTTTCAGAAAACATTTCAGTGCCCTTTTTTCCTGAGTGACAAAATGAAAATCTTCATTACACATATAAACCATAATGTTATTACCAAACAAATTCATACCCTGATTACGGGCGTAATGAGAGATATTATAGTTTCATTACCAAAATCAAATCTCATTTTTGCCGCTGGGGGAAAAAGCCCTTCCAAACTGTGTTCAGCTCTCCCTTTCAGGCCTGTGCTCTCTGACACTGAGAGAGCAGCTTGATGCCTCTACTGCAATCAGTCTCCCAAAGTACTGATGAGCTCTCTGGAACATCCAACTGCCTTTTGAACATAAATTAGCATTTAGACAAACCAGCGGCCCCAGACAGAGTTGAATCACTCGTTAGCTTCCATCTAAATGGCTGTTTGGCTCCTGTGTGGACCTGGCTATAAAACAGGCTGTTAGGTTGATGTATTTTGCTTTAATTCTGAGCAGAGGGACAGTGGTGTGGCTTTAGGGTGCCGTTTGCTTCTTCCAACCTTGCCTCTATGTCTGACATTCATCTCCCTCCTACGCCTGAATAAAAATACAGAAATCAGTCTACTTTATGGATGAGACATCTGACATTTCTAACACCATGCATAATCCTAATAAACAGTCTTTCTCCATGCCGAGAAACGAGCCAGCTGAAACAAATGGTCACGTTGCTGTTGTGGTTCCAGTGCCAGTTTATTAATCTAAGCGTGCTCTGTCAGGCAGAGGCTGGCTGCAATGCTAATGATGGGCACTGAGAGTCATCCCTCACCATGCTGCTCAGCATTACAGGGATAGATGATTATTACCATGTTTTACACCCCCCTTCACCCTGACTATACCACCAGGAGGGGAAGAGCCTATAGCCTAACTGTCTGCTGTTGGGATAACATCTCATTACACGTTTTTAATTTCGCTCTGCTCATTCATTAAAACCAGAGGAGAATGAACAAAGACAGGCAATTAAAAGCAACACGGAGGATCTACTCACCATTCAGCTCAACTTTGATTCACCTGAAACAAAAATAATTAGAGCGTGATATTAAAAATGAAAAGATAAAAATGAAAATGTCTATCATGTGCATTGTAACAGGTAGGTAGGCCAGGATGTATCCCTCTCTGCAGCAGTATGACTCTTCATGTGTGACAGAGGTTTTGCCAAGAGGTGACGATTTGAAGAAAGATGAAATTATGAATCTGCCTGGAAAAATATGCCAAATTGCAACAGTACCTTTTAATGTTTCTTTACAAAATGAAATCTTACAAATATTCTACTTTTGTAGAATATTCAGAAAATCAGAAACCAGGTTCATGACATGAAGAATTTCACTGCATTTCCATGAAAGGTCTGAGCTTTCAAGAAATGAAGTGAAGTTAAAATGTATTATTGTGAACACATCCCATCACACAAAGTGCACCACCGTTAAAATATGACTTTTGTATTTAACCCATGCATATTCTGAAGCAGCGGGCAGGTAATAAACAGTGCTGGGTGGACCAGTGTAGTAGGATGATACCTTGCACAAGGGTACCTCAGTGCTACCTGGACTGGCCTTTGACCCTTACATCACAACGGCAAGTTCCAACCACTAGTTCAACACTGCCCACAAGAGGCAGCAGGGAAGTTTTTAAGAAATTTAAAACAATCTATAATTATATTTATGAACATTTGTGATACCTGTAGACCTCTGTTCCACATACATTACTTTATTAGTCAGGCATAAAGCCTGTAAAAGCTATAATAAAAAAAACAGTTTGATATCATCTCTGCTACACTGGTTGGTCAGCGTGCTGCACACCTTTCAACATCTGTTGTCACTTGGGTCACTTTTACTTTTGGTTTTTGGACCAGATGAGCAGGTATTTTAGTTAATTTACAAGCTTTTTCATGTTTAACCCAAATAAATTTACTACAACTTTTGAGAGTATTTTTGATAAAATCTCATTTTTTCCCTGCAAAACAGACATTCAGCATCATGTTTTCACAGGCCACTACAAATATCTTAACAAAAGTGAAAATATAGAGATGGTGGGTGTGTTGTTTTGTGAAATGACCATTATGCCGAGCTGTTTGGAACATTTAATGCTTCCATGGGCAGCATATCTACTTTATCTGCACTGTTAAATCCAGCATTACAATCTCTACTCCTGTCATGTGTCTCTGAAGGCCTTGTGTGACTGTGGGTAGTGTAATAAACACAACCCCCTTTACACAGCCGGGCCTGACCTTGTCTCTGGCTCTCCTACTGAGGTCACTTTCTGCAGACAGGGGTCAAGGGCTCCAGACAGACATAAACTTCTGTACACATGCCTCACTGTCTCTGGGGAGGAGGGCAGCTCATGCAACTAAACTGAAGAAAAAGCATGCACCCACACACTGTGCCAAAGCCTCATGACCCAACATAGCAGAACAGTCATGAAGCAGATGAACACATGACCATGCATAAGGACTAAACAGCAAACCCTCTTTACCATGATTAGTGTGTGGCATGTTTGTTTTTAAAGTGCTCAAGAGGTTTTGAAGTGGGACTGTGCACTTTGCGTAAGAGGAAGGCATTTGTGTGTGTTTGTGTATGCTTAGAGCAGCAGGGTTCCCCACACGTGGAATTGATTCTGGTAGCATTATCCGAAGATAAAAATCCAAAATTATCCATTGTTTTAGTCCAATATTATTTATGGATATTGTAAAAAAAATCTTAAACTCATTTGTTTATCTAAGCCACATTGTCTTTAATTTTAATGCAAATAATCAGAATTTATCACATCAGTACTTACACAATGATCACAGCATTTGCTTCATCTGGTGAAGGTGTTTTAGTGATTGAACAGCATTGTATATTGTGAGTATGTGTTTTAGGCTCTTTTGCACAGTGCTGTAAATAATATCTTTACTGTTCTGTTATGTACTGGTGTATATTGTGCATAACATTGGAATGGAGCTGCAGGCCATTCATACCAAGTATGTCATGTCTCATTTGATGGGACTTTCATGGCAAGTCTGACTGCGTTTCTATTATAATAATAAAATTATTAGAATAATAATAATACATTTTGCAAATACTTGAATTAATGTATTTATTTAATTTTGAAACATTAATTAAACATTTTCTGTGAGTCATGTCCTTTTGCCGATGTAATATTTAGCTCTTTATTAATTGATGTGATTATATCAGATCAGATTATTTTAACAGTGTTTTAGTAAATTTTCCCAGTGCTACATTGGGAAAAACTGCACTAAACACATTATTGAAACAGCTGGAAATATGATGATGGTAAATATCACTTAAAGACTTTTTCAATCTGTGTTTGTGCCAGGTGGTGTTTCAGCAGAGAACATAACCAGAAAAAAAAATAGTATAAAACAGAATTTCACCACTTTTGCTTCTGCTCTTGACTGTTTTAAGAGATTTTTGAACTCTTTTTTTGTACTCATCTTTGATCTTTTCCCTTTTCCTTTGAAGTGTTTTCCCTTTGGCCAAAATTGAGCTAAATGACTTTAGTTTTGTTATTATTTTGTTTTTTGTACCATTTGTTATTCTGTTCTGTTTACTATAACATGCTGAACTGTGGCACTGTGTTATACAGTTGCATTTTTTATCTATGTATTGCACTGATTGTTCTGTTTACATGTTGTTGTCTTGTTTTTAACTTACTTTGATTTCTTGTTTTGTGCCCTGATTGCAACATTGCCGACGTCCACACTGTCAGAATAGTGTAGTTTTTTGTAAACAGTCAGATTTCAAATGACAAAAACTCTAGACTTCCATGCTGAAAAAATCTTATTGTTTATTTCTGCTCATAAAGATCTCTTGAGACAAATGAAATAGACCGGCTAAGGTTCTCTGTTTCTGTGGTAGATGCTTAACTACTCCAGGGACTACATCAGCACCAAGACAGGCTGCAAATGTCAAAAACCAGTGTAGCGTGAGTAACATGCAGCCAACTGACCAGCCCTCTACTTCACAGCCATCACTCACTTGCATCTGTAGAGCACTAGCATACACTCTTGTTACTCTTCACTCTTCATTTCGCCAAGTGCCCAAAAACTGTCAACCTCAGCGAAGAGTGAATAAAGCTTTTAAGTACTTCTAAAGGAGCAGAGAAATTGGTAACCTTTTCTTCTTTTTCTAAAATCTGTAGCAGGGTAGGAATAGGTGTGGGTTTTCAGTTGCTTGTGGAGACCTGGCAGTGCAAAGGGTCAGTGTAAGAGGAGCCTGGACTGACACAGTGGGCTTTAGACCCTGCAGCCCAGTCTGACACTCACCCCTGTGCCCCATGCAAGCCAGTAATTACTTTTTCCAGCCATGACAGCCCAGCTGGAGGCTGCAGAGACATGTGTCACAACAAAAACACACATACATACAGTCACACACATATACTGTATATTATACCCTTAAGGGTACAACATGGCTCTAGTCCAGGAGTGTGAGCTGTAAAGATATTCACAAGAAATATCATATCAAATGGGATTATGTAATAAAACATGGAATTTTCATGTTTTTTTAAATGAGAGATTTGAATGTGTTACAAAAACAATGTTAAAGTTTGCCAAAAAACATGCAATTCACTCACCGGTCCATGCAGCCTGTATATGATTTGATTTAAATTTACTAGTTTTATGATGTCACAAAACCAACAAAGCTGGATATGCACCTATTCAAGCTATGGCTGTTTAGCCCCACCCATTCCCACAGATGTGAAGCATTTCAGTACATACTGCTTTTTGGATGAAGTACAAAGAGTTACAGACAGACAGACAGACAGACACAGATAGATAGATCTATGCCACTTTTATTAAAGAAACAAGCAAGATTTTGACAAAGTATGTTACACATTTACTGCTATTTTTTCCAAACCTCTTCATATCCATAATTATAACATGTATTGTAATTGTAACACACGGACATGCCTTTTTACACATTTAGTGACAAACACGTCTCCTTCTCACTCACAAAGGCTTGTGTGGACAGACGCACAACACTTCAATAATGATTTATACCCCATTTCCATACTGCTATTTCAGCAGTGATTAAATGCTGGAAGGCTGCCTAAATCCATGAGCCTGATATGGTGTCTGAATATTGCATGTGCTTAGACAAATAGAAATCTGATTAAGCTTAAACATGACTAAACTACAAACACAGTCAGTCGGCCATGCCATTTTGGTGTTTCGCAAACATAAAGAAGCAATTTTTGTACACCAACCCTGATCATTTCTATAAGTCGGTCACATCTAGCAAATGACATTTTATGTGAGTTAAAAACATGAAAAGTCAGATTAACATAGAATTAGAAGGTAACTTATGTAATAATAAAATATAATATAAATGTATTAATTTAACTCAACTAGAGCTGACCCAACTCAAACATCTAGGTTCAGTCCAAAGATTTATTCCTGCATCTCATTCAAGTATAGTTAAGTATACAATATTACCTTTTTTTTATTTTCTTGCTATCTGGGAATCTGTCAAGAAAACCCACCAGGCATTTTCTGGTTTTGGGCTCCCAGTTATGGATGACTATGGCATCACAAAATGCCATAACTCATAGTTATGTAAAATTTTGTAAAAGAACTCATCAGTTGACATGACCTCTGATGTCGTTGCATAGCAGTAAAAGTATATATATATATATATATATATCAGTATCAGATATATTTAAGTATATCTGAGTGTGGTGCGACTGGTATTTACAACAGTGGTGAAAACTGAATGCAGCTGTAGGCCCATGTTTTTAGCCCATGTTTTGTCAGTTTTCATGCAGTGCCCTTTAATGACAAATTGAAAAAATGGTTTGTGTCCTCATAGAAGAGAAACTCAGGGCCTTTCTCTCTTTTAATAATCACAAATGTTTATTTTGTAAAACTTAATGCTGGTGAAAGTGGTGAGCATTTCACTGGAGTTCGGGAGATCAGTGTAATCAATGGAAGAATAACCTCCTACTCAAAGAACTGCATCTTTTGTGGAGTTTAGAGAAACCGACCAACAGGAGCATAGAAGGGAAAAATTGTCCAGAGACAAATGCCCAGCCCAAGACCCCTTGAAACCAGAGAGCTTTAGAGCTTTGAAAGGTACAGAGCTTGTTATATTCTATAGTGAGCTATGCTTTGGGTTGTTGTCTTGAAAGAAGCTGTGGTTGCTTTTTGATGTAAGGAGACGCAGACTTTAAGATTTCTTGTTCCAAGAATGTTATTATATTTCATAGTTCACAACCCCCAGAGTAAATAAACAGTGCACATTTTATAAATGTATAGCAGTTAATGCATATTTTAACATAATGAGGTTTATATTGAGAAAATGTTTCATTTACTGTGTTTTTTCATCCATGAACTGAAGCCATGTAATGTTATAGCTTGTGCCACACATTGCATGGTTAAATGATACATTGAATGAAATCATGCAAGACATATGGAGTTTAGAGGTGTGAAATAAATATTAAACTAATGGACTACACAAAACAAAATATACTGTTATTAACCAGCAACTCATATTTCAATGTGAGCTTTTCTGTTTGGGGACAGTTCGGTTAAGGATGATTATGTTGTTGACTGTGTTTTTATTCTAAGCAAATACACCATTAATTTCCAGTTCTCATTCCTCAAACCAGTTCAGAGTCCTGTTGGCAGAATTCTTGGGTTCTTGCCTGATGACACCAGCCACAGAGTGTGTTCAGGAGCCACATTAGCCTGAGTTTTATATTAGCCAGCTGATGTCCCTGGCAGCATTTGAGACAAAATGGGAGTCCACCATGCAGTGTATGCTGGAGAGGCCTCAGGACTGCTGCTGCCTTCTTCTTTTACTGGAGCTGTAGTCCTGTTTCCCTCAGAGCCATCCTCAAGCAAAGAATTTACAGCAGATTCAGTTCTGTGACTTGCCAAAAAAAAATGTGATATTTTTTTTAATACACAGATGCGGATAATTTGAATCTTTCTGGTATTCTGCTGGTGTAATCTATTCATGTGTTCTTGTTTTTTTTTCTTATCCAAAAAGCAACTTGAACCTGAAGCCATGTGGTTATTGATTTAAATCACTGTACTGCAAACGTTTACCACATTTCTAGAATTAAAATCTATTTAATTAGTTTATCTTGTTCATAACAGGCTTTATGCTTCCATCCAGAACTCTGCACACACACATGGCAGTTGGTAACCTGGCCTCTGAAGCTGAGATTAGGTTTGTGTTAGTGTTTTCTACAATTATGTCTGTGTTGTAATGTATGTATGTGGGTGTGTGGGTTTGTGTGTTGTGCGTGGGTGTGCAGGTGTGGAGATATTACTGTGTGTTAAGAAGATATTAACATTGCTGTGCTGAAACCTATGTGTGTATGTGTGTGTGTGTGTGTGTGTGTGTGTGTATGTGTATGTATGTGTATGTGTGTGAATGATAGTATTGTGCATTTTGCTGCTGTATACAGGTATGTGTGTGTGTTTTCTGCTGTGGTAATGCTATAGTCGAGAGGCATATATGAGATTAAGTTTGACTTGCTATGGGGGAAGCTATGGGGAAACATACTGCAGCAGAAATGGAACTCAGCACAACCTCTCCACCCCACCCCCAAACACACACATACAATATCCCTCAGCCCATTCACCTCTGCTCCTCTCCCTATGCTCACTAAGAATCCCCCACCAGCTGGAGAATGACTTACAGTCATAAAAAAGCCAGACTGTTTCACTCTCAATTTTAATGGAGGTCACTGGGGAAGAAAAGTTTTGGGGTTGGGGGCTCTAGCCTGCGTACTGTCTTTAATGACTATACCATCTCCTTGAGTCCAGGTGGAGGGTTTTCATCCTGAGAATGGCTGCGATTCAAATTCTGATCTTACTGGAGGCATGCTGCATCCACTCGTTGATGTGTTTTGCATAGAAATGTCTCTGAAAGGTAATGTAAAGTGACCTTGTATTTCCACTAGGACTGACCAACAGTGACTTGCAGCCATGCAGCAGCAGGGTGCTTCGGTGTTATCCGCTTCCTCTGGGCTTAGCCTGTTTGTCTTTGTTTAGCCTTTCATCCTTTCCTCAGTGTATCGATTGGAGGGGTCTTTATGGGAGTTTATGATCTCTGGGGGAAAGAGCATTAGGTGGCGAGTTGAAGCCGAGTGTGGATTTCTTCATAAGGTCCACAGAAGCCCTCAAGAACAGGTTTCATCAGAATTCAGGGTGTAAACAGTCAAACTGAGTTCCTCTTCTATATACCATACACTCTCTCTGGCAGCCCCCGCTGCCAAATCTCTTAAGTCAGAAAACTTTTTTATATACACAGGACACAGCACACTCTTTCTCTCTCTCCTCTCCACTCCTCTGCTCCTACTACACATCAAAAAGCCATTTGAGCCTGACACTTACTGTCTATTCCCAGTCTCACCTTGCTAGAAGAGGAGGCAGGGCTTGATTTGTTTACTTATGTTGATGTTATTGGGTGGCCTCTTTTTTTTAATTTGAGAGAGGCATGTTTATCAGACCTTGCAATTTCACCCTATCATCTCAAAGAGCAGACATCAATCTCATGGCTATGAAGGAGCACTTTGGCAGGGATCAAAGCAGGCTAATGCTCTGCTCTTCACTAGCCACTCTTAAAGCAGTGTCCTCTTTACTGAATTCTGTAAATTTGGTGTGCCTGAAGTACTCGCAGTGCTTCGCTGCGATCACATGTATACCCAATTAGAAGCTATGCTCCCGACCCCTGTCTCCTATGCTGTGTGGCATTGACTCAGCCATACTTGATGATGAGTGCTATCACTACTCACAAATCTCAATATCAGTCAAAATAGATTCTCAAGAGCTCTCTATCACTGAGACGACAGCAAAGCACTCATGCGCCGGATTAAATTTGTATTTTCCCCTGTTCAGTACTGAAGTCATGCTTCCAGACTGCAACATGTGGAATTAAAGGACACTGCACATTTGTTTTCTTCTAAATATTAAAGGACTTTCATAAATTAAGTCTTACGATTTAAAATCCATCTTTTGTTTCCTATTGTAATTAGTGTTTGGGAACTAAAAAGGTTAAAACATAAAAATGCTAATTGACCCTCTTATATTCTGTGGTGTCTGGCCCGGGGGAGTGATTCTGATCTAAAGGCTTCTTAGCACACTGTGTGATCAGACTAGTAACGTCAGGATTAATTCAGGTTCATTAGCATGAAGTTCACCTCTCTAACAGGTCCAAGACCAGTTCTCAGGAATATCTGAGCCCTTGTCTCGAATCTCCAGCTTCCCTAAAGGGCCCAGGAGATCATGGATAAAAGCTTGGACGTAAACTTGCTGACTGTGGTTATTAAATGCACGTGTCAGAGCCCCTGCTCAAAGTTATTGATGGTGGTTCATTAGTGATTGAGTGAGCATGCCTGTAATTGCTGAGTGTCCATAACAAGGGTCGTCTCCCCTGATGAATGCTGAAGCAAGAGGGTTGGGTGTGGACCTGGTGACTGACAGATCAAAGCATGCTTGGCCAAGAGTGTTTCAGAGCCTGAGTTTTCAGAGATATATTTCTGGGTGAGTCGAAGGCATAGTTTTTTTAGAGTTCCTTTGCAACACCATTTTAATGTAATTACATAATTGCCTAATTACTTAATTATTAATGTTCAATTACAGTTGCATCCTAAAAAATACTTACATTTGACCTTCATTGACAATGATGCAATGATGTGTTATAAGTGATAAATAATTGTATGGAAATTATACCATGCTTTTGTTATTGCCAACAATAGCTGCAGCTTTTAAGGTTAAAGGTTTTACTGCTCTATTCAGATTTAGCTCTGCATTCAGTCTTTGCAACATTCCGAAGCTGAAGCTGCGCCTTGAAGAAACAGGACAAAGTGAGAAAGTTTTTGCAGGATTAGAGAAAATGAAAGAGACTTTCAGAGGGGTAACGGTGAACACCAACTCTGCATTTTACTGCTTACAAAACATATTGTCAGACCATGTGAGAATCCACAGTACACATCTGCTCACAGCCTCAGGTGGTCCCACCAGGATCCCAAATGCACTGTCTGGAGAATGTGCCAGATAGGGTTAAAGCAAAGCAGACAGTAAACACTTTTCTTTCCAATCTCATCTCCTTCTACCAAACCAAACCAGCTTCAGCAGAATAATATATGGATCATCAGATAAAATCAGGAATACTTCTAGTTCCAGTTGTACAAATCGTACATTAGGTTTATGTGTTTGAATTGTTACTGCAGATGCTCAAGTCTGAACCCAGAGTATGAAGTTAAAGAGAGGTGAATTGCAGATGATTGGGTCTTCTGGCAGCTGAAAGGCAGCCTCTGTTTTGTTGCATTGTATCGTTTGAAAAGCTTGACTAGAGTTTAACTCTATGCCACTCTTAACAATCTGTAAAACATTCTGAAGTAAATCAGCACTACTTAGTTCACCCCATGTAAACCTATGCACTTTCCATCACTTCCTTCATGTCTTCAAAGTGCAAGCGTACTGTATGAACTACACTTTAATTAGTCACTAGCACGGAACTATATGGAATGTTGCACCTGTCAAAATACAAAAGGCCCCATTGAGGAAACATATTTAACAGTACACTCTCATTAGTAATTGAAGAGAGGTTTAACCCTCACAGTTCAAACTCTGGTAAGTGCATGGTGTACTTGCTTTTAAAGCTTATGCAGACTCTCAGCATAATGTCTTTCCTTTTAAAAAAGAGACAAAACATGCCTCAGAGGCAGAGAAGCCATATTTAGAGCTAGTGAAGATACATGTTTTTTTTCTGTGTTAATCTAACAGTTGCTTATTGAGCACACTTTCCATAGCTCTAACCCATGTGACAGTGAAAACATTAAATGTGCCAAGAACATACTTCTAATAGGATCCTGTGCTCCTTTTTCAATTGGATTTTGCTTATGGACTCTAATGTGGGCCCCCAGGGGGCTTCAGATTGGCTTGATGGTTTCTCCAGCTCTTCCCAATAATCAGCACCCATCTGGCCATGAGAATAACAGGCAAATACCCCCCCTATGCCCCCCTCCCCTTCTTCCTCTCCTCACCACCAGCTGCTCTGGGTCTCTGTAATGAGAGTGGAGAGTGGATCCGCAACACCACCATAACCCACAGATAAACACTACTCTACAAGTGTCCTCCTAGCAGGGTTAAATATCTGCATCAGTAGCATGTGTATATGTATATGTAGTACAAAATTTCAATTTTCCTTTAAAACTGAAAGCTTTTTTTATTAAAAATGTGGTATGCAGGTTGGAACCCCTGTGACATACATAGCATACATATAATGACATTTTAGGGCGTGTGTGTATGTGTGTGTGCATATGCTTTAAAAGATGTGGGCACTAACTGTTAAATGGAAAGAGCTAGTAAATGTTGGCCATGCCCATAAAGTAATGAGAAAATTGTCAGTGGTTAAAAGCATTAATGGGGGTTTGTTAGTCACTGTGGTACTGTTTTGGGTAATGAATATGATGAGTGTGTTTTGGAACACTTTTTGCATGCACATGCTGCATTGTTACTGCTGGACTGCAGACTGCTTGAATAATGTCAGAGAAAATATTTAAACCCCATTTCCAGAAAAGCTGGGATATTTTCCAAAATTCAATAAAAACAAACATTTGTAAGATGTTATTTTTGGTTAACCTTTATTGAACTGAAAAACATACAAAGATGAAATGTTCAAAAGTTTTACTAACCAATTTAATTGTATTATGTAAATATACATACTTTTAAAATTTGATGGCTGCAACAGTAAGACTGAAATAAGACTGAAAAATGAACAGAATAGTAATGTAACACCTGTTTGGAAGACTCCATATTAAACCATCCTGCTACACTGCTCCCCAGGCGCTGCCCTGCTCCACGTGTGCACATGTGATGGGATAAATGCAGAGGTCACATTTTGTTGTGGTGCTTGAGTGTGTTCACAATGACAAATAGTCACTTTCACTTTCACTCCGCAAAAGGCGCTGCCTAAGAAACCATCATGGCTACTGTGACAAATACAGCCATCTGGGCTTAAGAGAACTGCAGAAAGTCTTTGTCACTTAACACAATCCATCATTGCATCAAGAAATGCAGCTTGAAAATGTATTACATAAGGAGGAAGCCATACATGAACTCTATGCTGAAACACCAAGAAGTTCTCTGGGCCCAAGCTCATCTCAGACGGACCAAAAGACTGTGGAACTGCATGCTGTGGTTAAATTAATTAAATATTTCAGCTTGTTTTCCGATAAAACACAGGCATTATTGCCCCAAAGATGTAAATGACCAACAAGACTGTTATTAATGAAAGGTGTAAAACCCAATGTCTGTGATGGTATTGGGGACATCAGTGCCCATGGCATGGGTGAGTTGCATGTACATGAAGGTTCCACTGACTCTAAGGGTTTATATTAGGGTTTTAGGGAGGCATATGTTGACATGATGTCTACATCTCTTACCGGAACAGCCATGCTTATTTCAGCAGGACAATACCAGAACACATTCTGCATGGGCTATAACAGTGTGGCAATGTAGACACAGAGTGTGTGTGCTTGTCAGGTGTGTTGCCAGCCCAGATCTATCTCCTATCGAAAATGTATGGCTCATCATAAAAAGGAGAATCAGACAATGGCAACCACTGACTGTTGAGCAGTTGAAGTCAAGAATGAGCAAACTTTCCAATTTCAAACTACTACAATTACAATTTTCCAGTTTCCTCCCTTCCAAAATGATTAAACTTTATTAAAGGGTAAGCTGACATAACACAAAAGTAAACATTCCTCTGTCCCAACATTTGTTGATTGTGTTTTGGTCATCAAATTCTACATTTGTGTCTATTTATAATACAATTAAATTGGTTATTAAAAATATAGCAATTGAAATAGCTTTCATTTTCAGCTTTAATTTTAGCACTTTTTCAGTTAAAAAGCTTAATGTGAATTAATATATTACATATTTTTGCTTTTATTACATTTTAGAAAATATCACAACTTTTCTGAAAATGGGGTTTGCAAAGATTATGTTTATGCCATTATCAGCACAAGGCTGCTGGTAATAAAATGGACAAAACAGTAATGTTGCCTTTACGTGCAAATTAAAGGCACTCTTATACTTATGTCATCTTAACTGCTTTTGACAGGAACCATACAAACAAAATCTCTTGAACATTCACAAAACATTCCCCACACACCCACCCAGCAGCTGGAGTGAGGAAAAAGAGATGAGTACCAGGCCAGACTCATATTTGCTGCCGGTGTTGTCAGAATGATGTAGTGTCCTGTACAATCTATGTGATTGTGAAGCTGTTGGGAGTGTGTGTGCTCTCTGCTCAGCAAGAGGACTCTCAAGGTCCTCATCACTCAGAACATCTGACACTTACTGCCTCGTGATCAGGGTGTGCTTAAAAAGTAAAGATTTTGGGATCATTTCTCTTCTTACAGTAATCAAACTAAGGTAAGTTTGAGGGAGAGATGGATGCATGGATGAATAGATGGATGGATGGACAGACAGATGCACAACCAACTGGATGTTTGGACAGACAGACAGACAAATAGATTGGTGGATGGATAGATAGATAGATGGATGGATGGATTAGTAGATGATCTGACAGATGGATGCGCAGGTGAATAATCAAGTTGATGGTTGGACAGATTGATCAGTGATAGACGGACAAATAAAATGGTAGATGGATGGATGGAGGGATGGAAGGATGGATGGATGGATGGACAGGTGAATGATCAAGTTGATGGTTGGACAAAGAGATAGATAGACAGACAAATAGATTGGTGGATGGATGAATGGGATAGAGGTTTTATGAGTTTAAATGGAGATTTCAGTTTTCATAATCGTATGCCTTTAGGTATAAACAAAGCAATTTTAATGTTTAATGTGAAATATATTGTTGTAGAGGAACTTGCTGAGTGAGTTTTTTTTTTTATGTGGTCACAGGAACCAGACACCCAGAGTATTTAATGCCTTTAAAGCTACCTCCAAGAATATTTTATTATATATATATATATACACACAATATTATATATATATATAAAAAATATATATATTCATACATACACACACAAACATAATTGTTATATAGTATTGTCATGAATGTAGGTTGTTTGAAGCAGGAAGCAATTGCAACGAGGCATACTAAATAAAAAGGGGGTTTTAATAAACACAACGAAAACACTGTGAAACTGAACAAACACGAGGACTCACAGGGCATAAAATAACCAAACACGACATGAGGAGACTTACATACACGACGTGGGTGACATACAAAGACCGACAACGTGAGCACAAACACAAGAGTATAAATAATTACATGAAATACACGACACCTGGGGATGGGGAACGAAGACCAGGTGTGAGGCGAGGCAAACATGAACACGAGGACAATGACACGTGGCTGAAACCAAAACTAAACATAGACACATGGAGACGCGAGGGCATGATTTATTACAAGTATATTATCATGTTAAGTCTCATTAAAAAAGCAGAAGTTGAGGAAAACGTTTAAAGCCAGAAAAAGCTCAGCAAAAAACTGCAGGTATACAAAGTAAAACCCTACATCACTGCCAAGGATCTATAGAATGATTTAACTGGCACAGGGTTAGTAATGCACAGACCCAGCGTGCAAAGTTGTTACACAAAAATTATCAAAAAAGAGAGGTCATCCGTTAACTTTAACTATGATCTCAACACACAAGTCAACTTCTGAAATACTCAGATTTAGATTCTCCAAAGACATTTTGAAAATTGAGTGCTGTGGTTTGATTAAACAAAAAAAGTAATGACTACGATCCCCAAAAGTATGTTGAAGGTGTGCTACTGAAAAAAGTAGCATGTCAATAAAAATAACTTGAAAAATAAGCTTGAAATGGTTCTCTTATGCTATGAAGTTGTGCGGCAGACAGTGGCACAGGAAAGGCTGCTAAGGTAGAAGGAAGAAAGGATTCTACCAAATTTCAACACATCCTAATGTCTCATAGACAGCAAAGAGCTTAAAGAAAAAAGACTTTGGATTTTACAAGAAAAATATGATCCAAAATATGCATTCAAATCAACCTTGAGCTACTCCAAGAAGTAAAGATTAAGGTTTTTAAATTGTCTTCACCATCCCAGATTGAATATAATTGAAAATTTGATTAGATCTTAAACATGCTGTGCATGCAAGGCTGCCTATCTCACAGAAAAAGAATGACTGTTTGCTGGATATGAGAACTATTTAGAGGTTGTGATTTCAGCCAAAAGGAGTCTTATTAAGCACTGAATGAAAGGGTGCCCAAACTAATGCTAATGCCACAGTTTTTGTGTTTATTTGTTTTTACACTATGTTAAATTTAGATTTAAATAACAATTTAATTTGCCATAATTAGTGTTGTCCCATGCAGAGAAACTCAACAAAATTGGAGCAGAGGTGCCTTTTGCATACAGCTGTAGGTTGGAAATAAATAAAACAATTTCACATTAAACTCACTCTGACTGTTTACATACAGAAACCAAGCATTTGTGTTATTAAGCTCCGGGCAGTGGTGGCCTAGTGGTTAGGACACTGCCTTTGAGACCTGAAGGTCTCAGGTTTGAGTACCGGGCACTACTGAGGTACCCTTGAGCAAGGTACCGTCCCGCTACACTGCTCCCCGGGCGCTGTTGGTAGCTGCCCGCTGCTCCACGTGTGCACGTGTGATGGGTGCAGAGGTTGCATTTCATTGTGGTGCTTGAGTGTGTTCACAATGACAAATAGTCACTTTCACTTTACTTCACTTCACTTTCATAAGTCATAGTGAATCAAACCAGTGAATGGATGGATAGTTGGGTGCATGCATGGATGCATGGATTAATGAGTAGGTGGTAATGAGCTAGACAGATAGATATAAAGTAGTAGGATCGCACCTTGTTCAAGGAAAGGTGAGTGGATAACTGGATGGATGGAAAGATGAATGGAAGAATGGATGAATAGATGGAGGGATGTAAGGACGAAGGTGATTTATGGTAAATAGCCAGATGGATGGATGCATTTATAGATGGATGGATGGATGGATGGATGGATGGAGGAAGGGATGGATGGATTGATGGATGGATGGATAGATGGATGGATGGATTAATGGATAGGCGGATGATGAATTAATGGATCGATGGATGGATGAATGAATAAATGGAGGAATGAAAGGATAAAGGTGATTGATGGTAAATAGCCAGGTGGATGGATGGATGATGGATGGATAAGCGGATGATGAATTAATGGATCGATGGATGGATGAATGAATAAATTAAGGGATGAAAGGATAAAGGTGATTGATGGTAAATAGCCAGATGGATGGATGAATGGATTGATGGATGGGTGGATTGGTGGATGGATGAATGGGCAGATGATGGATGAATGGATGGATGGATCTGTGGATATGATTGGACAGGCAGATAAATACTAGATGAAAGAATTTCTGTAATAAACTATATTTGCAGATTAACCAGTGTGACTGTGTGGCTGTGCTCATGACTATGCAGATGTTGTCCTGATGTCATGAAGCCCAGCTCTAACTGCCCAGCTACTTTTAGGCCTCATCTCCACATCGAGATCCTTAACACATACAGAAACCATACTCAGATCGTTAGTGATCTTGTTTACTTTGCAACAGCTCAGAACACTGCATCAACTGCACATATAAAAGTCATGCGTCAAATTACCCAGCCTGTGGCCCAGGGGGCTGCACTCCCTGCTACACAATGGGGCCCAAATTAATCTCTGTCATTAATAATTCAATCGCAGCCTCTTTGTTTAATAAACAGTTTGTCAGTGATTTATTGTGGGGTGGCTGTAATTTGATTGCCAGAGGAGCAGGGCGGATATGCATATGGCAGCCAGTTCAGATAAACAAAATTATTATTACCGGTTAGCACAGAGCAGAGATCACAGACACACTACCCACCGCCAGGAGAGAAGAGGGATGCTGGGAGGGAGGGGGGCAATTACCCCAAAATTACATAATCAGGCCCTGATGGATGAGTCCCTCCTTCTCTCACTCCCCCTAGAGTGCACCTCCACAAATGCAATAACATCAGGGAAACAGAGGAATGTGTAATGACTTTTGGTTTAGTGATAGTGGGCCACTCTCTCAGTGTCTGTCGTCATTTTACTCGCACTCTCATTCTCATTCTCTTTCTCTCTCTCTCTCTCTCCCTCTCTCTCTCTGACACAGTTTGTCTTAGCCTCACTGTATTCTTTATTCATTTGCTGACATTAAGGGTCATTTTGCGAGCACCCATTATAATGATAATGATCATGATAATCTTTGTTCCAGAGAATTAGTTCTCTATACTTTTTCCTCCCTCACACTTAATGTTTTACTGCAAACGGGAACAACTTGTATTCACCCATCTGTAATTAGACAAAGCAGGTGTAAGGCATTGTTCAGCAGAATAAAACACCAAGGCCTCAGACATGCAGACAGTCAAGACCATGAAGATTCACAGTGTGTTATCCTGTGAGGAAAGTTCAGGCACAAATTACAAACTTGACCCTGTGTTCGTGCCTGCGCGCATGATGATTTTGGAAAGCATCTCATAGGGAATTCATGCTGGAGACTTGCTTGTATAAGACTGTTTAGTGGGAGATGAGTGCTTGGCTGACTGTAACATCCTGTGCTGTATACAAAACGGAGGTGGGATCCACATGGCTTACCCCTGGAATGCAAACAACAGCTCAACTGATGAGACGCAGGCACTGTTGGGCTCCTTTGCTGCCACTAGATGGCACTGTGTAATAGAAGGGGGGCTGTTGCTTTACCAGACTAGTTTGGCTAGAGCTTGAAACCAACCTTCTGTAGAGCAAACTTAATGAAGCAGCGGCACAACACAATGACCTACAGATCCATCCCAGCCCTAGGCTGATGAAGTGTGACTCAAGAGCCCAATCTGAATTGCCTGTGGAATTCTAAGTGTGTACTAGTAAGACATGCACTTTGAATTCCAGAGACGGGCCTCTGGATTGTGACTTGCACGACCACACCTGTATTACCATGTGTCCTCCAGCACCAGCAGCATCAAGAGTCTGTTTTGATGAGGGAGCGATGAATAAACATTCAGGAAGTTGTGTACATGTACATTTACCTCCTAATTTTCCCAAGCAGATGCATTTCATGGTTTGTTTATTTGAGGTGCACTCAGGGGATAGGTCTCAATATGAATTTTATCATGGATATTATTACACAGCACTACTGAAGTTGTCTTTAAAATGCCATACTCCCTCATATGATCTTTCCAGTTACTTAAAGCTTGTTAGCCGTATTAGATTTTGCGCTACTGCCTGCAAGGAGTTTGAATTGATGAGGAGGTGGAATCTGCTCTGTATGTTATATCAGGCTGAACGTTTATGTACAATATCAGATTTTTAGTTAAGCTTGCATCAAAAGTGCATCGTACTGACTTTCAGTCAGTATTGATTTCCGTGGGTGTGGAGAGGCACTGTGTGTGAGTGTTTGTGTGGAAAACACTAACTCCTCTGAAATATCCTCTGTGGCTTTATAGACTTCAAGGCAAATCCCTTCTCATCTAATATTCATTTCCAGTAGTCAGAAGCAATAACATGATCGATTACTGTTGCAAAAGACCATTCAGTACACATGTTATCGTTTTCATCCTTGCACATGCCAAGGAAACTTTAAGTCTTTGCCTGAATTATATGTGAGGCCTTATGTGCTGTTTTTATCTGTCCAATAGTGATCAATGATTCGTGAAAATAATCCTCCACAGAGAAAACAGGAAAAATTGCTAGAGGGATCACAGAGCCAATCAGATTCTGAAAACATTCCCAACAGTCACTATTAGCGACACCTACACACACATCAGAAATCTGACACACTGACAAATATTTCCCCCGGAAATGATGATTAACAGCCACAATGGCATCCTCCCATGGGGCCGAGCCTGCTTCAAGAGTGAGCTGTTCTTGGGAGCTGAGCTGAAGAAAGGATTTGCTCCGTCACACTGATCACCAAACCGTTGAACATTTTCCCTCTTTGATCCCCTGTCAGATGTTTAAGGCAATTGAATTTGTGATTTAATTGTTAGGGTGGTGCCGGGCTAGTTGCTGCATGTTTTCCCAGGCGGACGTCTCTGTGGAACTCCCCTGGGCAAAGAAAACGTCAGCTGTCACACCACTCATTAAACGATGCACATCTAGTGCAGCCTCTGCAGCAGACAGCTGTTTGCTTAAAGAAAAGAAATAATGAAACATGTTGCAGCGACATGTCAGTGATGTTCCGAATGAACAGCCATGTTCACTTCTTTGGTTGCCATGGTTATGATGGCTTTCTTGGCAGCTGAAGGCGCCAAGTTGCTGGTGCTGCCACTCTCTGCTCCCCTCCCTACCTCCTTTTCTCCGTCCCTCCCTCTATCCCTCCTCCTTTTCTGCCCGCCGGAGACTTGTAGCCCAAATGCAGCCCCTGCTGGGCCTGACTGACTGAAACACCTTCTGCCAGTCCACTTAAACAAACCGCACTTGCTGAAAAGCCCTGATTGGATCCCCCGTTGCCACCAATCATCCAATCAGGGTGTGGCGCAATCCCCTCCCTACTGCGCCCTGTCTGCGGCTGAGCTTCTGTCCCTTTGTCCCGCCATGCTCGGGGCACCATGGCGAACAGGTAAACAGCTGTCCCGCGGATGCCGGAGCTGAATTTTCCCGGCCTCTCTCCGTCAGGTGGCCTGGCTCATTTTGTCCCTCCCGGCGGTGTTCCGATTCCAGCCAGGCAGGGGTCCGGGCCTCACTCCGGCCTCAGAAGTGGCTTACAGATTCCTCGATTAGAGCAGCCGTCTTCCAGGTCACGAATGATGGGAGGGAAAGAGGACAGTAGCTGCGGATGGCAAGCTTTCCTCATAAAACCTCCACTGCGTTATCTCAGCGCAGCCTATTACGGCAGCAGCCATGCAGAGTTCATTAGCCCCAGTGCTTTAACTAATCCACCAGCACTGAGCAGGATTATGTCAGCTTTATTCAGCAGGAGTTACAGATAGACCGACTTATTTAACAGCCACCATCTTAAAGGGTCGACTCATACTTGCAGAAATTCCCTTCAACTGGTTGCACGACACTGCATGTATTAGCCAGGGATGCAAAGTTGTAACAAAGGTAGGAAAGGCCTGAATCCGCAGAGCAGTGGTTAAGGTGGTCAGAAGAGCATTGCTGAACAGGTGTTGTCCATACTGTCATCCATGTTTGAGCATTGAAGGGTTCATGTGTATTATTGTATAATGTGCCTGAACATGAAAGTGACTTGTCATTGTGAACACACTCAATCACACACAAACAGCACCACAATGAAATCTGACCTCTGCATATACATGTGGACACATGGAGCAGTGGGCAGCTATCAACAGCACAGTGTAGATCCTGACCTTTAAGTCCTTCTGCCCTATAGGGACATGATGTGAGATGTTTTTTGTTTGCTAAAATAGATCCAGTATTAGCTGAAGGTTTACTCTAAGAGCACTGCCTAGTGCTCTTCAAAATTCTTTGTGGTTTGAGTGAAAAACGATGAGTCTTACTCACTCTTTCTCATAAGGCCTTGCCCAAACTGCTCATTTAACATTTTTATATTTGATGACAAACACATATAATTTAGGTCTAGCTGTACTCTCTGTCTTTCTCAAGGTAAAGAGTTGTTTTTCTCTCTGCCTCAATGTTTTTTTTTCCTTTTTCCAAAAGACCGCTGAAACTCGTCCTTGTGCCTCTCTGTTTGTCCCTTGTCTTCATCATGGGCCTGGGCGTACTTATTCGCCTCCTATTATCAGCAGCCATTGGGCTTGATAAGAGGGCTGAATGAAAAGGAACTTAACAAGACAAGGAGGACTCCTTTCCATCGCCACCCATCAGCTGCTCCAGGGGGACGATGCAGACGGCGGCCTTTTGATGGAGGACGACTCGGCCTCTGAGAGCCATTGATTTACGCGTGCGGATTGTGCTATTTCATTATGGGGCATTTGTAATTTCCTGCAGGCCTGGACTATTACTACAGCCCTGCTTCACAGCATGCTGACCATGAGCCGAAAAAGAAAAAGCAAGAGAGAGTGAGAGAGAGAGGAGGGCTGAAGAGGAAAATAGAAGAAAAAAAGGGGCAATGGAGGGAGGGGTGCACATTTAACCATTAGACAGTAAAGCCTGAATATGGGAGACACAAATCAGGACAGGAAAAAGCAAGGTGCGAAACGCGCCATTGCTTAATTACCACTACTCTACTCTGATTAGATGTAAGGAGATAAAAGCTTGGAACTAATTTAATCAGCTCTTTGTTCAACCAAACAGCCGCATTCTTCCTCTTTCTCTCATTCTCTTTTTTTCTGTCCTAAATCCATTATGGGGAGGCAGTTCTTTATGGGCTAAACTGAAATCCGCTGTGTTTTTTCTCTCCCATCCTCAGCTTCATGCATTAGAGTGCTATTGCTGGACTCGTCACCGCATTAGTCTGCACCTTTTTGTGAGCGTATGAGCAGTCTGGTGCTTTAAAGATGCTGAGATGTATGCAGTTCGCGTTAGATTAATTAAGGTGGGCTTGTGCTGGGATAATCTCTACTGGTGAAGTTTCCCATTTAATGGACCATAGAAATGGTCTGAACCAAGTCTCGCTCTTGTAGGCTGAGTGCATTAACTAAAAGGCCATTGATTACACAGTAAAACAGTGCCCTTTCAGAGACAGGCACACTTTTCCTTGATATGAAAAACCACATATGCTCTTGCTCTAATAGATGTTGTTGGGGTCTCACAAAGCATGAGCAATGGGAATGTTTTTTCCTCCACCATGGTCTCAGATCATCGATTTTCACAGATCACCCCAGGGAACAGGGTTCGTTGCAAATGAGCCGAAAGCCTTTCTTATGATGGAAAATAAAGGCTACTTGGAACAGAGTGTAATGTATTTAAAGTATATTCATTTATCAATATACAGAGCAGAGAGGAAAGTAATTGAATTGCATAATCAATGCAATGTTCTCTGCCGTGCAGTAAGACATAAGTGAACAAAAAAAAATCTGTCTAAATGAAAATACCTGTGACTGCATCTAAACTTCATTTCAAATGAGAACTAATTTTGAAAATTAGTTGATTTTGAAAAAATAAATAAATAATATATTATCAACTAATAATGCTGAAAGCAAGTCATTTTACAGCCAATTTGACATTTAAAGAAACAAACAAAAAAGCTTTAAAGACTGACATTTTAGTTTCCCATTCTGTGCAGAAATATATAAATAAGCTTTTGAAAGAGAGAATTTGGTCTTTAAGATTTTTAAGTGCACATTGATTGTTCCCTTTGGAGTAATTACACAGCGTAAGTCCAGAGTGTAGGGAGAAGTTTGAGCTTAGAGCGCCCTCTCATTAAGCACTCTTTCTCTCTCACCTCGTCCAGAGCGAGCACTTGATTTCAGCTCTTGCCTCTTTCTTTAAGACCTCGAGACGCCGCTGAGAAGTGCGCCTGGGTTTCAACTGTACGCCTTTTCAAATGAAACAGCTCAAACTGTGCCAGAAATGAATTTAACAGCTTGAATCAGATGCCATGGGGCCTTTGCCCAGACCTTCTTTCCATTTGTATTGTTTCCTGTGTTAATGAGGGGAAGTTGTCATCAGGAGGGGTTGGAAAAGGGAAATGCCAGGACCAGGCAGAGCTGAACACATGCTCACAAAAGGGAGCTGCACTTACTGTAGAGGACGTATTTGTTCCATGTTTCTACTCTAAGGCAATAGTGAAAGACAGGGGTGAAAACCCTGACAGAAGAGAAGATAAGTGGTGCTATTATTTTAAATGGACAGGTCTTTTTTTTTGGAAATCTGAGACATCTGCATATGTTTTACAGTCTTAGTACAATGGTAAATAAGGCATATAGCTTTCTGCTAAGAAATAACTACAAGCAAAAGGTAATTACACTGCACTCTTCATAAATTAATTGCTTTTTGGATATCAATAATTTGTTACAAATATCATTAATTGCAACATATTTTTTGCAAATGAATACGCAGGCATATACTTTCATTTAAGTATTTATTCAGTTCAGCTATAAGATTAATACATCACACTACACTGAAACATTAGCTTGGTAAAGGCTACAGTTTATGCCAAAATATTTGTCTTGGTTAGTAATGCTCAAAAAATTGCACTAAATAGCAACATGAATGTTTTTCAGGAAGTTGAAGAAATTAAATGTTTATTTAAGCTTCCATTCATTATGTTCAGTAAAACCAACATAATTTACAGCACTCGACAGCAGCACTGAGTTTGCCTGCAACAGTGTGCACAAAAAGTTCCTCGATAATATATACAGGGAAAAGTGTTTTCACTTTGTTGCCACAGTGTCGTATGGGGAGAAGCCAAAGCAAGCTGTTACAATCCCATAATTCAGCTTTTCTTTTCTGTGTCGTTCCTCCTCCCCCCAGAATTCTCCACCAAACAGGATTTTCACAGGAACTTAAGCATGAATGTTTAATTAGCTGCAGCTGTTGTGCAATGTGTGCATCTCTCTGTGGCTGACGCTAACCTTACTCATGGGCCTGGATCACACTCCATCATCACTCTAGGCTTGCTGTCACATCAACAACATGGACAGCAGTGTCTAAATGGTCAGGTTGAGTTCCTGCATGAGCACACCCATAAAAATGTATCCCATAAGTGAAAACATGTTTGATTCTGTAAAGATCTCTTGATTGTATTTGCTTGAATGTCGGCCCTGTTCATCTCATTTAATACTGACTGCTCGGGGCTCGTCAGCACCTGTACTTACTTATTACATCTTAGATTTAAACACGGATGATCTGTTGATTTATTCTGCCTGTTAAACTTCTCCAGCTCTTGATTTTTTGCAAACAAAACATGACATACCTATTACAGTCAGCTGTGTAAACATTTCATGACAAATGGCCCATAATTACTTGGTTTAGCATTGTTAAGTTAACATAAATTTAAAGTTTTTTAAAGTTCATTATTTATTAGTGATGTGGAACTAATGTGTGTGCAGACCCTTACTATATATAGGATTAGAGATGCACCAGTTAAGGCTCTTCCAAGGTTTTGCATAGCTTGGTTTTATTTAATAATAATATAACATATTTTTATTAAACAGTCACTTAGGAATAGTGTTAGTAATTTTGCGTTAACACAGCTGGTAAACATTTCTCTCAGGTTGGTCATTGTTTACAATGCAAATTAAACCCTTTTGCATGATACTTAGGAAAATTGTTTGTAACATTTCTAAATATTCTACATTTTACAGTGACTCAGCCAGGAGACAGAATGTGGCTGACCCACTGTGCTGATTAAAGCGAAAGGTTCATGCACTTTCTCTGTGGCGAGCTGTTCAGAGGGGAGTGAGTGGTAGGGGAGGTGACGCTCAGTAATTGAGTCCCTCTGAGCCCTTTTCTCCAGACCATGGCCGTGATATTGCTCTTCTCCTCACATAAATCCCGCAACTTATGGCGGATAATCCCCTGACAGCCAAATTGCCTGAAGGGATTTTGGGTTTTGTTTTGTTTTTTTGTTTTTTGCTTTTTTTTTCTTTATGACAAGCCAATTTGTTTGGTCACTAGACTTTTCCCTAGCCCCCAACCCACCCTCTCACCACCTCGCATCCTTCATATTCATCCGAGGACAAAGAGAGGTGAGAGAGAAATCAGTTTCATTTGGTACACCCACTTCCCATCGTTCTGAAGTGTCTGTATTTTTCAGGCACGGCTGGAGCTCTCGTCTTAGAATATGGTGTTGCCTTTTCCCATTGTAGCCAATTACCTACTCCCACTCCTGGGGGCTCTCCAAGAGCCATACGGCGATAACATTGTGCCAAGTTCAAGATGGTGTCATCCTGAAAACCATGGCAACCATGGACAGCCCTGTAGATCTACTAGGTATTCAGAAAGGATGATTGAAAGGTGCCCTTTAGAACGGTGTCGTTTACATTATGTTAACACTGGGTCAGATATAGTTATGTCTTGTCTGCATTTAAATATGTCACATTAAAATTCTTCATTTGAGTGTGGTTAACTATGCAGTGCCTTTGGATCCAAAATGCTATGGGCTAAGCAATGGCTACTTTTTAAACATAAGTAAAGCTTCTCATGGTGAAGAGCAGTCTCTGTGTCATCCTAAATTAACACTGTTTCACACCAAACATTTTGTCCAGAACATTAAAACCGCCTATCTAATATTATGTAGGCTTATATATTATAAGCCTACATAATTATATATAATATTATACTGGCGGCATGAACTCGATGTGCTGTGGTATCTTGCACCAAGACATTAACAGCAGATCTTGTCCCGCAATTTGTGAGGTGCTGCCTCCATGAATCAAACTAGTAACTATTAGAATATTAGTTTACCTGCCTATTTTATATTATAATTCATATTCTATTCTTTGTACAATTTTTACTTTAAAATTTCTTTTTAACCTATTATTTATATATATAAATGCACAGTCTCAGGAACGTTCAGG
>JBBPDA010000003.1:16969126-16998614 GCA_037974385.1 Arnoldichthys spilopterus | reverse complement strand
TCAGCCATGAAGTGACTCCACTTTTACTGAGACAAGAACGAATCCTTGGTTACAGAAAGACAACATTTATTCCTATATTAACAAATATGCAATCACACAAAGACACACAATAACTGAAAAGAAGTAAATATGGGGTTGGTACAGATATTGATAAAATGGCTGGAATTAGTCAACGTCCCTGAACAGTGAGCCTGGTGAACCTAAAACAACCCAATTTCGCAATTAATTAATAACTTTTACATCTTCCATAACCGGGCATTGAAACTTGCGTTGTTAGATCAGTTGTGATCACAGGATTAAAAGGAGTCCAGACATGACAATAACATTTTCAACCCTTTAGACTTCCAGTTTCCACACTTAAACAGTACCTCATCCCTTTAATTGTGGGGGATCATTGACTCATTACAGGAGTGAATATAGGCACACCAAATAGCATTTGCAGGAGGTATAATAAGTCCCTGGGTTTGTGTTGAAACTCTGGACTAAATTCTGTTTCAGAATAGTTTTCTTGAGTTTTGTCATGAGTGAGAAGGGGGTCTTGTGTGTAGGATTAAGGCCTAAAAGGGGTTACTGAAGCTCCATCTTGATAAAGAGGCATTTTATTATTTTATTATTTTATTACGCGTCCTTTAGTGGGTGCCCTAAAGGAGCCTAACAAGTTTTGTGCATATGTTTACTGAGCAGGGCATCCTATTACAATGGTTGAGAAGGGGTCTCTCTCATTATTGCATACTTATACATTTTCTGTGACGTGAATTGATCCTACACGATATTAGGAAATAATGTTTCCAAGAAGAGGTATATTTTGCAATGTTCAAGTAAGTGGTACATGTCAAAGTAACACCCACATGAATGCCAGGACCCAAGCTTTTCCAGCAGAAAATTGCACAGAGCATCACACTGCCTTTGCTAGCTTGCCTACTTCCCATAGTGCATCCTGGTACCATGTCTTCCCCATGTAAGTGATGCACACATGCCTGGTCATCCACATGGTGTAAAAGAAAATAATTCAGCATTCTTCTGTTGCTCATGGTTCAGTTCTGAGACCCACTTGCACTCAGGGCACTCGGGCTGATCTGTGGTTATGCAACCCCATATGCAGCAACCTAAGATACACTTGTCCAGAATGCTTTCATAGCCAGCAATATCTTTTACAGCAATTTGTGCTACAGCAACTATCCTGTGGGATCAGATAAGCTAGCCTTTGCTCCCAATACACATTAGTGACTCTTTGGTTGGTACTAACCACTGCATGTCAGGAAATGCCCACAAGACTTGCCATTTGAGACTTCACAAATTCAGGTTGAGTAGGCAGCAAGTGCAGGTAATCTTGGTTTTTAATAAATATTGATTTATTAAAGAAAAACACAAACAAACACTGAATGTAACCTAAAGAAACAAAACACGAAGCATAAAAACGCAGAGTTAGACATGAACACAACGAAGTACAACAGGAACAACAGACAATCCACAATACTAAGCCAAACCAAGGAGACTAAATAGGACCAGGAAACAAGAGACAGCTGACTAATGAATTACTACACATGAGACACAGCTGGGGAGCATGGCTACAACTAAACATGAGGACAAGACACCTGGCAGAAACAAATACACAACAGACACGTGGATACACAAGGGCATGATCGTTACACACGGTTTTTAGGAGAAGCCATCACAATAAGGCCCTTGTCCAGTTCTTTACACTTTCTTTTTGCCATTTTTCCTGCTTTCAGCACATTTGCTTCAAGAATTGACTGTTCACTTGCCGCCTAATATATTCCACCACTGACAAGTGCCATTGTAATGAGACAATTAATGTTATTTCTTCTTCCATCTGCCAGTGGTCTTAATGTTGTGGCTGATCGTTGAATGTCACATTATTATCTTTTGATGTAAAATGGTGGTGAGGATAGAAATGAACCAGCATAAAAAGATGAGGCTATTTTGAGAGTAATTGTGTGGCAGACGAAAGAAAAAATAAATGAGAAGAGAGGTCAATGCAGGGTCATGTATGTTTTTTTTAAAGGGGAAAAACTGGCTAAAAGAAGCTGAGAGAATAAACCATCCTTGGCCATGTCAATCCTGGGTCTCTCTGCTTATTCTCTAAGCTGTCTTCCTGGAAGAAATGAGCTAAGGTTTTTGTTCATCTTTTTTCCCCTTTGCACTTGCTGATGCCCTGGGAAAAACAGGTTTAGGCAAGAAAGTGAGAGAACAGGCCAAAGGTCATTGATCAGTCATGAACTTCTTTGTATGCATGGCACGTTCAAGGTCAGAAAGAGTGGGAAATAAAGAGAGACAGAGCAGGAAGGAAGAAGAGTATAGGGCAAGATGACAGAGAGAGAGAGAGTGAGAGTGAGAGAGAGAGGCAGAGAGAATAATTAAGAGTTGTAAAAAGAAAGGTAGAGAAAGAATAAATAGGAGGAGCAATAAAAGAAAAGAAAAGAGACAAAGACTATGGGAGAGTAAGAAAGAGAATGACAAGGAGAGAGAGAGAGACACACACACAGAGACTTAGCTTTTTCTAACCTCCTGTTTATCTCCTGTGCAGGAGCCTGACGTGGAGGTGTAGAACACTCCTTTTACAGAGGGGAAATGAGAACCGAGTGAGGAGGCAAATTTATCCAGGGCAAATGTAATGACTTGAAAATAGTGTAATAGTAACTGAACGGCCTGCCTTACGCTTCTTAAGAGAGTAACATGCTCTGCATTTGTATTCAAAAACATTAAGCTATAGTGCTGTCGTAAAGAAACCAGTGATGTGCATCAGACTGCTAGGTTGTTTACTAAAAGACCACTAGAAAAAGAGGAAAGACAAATACACTACATGTCCAAAAGTTTGTAGACACCTGCTCCCTTAACATTCCTATCGAAACAGTGGGTATTATACCCCTCAGGCTGACTCGTGTGGCAGCTCCAGATCATCCAATTCTAATGGCAATGCATTTCTAAGGCGACTGTAAAAGCTGTGTATGCAACTTAATTGATCTCCTGTGTCAGCTATGGATGCACCTTAAAGTAGCTGTATTAACTAATATAAAGGTCTGGCTGGACACTTGTGGACATGGAATGGGCATGTAATGTATCTCCTCCATTTTGTCAGCCCTAAAATATATTAAAGGACAAAAGTGTACAGAAATTACTTTGCCTCTGTGATGTTTAAAAACTGTCCAGGGTTTTAAAGTCTCCAGTGAAAGGTCACAACAGGTCAGAGTGCTGAAGCTGGAGCAAAGTGTGACCTGAATGTTGAGTTAAACAGACATTCTCTAACTCTGCAGCCCTGTGACCCATCAGAGCAAGCCAGCAGAAAAATTCAATTGTGCCATGCCACGCTATCTCCCCTCCACCGTCTCAGGTTAAAGAGGGCATTCAGCCCTCTCAGCCAAAATGGCCAAATTCAGCCCTCTGCAACACTTTATCTAGATGTGTCAAAAAATTGTCCCTGCTGAAAATGTTCTGCAGTGAAATGATTTTCCCTCTTCTGCTCTCTGTTTTATTTCTCTCATGCTGCCTCCTCAGAGGAGCATTCAGTGGCTTCGCAATCTGATTACTGAAACACACTGATGAAAAAGACAGCAAGAGCACATGAGCTCTGGCAGTTCCTCTGCAGCTTGGCCCTCGCTTAAAGGGTCAAAAACTAATCATTCAAGAACTCCTTCATCCCTTGCTTGAACCTCAGCTTTGTATGAACATCAGTGTGGATAAAAGAATATAAAACTTCATGTGGAACAGATGACAATGACTTGAAAGAAGCAGGTGGGAACATTCTTTAACATTATAGACAAATGCAGACCACAGAACATCAAATTCACTAATGTTTTCCTAATAAAAACATAGTAAAAGAAACTCTGCCATCAGAATGTTAAAATGCAATTTTTGAAACATTTTTGATAAATGAAAATTGAGGTTTTCAAATATTATCTTAAGAAAGTTTCTCACCTCTTTAAAAAGCCTGTGAAGAAAAATTTTTTTATACATTGATTAGCCATAACATTAAAACCACCTGCCTGTTGTTAAGTAGGTCCCCCTCATGCTTCTGATACAGCTCTGACTGTGGTGCACTGTATGTTGTGACCCCTTTATATCATAGTAAGCAATAACATTTTGTGCAACAGTAGTTTCTTTTTGGGAATGGACCAGAAAGGATAGCCTTCACACCCCACATGCATCAGTGAGCATTAGGTGCCCATGATCCTGTCACCAATTCACCAGTTGATCACTGACTGTTCTCTTGCTGCCTAATATATCTCACCCAACCCTTACAGGTAACATTGTAATGAAATAACTAGATAGTCTGTGTTAATGTTATGGCTGAGCAGAGAGGAGAGCAAAATACACATAGAACAAAACTGAACCAAACTAGAACAGCAAAAATCACCCTTGGTTTATTTTAACTCATGTTTTGTTAAATTTGCTAGAAGGTGCAGTTTTCAGAATTGTTGTGAAACTAAATTGTCCTTGTTTGTGTACGTGTAGAGACTCCTAGGTACATGTAGATCACACAGAGGAGAGATGAAAACTATGCTCTGTAGTTGCTTTGTGGTCCTTCATTGCTGTTAGAGACACATCCGAACATTCACTGTTCACACTACAAATGTTTTGTTCCTGACCATCTCTTGATATAGTTTTTAGTGAATGAATTAAAAAGTCACCTAAATGCATTGGACCCTGTTCACATTTGGACTTAGCACTGTCCCCCTCTGATTGGGTCACCCAGGACATATGTTACTGCCAGTAATAAACAGTGCCTTAGAGCTGCGTGATACATTCAATTTCAATTTTTTTTTTTTTTTACTTAATTGTTCTAAAAACAGCCATCTACTTTCGCCTCATGCTGTTATTTGTCCTCAAAGCATTCCCTGGACTATTCCCTGGTTTTCATATGAACTGGATAACATATTCTGCATCTTTTCTCAATGGCAAACATCCTATCAAAAGAATAAGTCTAAAGTATGCCTTTTCTGAAGGACAAAAAGAAAGAAAAAAACAGAGAAATGAAAATCCAGCTTCAGATTCTGGCATCATTTGCACTTTTAATGACTGTAACAGTTGTGCTTGAAATAGCTCTCCTCTTTCATGTCGACGTCGTGTGAATCCTTAAGAAGAAAAACAAGCCCTTTCAGCACCACGTGTGGGTCACTAATTAACGTCAGGGGAAAAGAGAAGAACTCTGCGTGGATGAAAGCTCCATGACATGTTCAACCCAATGAAAAGCAGCCCATATGCCTCTAACTCCGCACTCTTTGCTGCAGCCGAACTTCACCCTCCATCCAAGCAGAGCTCAGTCAGGTGTGAAACATGACTGCTGCTCAATCAGAACTGAAACTTCAGCACATTTCTTAAACACTCTTTCTGCGAGGCTGAGTTCACTGTCTGAACATACAATAAAAGAACATTCAACACTACAGTGCAGGGATGCCAACTGCCATTCTGGAGTACTGGTGCCCAGCACCTTTTAGCGATTTCCCTTCTCAAACAAACCTACCACCTTCCAAACCAACTTCATCTCACTTGTTCATTGCCATGTGTTAGGAGAGTGTTTAAGAAGGAGATATACAAACTGTGCTGGATACCAGGAATCCTGCTTTAATGGGATGTCCACTACCAGCATTTTAAGTTAATTTAGATTTTTCCAGTCCACCTCGAATGGGGCATTGGTTACACCCTAGCACATGTAGGACTGGTGCACCTCTTAAGGTGGAAAAGAAAATTCAAATAAAAAAGCTGGTGAATAAGAAATCCGTTGCAGCCTCACATGCTGTTTGGCAGCTGTGGATGTTTTTCATTTGTCATCCTCGAGGGGGCAAGCTTCACCACCCTCTTGAGCTAAAATCCACCAGCAACCAGGATCAGTGGCGCTCCATTAAGCAGACCTTTTAGAAGCTCAAACTGTCTTCTTGAACAGAGGAGATATAAGAAATGGGAAAGTAAAGAAAGAGAGTCTAATCTCCCCTTCACTGCATATGCTACTGTATTCCTGTTTTCTGTATTTGTATATATATATATATATATATGTGTGTGTGTGTGTGTGTGTGTGTGTGTGTGTGTGTGTGTGTGTGTTTGGATCTTGCTATCTTCATGCACTTGCACCACAAGGTCTCACGTAGCTTAAGAAAATCATTAATATCCACCACGTCTAATCTTAGCATACAGGCAAACATCGGGCCGGAAGGATTAAACCTGTAACCATAGCAACATTGCACTCATTCCAATGTGGAAAAAAACAAGAGGAGGGGGCAGATACAATAGAAGTGGGGCTCTTTTGTTGCCTGCTGCTGCTGCTGAGGCCGATCGTTACCAGCCCTGAAAAGCTCTGGACTCCACATGTCCCCACCGTACACCGTCCCCAGATGTGTAGATTATGAGTGAGTCAGGGCATGTCCAGACATGGCCCTGTTTCCTCGTCCTCAGTGTGGATTCAGTGGGTCAATATCTATTAAAGAAGACACTGAGCTCCCTCTACGCCACACACACAGATATATAAATCAGCTTATAGTCATATCCTTATTGGTGCAGCAGCAGTTGCCAGGGCCGGGTTGCTCCTCCATTGAATGCCTAGGACAAAGAGGTTCGGTGTGGTTAAGGCTTCTAATATGACTTCAGATGAAGTCATATTTCTTCATAAATGACTTAAGCCTCAAATATTGGCCTATTCCTTATTTAATGCTCTTTTGGAGCAGCACTTTAGTGTAACATTCAAAAATGTGGAGTAAATCCATTGCATTCTTACTATCCCACAATGGAGATAAGAGCTTGCCATACATGAATACAAGCTGCTGGTGCCTTTCATTTGAACTCAGAAGTTGGAAATTCCCAGCAGAAAGTTTCAAATGGGATGTCCCCTAAGATGGGATTTCCAAAAAGTGGGACAACCTCACCAAATTAGATTTCAAAATCCAAGATGGCTGCTCTTGTGCATCAACAGCAAATATGGTTCATTAGCACTTCTGTCTTATTTATTTCTCATCTGTTGGAGACATTTTTTCACTATAACAGTGTTCAATATAGTGTTTCTAAATTTACAGTGTAAAGAACACAACAATTTCAAACACAGATGTGGAGCTATTTCGAAAGCTATGTCCCATGCACTGTATGCTGCACCATTTGGGGAATGTGACATTTTGTAGAAATTTTAGCGCTGCGTTCAAAAAACTTTAGTAAAAGTAACTATTTGTCATTGTGAATACAGTCAAGCACCACAACAAAATATGACATCTGCATTTAACCAATCACACTGGCACATGTGGAGCAGCAGGCAGCTGTCAACAGCATCTGGGGAGCAGTGTAGTGTTGTTCAAAGGTACCTCAGTAGGGCCTGGGCTGGGACTCAAACCTGTGACCTTCAGGTCCTAAGGACAGCGTTCTAACCACAAGGCCACCACTGCCCACAAGGGAGACCGCATACTGCAATATTTACAAGGCAAGCGAATTACTGCTTGCACCACCGAGGAAAGGAGGGAGATGCACCATTCCTGGAGGTATTGCAATACCAGGTCGATGCGTGAAGCAGACAGAGCAAGCTCCTCTTCCGTCTCCCTGTTGTAAAAATCTATTTCATATGTAGTACATATAGGGGACATATCAGATATTAAACTATTAGAACAGATACTACACTTGATCTTAGCCAAAAGCCTGAGACGTGATCTTCTCTCTTATTTCCTCTCCGTCAGCATTTCAGAAACAGCATTAGTTTAGGTTCATTTTCTGCTTTACAGATAGACAGCATGTTAATGCTGGTAAATGAAACTCGCTGTTGCTGTTGCACAAGGGGTGCCACAAGGAAAGGTTCCTGGTCAAATCCTTTTCATTATTTATACTTTGCCACATAGCCTAAACTCCCCCTGCTATGCTAAAGACCCTTGTCATTCCATGCTGATTTGGAGCTCAGACCTGTATTCTGTAAAGCTGCTTTGTGGCAATGTCACAAAAGAGCTATATAAACAAAATTGACTTGGCTTGAATTAAAATTCTGGATGAAGGAAAATATCTTGCAGTTCAACACCAAAAAACTGAGGCATTGTTAGTAAGAGCTAGAAAATGCTTTGCTGGAATGTCTGATTACACTATTGACACAGACAACATCAATAAGGCCTTCACTACTTCCATACTCTCTTGAGGCATTTGTTTGAGCACTAACTCGAACTGCTTTTTTCATTGGACATTGCTGGTCATTACTCACACTTAGTGATGCCCACATTTCATGCTTTCATATTCTGCTGCATTGATTATTGTAACTCCTTTATCATTAGTCTCCCAGCTGAGATCATTAACAAACTCTGGATTTTTCAAAATTCAGCTGCTTGAGCAGGGGTGGGCAGCTCAGGTCCTAGAGGGCTGGTGTTCAGTTCATGTAGTTTCAATAGTCAAACATACTTACTAAGCATAGCAATTAACAGGCGACTTGAACCGTGTGTGTCTGAGCAAGGAAATGGCCAAATTGTGCCAGACACCAGCCCCCAGGACTAGAGTTGCCCACCCCTGTGCTGTAATGATCTGCACACATCACATCTATTCTTAGTCAGTTTCAGTGCTTGCCTTGTTCTCTCAGGTCATCCAACAACGGTCTACTTACAGTTCTTTATATTAGACTCTCATCTGTGGGTGGCAGATCTTTCAGTGCTTAAGGCATGGTAAGCATTGTAAACTGACCTTGGGATTGTGAAAGGTGCTACATAAATAAAACATTAAAACATTAACGGCAGTGGTGGCCTAGTGGTTAGGACCTTGCCCTTGTGAACTGAAAGTCACTGCTCTATGTGTGCACGTGTGCCAAAGTCATATTTCATTGTGGTGCTTCAGTGTGTTCACAAATGACAAATAGTCATTTTCATAAATAAAACATTATTATTATTATTATTATTATTATTATTATTATTATTATTATTGTAGTGGTGTCTGAAAACATCCTGAATAACACACTATTATACTATACTATAGGCCTACATTTCATCATGAGGAATGCACTTCTAGTGCTTTAAAGAATGTTACATTATGAATTTACAAAACATTTCCTTACTTTTCATCAATTTCATCTAATTGCTATAATTATGTTTAAATAAACATGCTGAACTAACAATCTCCCTCTACCCAGAACATAAAAACAGGATCAAAAAGAGGATCACAAAAGTGCTGTAATTGATTTATTTTCTTATTTAACTGACATTAGCTTTATATAAACTTGCACATCCATCCATCCATTTTCTAAACCACTTCTTCTATTTCTGGGTCGCGGGGAAGCTGGAGCCAATCCCAGCTGACTGTGGGCCTAAGGTGGGGTACACCCAGGACAGGAGGTCAAACCATCGCAGGGCAACACATAGACAGACAACCATTCATACACACATTCACACCTACGGACAATTTTAGAGTTTCCAGTCAACCTACTGCAGCCTTTGGACTGTGGGAGGAAACCGGAGCACCCAGAGAAAACCCACACGAACACAGGGAGAGCTTGCAAACTTCGCACAGAAAGGCACCAGTGGCCGACCTAGGGATCAAACCCAGGACTTTCTCGCTGTGAGGTGACAGCGCTAACCACTGCACCACTGTGCCGAACTTGCAGATCAATATCAGTTTATTAATTGAATACAGTACTAGCTTTTAAATACAATATTAGCTACAACTGGAAGACACTGAGGAGGTTAACCAAGAAAACTAAAGTGTCTAAATAATTTTCTTTTTGTTAAAAGACCTCCTTACACTCCAATTTTGTCTTTGCATTCAAAAAAGCTGTAATACCAGGCTTCTTCTTGCATTAGAAAGGGGTAAAAGAGAAGCAGAATGACAGGACTAGAAAGGGCTATTTCAGACAAATATTTAGAGTGAGACTCAGTCGGGCATTTTGACATCTGGTAAGCAACGCAGACCAGGCACCAGACAACGGAGCTTACTACAGGACTCTCCATCCAAACCACTCCATCTCTCCACACTAGATAAATAAGTAGCTATCCCATACACACAGAAGTACACTTCTAAATACAGAACCTTTATTCTAGGTTTAATGAAGTAAGTAAATCTTTCTGATTTACTAAAATAGCTATCACTGACAAACCAGGCTATTGATTAGTGTCTTTCATTAAGGACAGAGCTACAGCCTGCAGTAGGTAACCACCTTGCAGTGTATTACAATATAAAAGTCAGTCTACTTACTTTACCCCACTTTAAACATCCTTGTCAGGGCTAAACATTAGAAAAGCAGAAAAGCTCAATCTACTACTGTGAAGGAAGATACATCTTGTATGCTCATGTATATAAAAATGTGACAGAATATAATGATTTAAACAAAAGATCTTTTCTGTTTAAGTAATTGTTGTTTAAAAAGAACTCTTAAACAATAAGTCCAGATCTGCAGAGAAGAAACTAGAGGTAGTGGGGTCAGTGAGGGACAATTCACACCCCTTTGAACATTGAATAGGACATTTCACCTTTGCCCCTGATAAATCTATACTTATAAATGTGTCTGCTAGCACAGTGATGAGTGAATGTGTGCTGTTGGTGTATGAAATCACTCATGTGAATCTTGATTTCTGTTCCCTATAATGGCCGTTCTATAGAGTGCTTCTGCCTTCCTGGTGTAGGCACTGGTGGTAGGGGATCATTTCATGCACAGCATTAGGCTGCTGCTACCGTATTAGTATCCGTATTAGTAAGTCTAAAATGTAACAGCAGCCTACTGAACATATTACAGCATCCAACGCTGAAATAGGACACTTCTATATTTAGTGTGATTTGCCACGCTTTTCATAATTCTTCGCTTTGTCACTGCTGAGTGACTTCTCCTCAGAGGTTAGGGATGAAATAACACTGAGCCGATGTCGAATGTGTTTTCTTTTCCAAAAGCTACAGGGTCAAGTGGAATGTCCGGATGATTCTCAATTTTCAATTAGTAAATTTGCATAACTAAATTGTCTGCGTTCGGACTATAGAATACCATCACGACTGGGACCCTCGTATGAGGATGGGTGAAGATGATGGTGACCTCTGGAGAGAGAGAGAGAGAGAAAGAGAGATCTAAACGCTTCATGTGATTCCCCGCCTGCCTGGTCCACATCTGCTTCGCCATAAAAAAGAATAAATTGCCTCATGCATGAGAATGTTTTATAGTTTTTTGTGGAGTGAAAGCACTGTGACCCCGGGAGTCAGTGTTTCATTTTGTGCCCGCAGATTAACTCACTATTTTTTCTGCCCTGGACCCATGGAACCAAATACGGTTTATTCTGGCCAAACAGTCTTTGAGGGAAGCCTGGGGAAAACTAATGGGATTTCAGACATCAAAATTCACTACATTACTAAACCCTTTCCACTGCTATTTCTCTTTCTCTTTGCAGTTTGCTTTGTCTCTTTATTTTATTTCTTTTCTTTTTTTTTCTTTTCTTTTCTATTCCATTCTTTCTTTTTTAACAGATGCAGATAGGGACGAGCAATAATTATACACTACAATTAGGCTTTTCTATGCTTTAAATATATTCTGTTTAATGTTGTCTGTGTCTGATATTCTAATATGTCTAATATTTTTTTTTAAGAAAACCTGTTCTGCCTAAAGCTGCAGGACCTTATTTACCATAAAATACAAAGCCTGAACTCTGTACACCACATAAACTCAAACTGGTATTAATGATATCTTACTGTGATGCTTTAAAGCTGAGCACAATGATCCAGATGTGATCCATGAATCTCCAGCATGTAAAGATGGCACGCCTCACATCTCCTTTAACTCAATCTGTGTTCCTTAGACTAAAACAACGACCTCAGCTGTGTATGCATTGATCAGCTTCACATCTATAATCACCAAGCTCCCATCTGCAGCAAAAAAAGAAAGAAAAAAGAGATAGAAACCACCATGGTTACAAATCCCAGAACTGAGATGAGGGTGATTTAACAATTTCTATTGCCAATTATGATGCACCTAATTAATTTGATAAAGGTCCCTCTGAAGATAGTTATAATTACTGCCTATTTTACCTTTAGCAGAGACGCAGAAGCCAAAAAAAAATCCTCTTATGTGACAAGGTGCTAATTTGGTCTATTAAGCACAGGTGCAAACGTGTGTGTTCCTGCAATTCTGCCAGTGAATAGGACTCCACAGTAACACTTGTTGGTGCCAGGTCTTTGAGGGTGAGAAATCCAGTATATTCAGCCCATTTCTGAACCAGACCATGAGATGGTATAGAGTACACCTCGCTGTATGCCATCTAAGACTCCGGAAGAATTTCTCAAGGACCTCGCAAGCGCTCTAGAGAGGAATACAGAGATGTCAGCTGCAGGAAAAAAGGGAAATATTGCTGCCACTCGAAACGTAAGACCATAATGGAAAAATGATGGAGGAGAGGAAATGTTCTCATGCTTTTCTCATGCAGCCAGAATGAGGTGATCTCAGAAGCAGTGACTGAAAGAGACAGAGAGATGTCTATGGTAAAAATTACTCATGCACTTCCATCAGGCCCTCTGTGCGTTAGATAGCAGGATTTCTGTTGTTCTTTGGTGTATAATCCCTTCAGGGAGGCTGAATAGAGATTACCTTGCAGGACAACTCCCTGCCAAATTCCCTCCTGTCCCACTCTACTTTCCTTTGTTTCAGTGGACTTTCCTTTCACACCCAAATATGGGATTGATTATTCGGAATTATGCTGCATGGCGGTGCTGGGCTGAGTAATGTTTTAGAATATGTCTAGGCCACATGTGAAGAAAAGGAAGGGTGCAGCTGGTTCATGTGGACATTTCAGCTGATGTTTAACCTCAGCTCCAACTTGAGCTGGCTTTCATTCTTAATGGGAACCAGACCATGATTGATGTAAGCGTTCATACACTTTTGTGTCATAGAGATGAATGCATGCTGGCACACTCTGAGACGTTGTCTGTGATGTGTCTTTTATTCTGCACTCAGCTGTACAGGTGAGGAAGAAGTTGGCAATGGTCCAGATTTGGTTACACCGAGTTACAATAATACATTTTTTGTGGTGGGCAAAGGAACACAGTACATGCAAAAGCTTAAAAAGAAACACGTAAAATTTAACAAACTTACTGTAATATTCATATGCAAGTTTTAAAAAATAGACATTAAAAAACAGGAAATAAAAATAAATACACATCAAGCATCAAGCCTGAAGTATAAAGTCATGTAAATATCTTGAATGCCTCTTTTGCTTATTTGTTTGAAAAAAGTCTGCCTGAGGTCTCAAGGCAGAAAATCTGACAAAAAATTAGTAGAATAATTGTTGATCAGTAAATACTAGATATGTTAAATTCCTCTAAAATGTATTTTTTTGTGTAGTTTATGATAGTTTTGCATATTAATGGTCTGCATTGTACAACTTATTACTGTATATAAAATAATGCACTCTATGAAACAATGTGCCTTTTAGGGTACAAAAGCTGTCGCTGCAATGGCACACTCGGGGGTGCTGTTTGTAATGTTGTGCACTATGAAAGGATATAATATTGAGTCATCAATATTATATAATATTCTTTTATATTATAACATTCTCTGAGGGCCCCCATCCATGCTGGACCCTTTGGAATCCTAACTTCTCCCAATACACCACCCCTGGGCAACCTCAGGGGTACTTTTACAGTGCTTTTAGTTATGGAACGAGGAATGTACCAAATTCCACTGGAGTTTCATAGTTTAGGTTAAACTGACTTAATAAACTTAGTCTTGACTTAGTGATGATCTTTTCTACTCTAAAAGGTAAATAATGGGAAGGTACAGATATGCCCCTAGGGAAAGAAAGTGAATATAATGTACCTTTTAAAATCATTTAAGGTATGCGATTAAACCTTAAGGACCATGTCTTACCTTTGAGGATACATTTACAATGTTCTTACAAAAACATACTGGGACAGAATTTAACCCTTTACCCTCCATTTTTCCTCAATTCCCAGTTTATATCACTTGCATTATTTACAGCAGATTACAATTAGATAATCCATTGATATACAGAATACCTCAAACGTCCAGGCAGTACAGGGTGTGTAATCCCTTTCATTCCCAAACTGAAGGTAATCTGTGAGATTCATTCTCTTGGGACTAAAGGTTGTTACCTTTACCAATGAGCACACAGACAAACAGAGGCTGTGGACAGAATTTATTTTGTCACAGTACATGCTCACAGAAATGTCACTGCTGGGGCAAACACCTGATTGAAATCTGAGACAAAATAAGTGACAATATTGATTTCTGTCTGAGACGAGGTTGCTGATGACTCTTAACCTAGTTCTTAGAATGAAGAGAGACCTTTCAACTGGCTGTCCTAAATGTAATGATACGGCAGCAAGTTAAAGAAAACCTACTAACCCAGAATTCACCCCCCCCACACACATTCAGATCTCTACTTTGCCTGGCCCATCTGTTTATCTCTGACCTCCCCTCTTCCATGTGCTTAATTAAGCCCTTTACTGTTGAATTGGCAATTCTAAAGGTAAGATGGATGTTGGTATGGGTAAAATTGCATGAAACTGCAAATTAGCGGGAAAATCTAATCTTTCCGTAGGACGTCTTTAGTGCTTCTTGCCCCCTGCAGTGACTCCTCAGCTGGGACGTGTTGAACAGACACATTGATTTGTTCCTAGGCTTTCCACTTCAACTAACGAACAGTGGGGATGCATTCGCACGACATCATGTGCACAATACACAAAGAGCAGAACTGCAGGGGTCAAGTCTAGACAGGCATCCATATGGAGCCGGCAGGCATATGTATAACACGCTTTTCCACACATAGACCTATGAGCTATGCTAACACAATCCATCAGCTCACATACTGTACATACAGCTTCAACCCTGCTGTTTTTAATGTGTACTACTTCATGGAGAAGGAGCTGTATGTAATTGGAAAAATATTTTATTGCAAAAGGTGAAAAAGATCCTGAACATTAGAAGATGTATATATATATATATATCACTTGACATGAAACTTTCCTAACTTTTTGGGAATTTCCTCCTTTGACTGAAACACCAACCCAGCAGCACCAGAAGCTGTTTTTGTATTTACAGTCCAAGCAAGCTCTCTTGCTACTGTTTTGTAGGCTTCTCCTGCAATGTTGGATGCAAACTGTTTTAGGCTAAATGCCATAGGGCAACCTTAGGCAAAACCCAAGGCTGACTCAAAGGCACTGTTTCTGTGGGTATTGTGGCTATTACAATACTTATCATTGTTTAACACCTTTATTTGGACAGTATTTGTCTAATGCTTGGTTTAAAACAGCATATTAGACATTAGAAAACAGCAAAGTAGCAAAGGCTTTCCTTAGAAATTACATGCTGCATCATACGCCAGGTATCTACCAAAAGTGGTAAAAGGATAAACAACTGGTGAATCTGCAACAGGGTCCTGGGCATCAAAGGCTCACTGATGCATGTGGGGAGTGAAAGCTATCCTGTCTGGTCTAATCAAACAGAAAAACTACTGTGGTTTAAGAAGTTAATACTGACTCTGATAGAAAGATGTCAGAACACACAGTGGACCACAGTAAAGGGTGTATGCTGTTGAAACAGCTCTTAAACGACATACTGTGACATACACCAGTTTTTAGTAGAGTAACAATAAAAGCTTTTCAGTGATAAGAATACAGTACCTACTAAAATGCACAATCCGTAGTCTATGCTCTGTTATTAAACTAATCCTTGAGCAGCTGTGTTATTCCAAGTCATTCTCATCTGAGGCTTTAAAGGAAAACAGGAGTGATTACAGTATCCACAAAAAGGATCCTGGGAGTGAATGGAAAAGTTATACAACCCCCCGCCCATCTTTGGAATTCACTGTAAAGGGGGCAGTTGTGGTGTGTGAAAATGGTAGGACAAGACTCTTCTGTTTGTCTCTTTCAAAGGAACGGGTGAGCAGTGAGGATGAATGGGACGGCATGATGCAGTAGTGGGACACAGGCAGGAGGTGAGCGGCTTGCCAGCCTGCCTCTAAAGTAAAGACGGGACGAGTGTGTTCACACAGAGAAAAGTGTTGGCAGTGCAGATATTGAAAATAAATTTGTGCTTAAGGCGTATAATCGGCAAGTATAACACCAATCAGAGGTACAGAAGAAAATATTCTTTCTTCATTTCGATCTGAATAATCAAGTACAGACATGTTTTAAATGTTCTGACACAAATATGTTATACGCTGCAGGGGCGTATTCAAAGTCTAATGCTCCTTTAAATGTCATTTTCAAGTCAGCAATGATAGCAGAATTGCAAAATTATTTTATAGGCCACTTTTCAATTATTCAGCTGCAACCTAAAAATGAATTCACTCGGCACTGCTTTCACTTCGGGGTCTAATTAGCAATTTTAAGCAAGGCACTTTTATTTTGTGACCCAGAAAAGAAACTCCAACATAAGCAGATTGCACTGAACTATCAACACACTTATCACTGTTGGCGACTGAAGTGAAGGTTTTTTATTAGACCTCTTCAAGTATGAAATCAATAGAATCAATAGAAGCTGGCACAGCACCAGTGACTGTACCCATTAATTTATATCAGGTACGTCCAAGCTTATCAACAAATATCCAATGTGGCTGCAGGTTTTCATTTGATTCAAGCAGGAGCACTCCTGATTCTACTTGTTGTTGTCAGCCTACAAACACCTGATAAAGTGATAAAGCTCTCGCTTTAATGGAACTCAGCCAAACCAGCTCTTTGCAGATAAGACTGGACACCCTGATTTAGTTGCATGATGAATGTTATTTACTTTATTGTGAAGGTGCCCAATATTAGTCCTGGTGATCTACTACTAAAATGTTTGGACCCTTAATATCTTAATATTAGAGTCAGGTGTGAACATCGCTGGTCTATCGCTTCTCAGGCATGATCCTGGAGATCATGGTCATCTAACGATATGTCTTTTCCCTACTCTGGCACTCCCAGTTCAACTCAGGAAGGGCTTAATGAGCTAATGAGTCAGATGTTTTGGGGTAGAGAAAACAACAAAATGTGCAGGAGAGGGTGGATCCAGAGCTAGAGATTTCCTCACAAAAAAGACTGCAATAATGATAAACTAAGCATTTTATATTGTTGTATATATTAATAATACATTTTATTTATAACACACTTTACATTTTCACACTGGAACCTTTATTTAACTGACAAAATGGAATATTCCACTGTTTTCACTGACCAATTTTAATGTATTTTGCAGATATAAACAACGTAGATCTGATGCCTGCAGCACACAGAAAAGCTGGGACAGAGGCATGTTTACCACTGTGTTACATCACCTTTCCTTTTAATTAGGAAACTGAGGATTATTGTTACAGTTTTCAAGCAGAAATTTTGCCAGTTCTTGATTGATACAAGATTCTGGTCTTCATGATGCGCCATACATTTTCAATAGGAGACAGCAAGCTGTTATACCACATGCAGAATGAGGCCTGGCACTGTCTTGCTTAAATAACCTTCACACATATGCAAGTCACCCATTCCATGGGTGCTGATGTATCCCAATACCTTTATAACTTTTTTACCAATAACTTTTTGTGGGTTTAAAAAATGATTTTTTGAGCAATTCCTTTGTGGATTTGCTAGTGTGCTTAGGATCATTATCCTGAAAGGTCCATCTCTGGTTCAACTTCAGCTTTTAGACATATGGCCTCTCAATAACTTCAAGCACTCTTGCAGAATTCACAACTGGATCTATGACTGCAGGCTGCCCAGTCCCCAAAGCAGCAAAGCAAACTCAGACCATAACATTTCCACCACTATGCTACACAACTGGAGTTCTTTTCCTGAAAAGCTGTCTTGGGTCTACACCTCATATGTTTGCTGTTACTGTGGCTGAACAACTCTATCTGCATTAATACTCTAATGTTCTTTTTGGAGAGCAAAGGTTTTTTCCTGATAGACTTCCCATGCAGGTCAAGTTTATCTCTTTCTGATTGCAGACGTATACACCAACAGTTGCAGGAGTTACCTGCAGATTCTGTGCTGTAAGTCTGGGTGGCTTCTTTTTGCATCAAATTTACACAATTTCCTGTCTAAATGTTCCACACAAAATGTGTTCAGTGTCTCAAATATGCTTCTTTATTTTAGCTATAACTGAAGTCTATGTCACCCAAAAAGACTACTAATCAGCTTTAAGCCTTTAGCTCCCATTCAAAACTACAGATACCAGCTCTAGTCACTCAACATGTCCAGGTTGATCAGCTACATTTGGGCTGTGGAAAACTGTGTACAATTTTTTGGTGAACCGATGAGTGCAGTCAGGTCTCTTTTAGCAGGGAGTATGCAAAACACTAATGTTACTGCAACTCCAGGAGCAGCTGACACAAGCAATACTGCCTTAACATACACTCCAGCATCCTGGTGAGCTCGAGGCCTGTTGTGCTATCGCACTATTGGTTCAAAGTGCATTTGACCAGTAGTCACAGACAGCTTGTAACTCTAGCTGTGCATGAAACATCCATGCATCCATCCATTTTCTAAACCACTTATACCATTGGGATTGGGTTTGGGAATGGCTTCAGCTTCTCCGCAACCATAAAAAGAAGAAGCAGATTAGAAAATGAATTAATGGATTAATTTTATGCTGTACTTATGCTTACTTTAACTTTTATTCTTCATGTTCATCAATTTTGTTTAATTTAATACCTTGATTTAATACTTACTAACTTTTTTAATTGTTCGTTTTTCTAAAAGATCTATTTACTGTGAAGCCCTTTGAGATGCATTTATTTTATGAAAGGTGCTATACAAATAAAGCTTATTATTATTATTATTATTATTATTATTAACCATGGCAGCTCCCAGGAGGTGAGCACAGGAGTCAAAGCTAGCAGAGCAGAGGGGGTCCAGGACAGAAATGGGAAACAGTGCACTGGCCCTTTAACAAAGTTCCAGTGCGTGGCCCTGCACAGTTTTGGAGAGAAGTTGCAGGGCAGAGGAGAGACTTGGAATGGCGAAACGACTTCATCACACAGAAAACACTGATACAAATGAGCTTCGATTGATGGGAGTCGTTTGTAGGTGCATGTTTCTGCGGGGGGAAAGCTTTCCAAAGGTGAATAACAGGATGGTGACTGCTGTTTAGCCAGCCAGCTCGGAGCCGTGGTCTGTTTCTCTCCCCCCCACCGCTCTGACTCAAAACCCGCCTGTAGCTCTTCTCTCCTTGCCCGTCGTTTTCCAGTAAGTGCTTTGAAGATTACAGGAACAACGTCTGTTCCGATGGCACTGAGTGAGTTTTGGTGAACTTTTTTTTTCTTTTCTGTCCGTGTGTGATGGCTAATAGAGAAAGCGGCGTAGCGAGAGCACAGCGCTAGTTAGCTTAGCCGCGTTGCTAACTCCAAACTCAAGCCTCCCATCCATCCATCCCTCCATCCCTGTGTGGGAAGATAGAAAGCACTTGTGGATGTGCTGAAAGCCCCGGTAACACTGGAAAAAGAGGAAAACCTACTGAAATCCAGTCCGTCAGCTTTCCCAGAACGGTAATTTAACCTGCAGGTACTTTTGTTATGGGTTTGTTTGGAAAACATGGTGAGGCTGAATGTAAATAAACTTGGAGCCGGACAGAGCACTTTACAGAGCTATACTGCATCAAAGCTCGCTGTGCTGCATTAGTTTGCCTCTTTTTGTTAAGACTTTTACGTAGTCAAAATCTGTACACTCAATTTCACACGTTTAAGAATTTGTATCGTTTTGTTTTATTAGCAGAGTCCAGCCTAGAGAAGTTGAGGAGCATCTGTATGTGTGAGTGAGTGCAGCCCTTGACTGTGGTGGGAGCACCTGCTGCTGCTGCCTCTGCGGAGTTAAAGGCACATTCAGACAAGATGAAAGTTACAGTAAGTTTCGGAAGGACCGGTGTGGTTGTGCCATGCAAGGAAGGCTGGACAGTCCGGGACCTTATTCAGCAAGCTACACAAAGATACAGGAAGCTACTCGAACAGGTAAGGAGGAGTGTTGAGCCAGTTTTTTTTTAATGCTCATTTCATGTTATGTCCACTTAAGATACAAGTTCTTATGAAGATTTTTGTTGAGGACTTTAGTTTGACCTTGGTGCTTAACGACAGGACAGCCAGTAGAGATTGCATTGTATCTCTGGATGACTAAATGCCACAGGGGTAAACCAGATGGTCATGACACACTGAGCAGTCACACAAGAGGACGGTCAGGAATTTGGCTGAAAACAGTTCATGAATTCATGCAAGGACAAACACTGCTCACTTGTGTTCTTGGTGTAGCCTTTGAGCTGAAATAACATTGACTTCCACTTACACTGATCAGCCATAACATTAACACCACCTGCCTGATGTTGTGTAGGTCTCGTCATGCTGCTGAAACGGTTCTGACTGTCGTGCTCTGAGAGTTTAGACCACAGTAGCTTTTCTGTGGGATCAAACCAGACAGGCTGGCCTTGACTCCCCACATGTATCAGTGAGCTTTGGGTACCCATGACCCTTTCACTGATTCAGCAGTTGCTCTTTCTTGGATCACTTTAAGTAGATACTACTGCATACCTGGAACACTCCACAAGACCTGCCAGATGCTCTGACTTAGCCATTAAAGTAAGGTCCTTATCAAATCAGATCAGATCCAAAGGCTCACCCATTTTTTTCTGCTTCACGCACATCAGCTTCAAGAACTGAGTGTTCACTTGCTGGTTAATTTAACCCCCCCCCAACAGGTGCCACTGTAACGACGTTAGTCAGTGTTCTTCACTCCACCTGTCAGTGGTGTTAATGTTATGCTGAACTGGGTCCAGTTATTTAGCATTAATTATGCTCTTTTGTGTGTTAATGAAACCAGCATTTGATCCGTTCTTTAAGTACTGGGGCATAGAAAAGCACACGGTGACATAATTTAGTATGATAATGGTAAAATTTCATATTTTCCAGCCCTGTTGCTGAAGCCCGATGATTCAGGTGTATGAGACGTGTTCTATCCTGCTCTACGTTAAATGCAAATGAAAGCTAAAACACACAGACGACTGACACTCCAGAGCCGTGACCCTTTGACTCCTCATCAGAGCTCTGCCCCGCTGCTGCTCAAACTCATATTGACTCCATTATTTAAATAGCACAGCAGCCTGAGAGGCACCCACTCTCCTCTCCACCTTCTCATCCCTGTGGACTGATGAAAAGGTGGATCTTTCTCTCCCTCTCCCCCCCCTCTCTTTCTCTCACACACACATATGCATCAGGCCATAGTCTGGACCCTAATAACCGATTGGTGTCTTATCCTGCATCCCTGTAGGGGCACCGGGTGGAAATGAGATTGCAGATTGCCGTGAGACTTACTCGGCCTGCAATATTGTGCGTTATTGCTCTGTCTTTAGAGGTGGCAATTTGACTGATGGGCAGACTGGCTGCCCTTGTGCTTTTTTTTTTTGCTGATGCCTGTATGTGGTGCTAAGTCTCAGGCCGCTCTGTATTGCATCATGTTTTGCATCACAAACTAATATTATGCAGGGAGTGCGGAAGGTAAGGGCTGTGCAAAGATATTGGTCCCATATTTGGTAGCGGTTTGGGTATACGAGTGTTGTATTCTGCTATGAAAGGAGTGGGTGTGATGTATGAGAATTGGTATGCTTTTTAATACTCTAGTGCCCTTACAGTAGTATTATTCTCAACATGGGCGCCTAACGGCTCAGTGCGTCCATCATCGTGCCATTGTGTGCGCACTCTTTTTTCTGAGAGTGTTATTTGCATCGGCACAGCGCTACTGGTTGTTTGTCCCAGTGGAGTTGGTGTGTAGGCTGGTCATGTACAAGCTGGACTCAGACTCGATGGATGAAGCTGTTTGGAGGAGTGTGATTGGCTACTATCTCCTGGGTCCCATTTGCAGGCCAGGAGTACTGTTTTTAATACAGGCCTACACAGATCGTCTTTACTGAGCTTTTTTGAGATATTCAGGGTCAGACTGAGGATGAAGTACACACACACCACCCAACTGCAACCTTTTCTCTGTGACTGTCACACTACCTTTATGTCCGCTATACTGTTTTACTCTTAAAGGTTTCCAGACTTTATACACACATGCATAGCAACCACATTTTCTAAGATTTGCTCTCTACCTTTTACACATTATCCACCCCCTCCCCCCCTCCTTGTTTCCTATACACACACATCTGCGCACACACCCACCCACATTTGGCTTACACATAAACTTTATGATTAGTAGTGGTATACAGCACAGTGGTGTAGGCTTTGCATGTATTAACTTTGATGGGAAACATTATGCTGTAGTATGATCCATCACTCCTGGGTACACACACTATCGATCTTAAATGATAGATTGTTTTCATTACAATTTCTGCTCCCCTATGAGACAGTATATGAATCAGAATATGAGCTGGCTGCAACAAATGCCCCTCAGCCCTCTTCTGAAGTTTCATTAATAGTGTTAATAATCATAGCTTTGCATTTATTCATGAAAGCTGGAAGACTTTACAAATCATATCACATGGTGTTTTTCTTCCACAGAGTTTTCTTTAAAAGTAAAAAAAAAAAAATTGCAGGTTGTCATTCTGATATGATGTACTCCCTCTACCTTATATTTGTTAGGTTTCATAGCCCACGTTATGATTGGTCAGGAGTCCTTTGGATATATTTATTGGAATGTTTCAAAATGCACACTAGCTCGTAAGAAATGTAGAATGAATAAAAGTGAATGACAAATGTGTTCCAAAAATAAATCAGAACCAGTAATATTTAGTCTTTGAATCATTCACACATGCAGCCCTTAATCAGCACTTTACTGAGACGCATGCATTCATACATGCCATGAAAATCCCGGTAAACCAGAAGAATTGTTCTCAGCACCAGTTGCCTACAGCTACTTCTAAGTGATGTACAAAAATACACTCCCGCATCTTTTTCCTCTTGTAAAAACTGTGAAATCACAAGCGGGCTGTGCTGCGTTGCTTTTGCATAGAAGCAGCCAGTTATTTTTTATTACAAAGATCTAAGTTTTGTTTCATCGCAGAGTGGAAGGCCTGTATCATAAAGGTTTTGTTGAGTTGAAATTGTGTAAGTTATTATTAGGGGAATGTGATCATGGTGATCTCTTAGGAAGGAGAACTTGTGAATTGGAGATATAGCACATTTACATTTAGTACACAAGGCTCAAGTAAAGAGAAAAATTGCTTTTTATTGTGAAACAAATAAAAAAATGCAAAAAATTGCGATATAATTTTCTCTCTAAACCGTTCAGTCCCACTGTACAGTGCAGTGGTTTGTTTGCAAATGACAGTCCTATGTTGTGACTGTTCAGGACTGGTTTTTTAGCTTTTCGGCAACCTGAACAGCAATAACATTAAGTATCATCTTTATATTCTTTTCTTTTGCAGTATTCTGCATCTCTGCTGGTCATTGGAGAGTGCTTTTGTAGCATCGTGTGGCTATCTAAAGATTAAACTGCTCTTAACATATTCATTTTGTCTTATTAATTCTTTGAGACCTGTAATTATACCATTATTTAATAATGAATCCATCTCATCCCTGAATGTTTAGGAGCTTAGTGATAATGAGAAGCTGCTTCGTTTTAAATTGATTAACTGTATAATAAGCAGACTGGTCTTTATCTGGACATATTGCATAGGCATAACATTTCTGTCTCTTTTGTTGGGCTTAGTCCATGTTTGTGTGGTAAAGCATATTTCAGTATGTAGCACAGTCTGGCTTCGAGACCCCCTCTCTCTCCAGATTCTCTTCATTTGGTTTGGATTAGTTTAACATGCAGTGTAATTGATCTTTCAGTGTCCACGCTTTGCTGTTTTACAGCTTCTTAACTTGTCCACATGTCTGTGAATTATAGGCCCTTGCGCTGGATGCTGATACAGGAAAGCCTGGTGCTCTGTGTTTTGTATTTGTAGACAGTTCTTTGCCTGGTGTCACAGCTTAAAGCAACTGTGCTGTGTGTTATCTCACCATGATGGAGTGCTGGGAAGTTGTTAATTACCAGATTTCATCCTCTGCTATTGAAGTCTCACCAGCTTGGAGTCTTTCATTTTTTTTGTTATGGTAATCGGAGACATTTTCCTGCAGCTGTGTAATTATGTATTTAATGTGATTCAGGATTAAAGTGAACTAAGCAATGGCCTAGATTTAGTTGCACTAATCTTCACCCTTTTTCTAATGGTGTCATATGTCTGTGTACGAGTGCTATCACTTTAAAAGAGCAGAATTACAGCTTTGAGGATTTGCTCTCTAATTTCTGATTTTGTGTGTATGTGTGTGTGTTTGTGGGTGTGGGTGTACTGTATATGCCTGGCCTCCAAGCCTCCGTCTTCCACTGTTTTGAAATATTCAGAGAGGTGTTTCCATTGACCCGAACATGTCACTTTCGTGCAGGGAGGGGAGACGATGCCTGTGATCTGGAGCCAGACTTCCAAGGAATGTTCCAGGCTTTGTAACTCCGAGGAGTTGTTAAAGAGTGGCAATGCCTGAGCACTCTTAGTCTGCTAACCGTTGGCCTGGAGCAATAAATGCTTTGAGAGGGAGCAGTAGAGGAAGAGCACAGAGGGGAGAAATGTGTGTTTGGACTAAGAGTAGAAGCACTAGAAACATTCAGAGATGGAGATTTGAGAAGGGGAGGTGGAGGAAGTGCTCGGGAGTCGCTCAGGAAGTTATCAGGCTGCGTAAAAGGACCACTTAATTACCCAGGCGAACGTAGGCCGGAGCTGTGCTGCTATTTTTTCATTATGCTCAGGAATGCCAGATGCCTGAGTGCTGAGCTGGCAGCCAAATGGGCTGATATCATCGAAACTCCTGGCCCACTGCCAGCCCAAAAAACAATTAGCATGCCTCCCCACAGAAATGGAGTTGGTTAGCATCTGCTCGCGAGAGTTCCAAACAAGACACATGGTATCTGGAGGAAACTTGCCCACTGTTATCTGGACTTCAAATGGAAGGGTACTGCTGTTTAGCAGTTAGTGATGTGAAGCAGTTTGGCAACATCCTTGTCCCTAAGGACTAAAGTGAGGTATTTAGTAGGGATTCATGTCCACCATTGGCAGCCTCTCCTCCATTGCTGTTATCTTATGGCTCATGGAGGACTCCACGTTACTCATGTCTCAGTTCCCTCTGAAAACTTGCTGCTGACAAGATGAAAGACAAACTACTTTCTGTAGTTTGTTTTCCTTTTATTGGTAAAAGTTTGATTAGATATAAGTAGATATAGGCGTTCCCAAACATCTTGATTCCATGTCCTACATACACTAAAGAGCCACTGCATTAGATACCTCCCTTGTATCTACCCGTTTTTCAGTGCCATTGACCATGTATGAGTACTTTGTAATTACAGTTACTGTCTACACAATAAAACACATTTCAAATGTTGCTCCACCTTGCAGATGTAATGCTACACAGTTTGTGTTCTTCCTCTAGACCTTCTTTGGTGGTCAGTTGCTGTCTTTAGCTTAAGCAGCAGTGAAGTGTGGTTCACCCTGTGCAACACAGACACAAACATGACAATACCATGTCATTCATCACATCATTCATTGTCCACCACCCAGATAACACCTCTTCACTGGTGGTCCTGTGGGAAACCACCGATAAACAGGGTAAGGGGGGTCGCAGGTGATGTGGAGTAACAAATGGGCTACAAATTGCAAGTTACAAAGTGCGTGCACCTTTATGCTAATAAAGAGCTAATGAAATGGACAATAAGATAAGATAAGATAAGGGAACCTTTATTAGTCCCACAAGTGGGAAATTAGTAGGCAATGAGTGTAGTTACAAAGCAGGTGCACCAAGTGAAGTGCCCTGTCAGTGCAGAGCGGTAGCTTGCAGTCCACTTTTACTCAATATTACTTTTTCATCAGTCAAGTAGTACTTTTGCATAGCATAATAAAACAAAGCCGTGTACTTCTATTGCTTGCACTGTGTTGGAAGAAAGCTGGATCAGTACAGTCTGAGAACCACTGGCATAGCCAGCAAAAAATACTCACTTTGTGCGTGCGTCTACTGCTGGGCTCAGCTGCTATAAAAGGCTACGTTAAAGTAGAAGAATGCTGCAAGCAGCACAGCAGTGATGTAGTTGCTGCTACCATTGAAAAGCCTTTTTAAAGCATGTTCTTAATGAAAAGGTTTCTTTGACGATTAAAGAACTTTCTTTAAGCCATATGTCATAAGCATATATACTCTTACTGAACTTTTAGTAATCTTTACTTTTAAGAGTGTATTGCCTTAAACATTATGCACCACCATTTTGGAGGCGGTGCACCCTTTTAAGGGAAAAGCAGTGTATTTTAAAGGGAGCTTTGATATTCCCCTGTAAAGCGTTCTATAAATCAGTGAGGCATGACTCAGCATGACTGCTGGAAATTGGAGTGAGAAACACACCGTCAGTCAGGCGGTTTCCAGAAACAGATTCCACTTCACTCCAGCTTTATGACATTGCATGAGATTCAGAAGTGTTTTTTGCAACTGAAGGTTGCAATTCTGAGCATTGCAACCTGGATTAAACACCGTTATGTTGCTTTGCATGATCGTTGGACTGGATTGATGCTATTCGCATGCTTTCTGAATTATCCTCCATACGTGTTATAAGATATCCTTGTTTGTGGCTACATGAACATTCTTTAGTGGCAAGATCATGGAGTGAACATAGGGACTGAAGTCACTGGGAGGACAATGGCCTATGCCTCAGGATATTATACTGGATATCTGTATAGAAATGACAGTTTCTTTGTGCGTTTGGACCAGGAGGGTCCCTGTGCCTGTGTGTGTGTGTGTGTGTGTGTGTGCGCGCGTATGTTTGTGTATGGTATTACTTCCTAATGAGCAGTGAGAGTACTGGACCTTTTCAGTGCACAGAGCTTGAGCTGGAACAGAGCAGCCAGACGTGCTGTCTGAAAAGGATTCTTCCCGTGTCTGCTAGACTCATTTAACTACTGATTAACCCTCCACACATACACACACTCTGCCTTGCAAATATTAATTTCATTTGTGCTGTACCATATAAAGTATCTCATTTCATTCAGGCCATAATGCAGCTCATAACAGAAAATGAGGTAGGGGGAGAGAAATCACTATGTTTATTAAACTCAATTCAGATTCAAAATTGGTATTTTCATATTTGACCAGAAAGTGCAGAGATGCCGTGTGAAGGTGGGAGATCATTCTGGAGATGGACAGCATCTCTTATTGCACCATTATCATCATCATCATCATCAACACCACCACCATCATCATTGCTGTTTATGAGGGTGGTAATGATTTTAGGCTTGGTAATGGACCCCTGACATCTCTGACAAAGGCAACAGCACAAATACAGCCGGAGCCCCGCTGCTCGCCACCATCAGCAGAAAATGACGGGCATTCTGCAGATTTCCATCATTTCATTATACGCTTGCTCCTACACACATGCCCTCATTCACTTGTCATAGAGCAGGAAATGATCCTTATTGTGGCGTCCTGCATCCCTCTAATAGTCTCTCTACTGGCTGGCACAGAGCTGTCATAGGCCAAATATCAGCAACCCCATGCCCTCTGTATCACCCTTGTCTGTGGTGCCTCCCTCCATTACTACATTCATTCAAGACCTGCAGGTCTGGCTGAGTAGAATCAGCTTCAGGTTTGCTGTCTGTGACATTTCTAGTTGTGCGACACTTTGATTGAAAATTCTTCTATTGAGTCGCTGCCAGAGCAGATAGGGGCAGATGACATGAACTCTATTTACATTTTCCACTAATATTTCTTTCTGTCTGTCTTTCTTTTCTTTCTTTTTTGTCTTTCTTTTCTTGTTTTCTTTTCTTTCTTTCTTTTCTTTCTTCCCCCTTCTCTTCCCCCTTTTCCTTCCCCTTTTCCTTCCCCTTCCCCTTTTCCTTCACCTTTTCAGTTCCCTTTCTCTTTCTTGCTGTGTTAGTGGTATGAGCTGATCTGTTTCATGTTATCTGTTGACAAAGACAACATTAATGTCAGGCTGAAATCAAAATGGACATTTTTTTATGTCAGTTCATGTCCCCGGTCATATTCAGTACTCTTCCTGATTTCATGATATATTCTAAAATATGCTGTTGTATGGATAAGAAAGTATAATGATGATTAGTTGTGCACCAGTTGGAATTTCTAGGCCCTATACAGTAACCAATGTTTAATACTGTTGTGAAAATTTACTGGTATTAGTATAGAAGACCAAAATATTGTAATAGACAGTTGTCAGAGTAGAGCTGTATTTCCTGGGTTGTGTGTCTCTAGAAACCACATTTGGTAAATCCTAGTGTCCACAGTCTAAACCTGGCTGAGGCTTTGCTGACAGTAGACCAGTAACTGCTGATGCGCCTCTGTTGTGTAGGTGATACTTTGCCTTTGAACAAGGTCATACAGCCTATATGTGAAAGTAGTGTCTAGGAAGACCAGCTGCAGCCACAGCACCCGAGGTCATGGGTTTGGAAGAATGGCACAATGAGCTTCAGAACACCAGTGCTTCAAAGGGTCCTACCTTTTTTTTTTGCCTAGAACTGAATGTATTTAATCTGCAGTGCAAATTAAATGTTGTATTTTAATTACACTCTCTTTTCATTTGTGATTAAATTCAGCTACATCTTATAGCCTTCCCCAGCTCTTTATCCTTGAATGGAACTAATGATTTTATTTAAATATGTCACAACATTATTAATGCCTATGGTAAATTTCTTTGATGAGGACTCTGTAGAAATGCAGACCTTTCAGTGGTCTGGACTGAGTGGAGAAATCTGCCGTTGCTGATTTAGTAGACGGGTCCATGCTGTAGGGCTGGATAGTGATGGATGGCCAGTTGCTGGATTTATTAATGCTTATGTCTGAAATTCTTCATCTGAACTGAGAAAATTTTTGTACTGCTGAGCATCAGCTTTATTTCTCTCAAACGGAGGAGAAGGGTTGTTCGAAATACTGAATATACAATGACCAAAGCAATGACACACAATGCTGGATGTAGAACATTTTTGGCTAATGTGTTAAAATTAGTTTTTTAATAAATAATTTGGAATAGTGTTTATTATTATTAATGATTACTTTCAATCACATGTTTCAAATATCAGTGTAGAACAAAATGTTCAGTAACACTTCACAGTGACCACATCTGTTTATTAAGACCGACTCAACTTGCTCGAGTATTTGTTTGTTACATTGGAATTTGATTCTGTACCTTAAATTACACACTTCATTGATAAAAGCCTTTAAAAGATTATATTCTTACCATGTGAATCATTTAACGGTTGGTATCAGGTTGGGTCACCTGTCTTCAGAGCGCAGTGCTCTTTAGGAGGCTATAGATGCTAAAAGAGCAGATATTTATTGTTGATTCTACAATTTGCTGCCTGCTTTTTATTTTGTATTGTGGTAAGAAGACTATACTTTCAGGGATAATTTCTGTAGTCTGATTTGAAAGTGTTACGTGTAGGGCAGTGGTGGCCTAGTGGTTAGGACGCTGCCTTTGGGACTTGAAGGTCACAGGTTAGAGTCCTGGCCCAGGCACTACTGAGGTTCCCTTGAGCAAGGTACCGTCCCACAACACTGCTCCCCGGGCGCTGATGGTAGCTGCCCGCTGCTCCACGTGTGCACGTGTGATGGGTTAAATGCAGAGGTCA
>JBBPDA010000003.1:16931495-16944253 GCA_037974385.1 Arnoldichthys spilopterus | reverse complement strand
TTATTTTTGTGACCATTTTGAGTTTTTCTTTCATTGACTGAAGGGTACCAACAATTTTGTCCATGTGTGTACTTATTACATGGTTAATGGAAGAGTTCACGTGCACTTCCAGAATGCATGACCTCAGGAGTAGGGTTGTATGTATGCAGGCCCAGTAATAGAGAGGAAAGAAAGCCATTTAAAGAGGAGTTGGAATTTTATGGAACTGTTCACAACCCCAATGGGTGTGGAACTGTGTGTGATGTGGGTGTTTTCCTTTTTGTTGCACATATATATTTAAACAGTGTACAATGCCTCATTTGTGGTTGTGTGCTATTTTTACATGCTATTTGTTGTGGTGGTATGCCATTTTGGACTCAGCCCTTGTGTCTATGAGAGGGAAAGCGGAGTCCAAGCGAGTCTTGTGCTGGTTTGGGCAGTTGGTTTGCAATATTGTTCACCGTATAGAAGGTAGAGCAAGCCACAGTACATAGGCTGTATTCAATATATCGTGCGTGTTATAAGTTTCCTAAAATTGCTGTCAGTTGGCTACCAACTGTTTTCACAATTTCACAAATAATTTATATTTGAGTTTAATCATTATTCTAAGTTTCTTAAGACCATTAAAGCCTTTAGATTTTTTTGTTTTTGGATTAGACAGATGAACTAGACAGATGAGTGCACTCTAAGTGGTTACATTCTGACAGCCTCATGCTTCTTTTGGGCATAGTAATGTCTCACTTAAACCTCATTTTTTCTGGTTTGGCCGAATTGAATGCAGTTGCATAGGAAAATTAGCTGGTTGCTGAAGGCCATGTTGTATAATGGCCCAGCATTGTCACACCATTGTGTTGTTGGATGAACCGTGCCCAACCCTGCTGTTGATTCAGTCTTGGCTAAATTGAACAGGCTGCAAATGCCAGATAATGTTGCTGTCTTTTGGTTTTTAACTAAGAAACAACATTGTTACAGAAATGGAAGCCCCCCCCCTCCCAATTTCCTCTGAGGAGCTTGAGATTATTACAGCAGCATTCCCTCAGTCTTTATGAAAGAGAAGAGGCCTATAAAAAAATCTATATGTTTCCTGTCACTCTCTTGTATGTGCCATATTTACGGTATTATGTTCCAAATGATTAATTGTGGCATGTTATCAGTCAAACACAATGGAACAGATGACTCCACCCTCCACCCCCTACCGACCCGGCGTTCTCGGCGCATGCTGCAGGGGGTAGGTTGGGGGGAGTTGACACTCCAACATCTGATCACGGCACTTTTAAATCATGTTGCTCATTAAACGCTAATGGAGGGAGATATCAGGGGCCTGGAGATGAGGTGAACAGAATGCGAACTCTTCCTGCGAGTTCATCAGACTGCGGCTATAAAGCAGGGTTTTAAATGGGCGGGGAACTGTGTCACACCGCCACCGATGGCACTTCCCCCTAAATCTTGTGGAGTGCTTCACCTCGCGTGATGACTCAGTGTGCCGGAGAGAATGGCTATAGGTGCATTTTAGATTAGATTGTAATGTTCCATTACTTTGATTGCTTACATGCCAGCATCTGGCGAAACAACAATAAAAGAAAGAGGAAATTGTATTAAATGCTCGTTTTAATTCATTGCGCTAATTTATGGTGCTGTTCTGCCTTTTATTTGCCATGGGCGAGGCTTTCGTAATTGCTTTTCACAGAATCTTGAGGCAGCGAGGTGGAATAATGCTAAAGCCTAATCTAATTCTGCACAGATTTTAATGTTACACAGTCACTTACGTGTGTGTGAAGCGGACTCGACCATCTGTTTAATGCATGGATTGTTGCCCCGCTGTAAATTTTTGAATCATATCCAAAAGTTAAGGCATCTTACTGGCAGCCTGCGATGCAGAGCAGGGAGTTAAAGCAGACCTGTGAAATAGAATAAAGGAGGTTTTTTTTGTTTGTTTGTTTCTTTTCTTTCTTTTTTTTTTTTTTGCTTTGTGTTCTCCAACTGCACCCATTTTTTGTTGGACAGCTTCCAGCTATTGAAATATGGATAAAGCTCAAAATACAGGCTAAGCTATATATTTTTCTTTATTCTTTTGTCACCGTCTCACTCTCTGTGGATGCGGGCACACTAAGCCCATTCACTTATCCCCCACCTCCTTTTCTCCTTCACTAATGCCTTGAATAATCTTTGAATCACATTTCTGTTAAGTGCGGTAGGCAGGGCTCTATATAACACGTATGACCCAGAAGGAGTGCGCGGGGTTAATTGGCTGAGTGTATGAAATGTTAAAGTGAGATTCTTAATGATCTTTCACTCTCAATTAAAGAGAAAAGTAGCACCTGGGACCAGGCAGTCGGCTCTGGTTAAGCGGCAGCGCTATTGTTGTTATTTCTGTTTCCGACTAACTCTGTCAGATTAATTAATTATCTGAACGGTTGCACTTGATTAGATGGTGGCCCATCAAAATTGCCAGCTTAAATTATCTCCACGTCAGTGCGAGCTGCACTCCTCTGCCTGGTATAATCACTGTTGACTTTTCGCTACTTTGAAGGAATTTCAGCGTATTAGTGAGTGATGTTGGTTTTACAGATGCTCTGTAGTGTTGGTATTCTGTCGGCTGAGCCTGTTTGGGGTTTAGCTAAAATGAATCGACCGCTTTGTGTTAACCCCTGTACATTATTCAAAGTCGAACATTACAAGTATGTGCTGCTCAAGATGATGAGCTAATTTGGAGTCTGTATGTAGAAGAAACAAATCAAGGCTTTTGAGGGCAGAGGTTACACGGCTGTTGCCGGCTGGCTAAGTCTAAAAGGCCTGAGATTTACATACATTGACATGGTAATTTCACACGGGCAGCCCTATAGTCTGAGCCCATGCAGATGGATGAGCCATGATAACAGGGTTTTCTAATTGCATAACCCAGATGGATGGCCTCTTTCGGCCTGCTACATAATTCCTGTCATTCACCTTGAAGAGGACGAGCTTCTTTTTCTGTCGAAGGTGCTCCTTTCTCCTGCTGCTGATCTGAGACTGGTTTGAATTATTCTACAGCATGGGGTGGGGAAGCCGGTTAATGCACAGCACTTGCAGTGGAGAAAAGCCAAGCTCGTAATTAGATCAGTGCGTTTTAAAGTCTGTAGCTGCTGTAGGCTTGGGACTCTTATGATGGTCCAGCATGTGTTTGGGTGATCGGTTTGACTCAAATTCATACCTGCGAACGTGCTGTGGTGAACAATACACACACACACACACACACACACACAATAACAGTCTAATGTTTTCACTTCATTACACTTGATCAACACTGTAATTAAAAGCTCTCACCTCAAGGCTATAGTACTAGAGGAAACCACCAAAGGATCACAATCATTACCTTCTGTTAGCGTTCCCAGAGACTGGCTGAGCTATTATTCACCCTTAAAGCAAAGGCCCCAGCCAATGTAAAACTTCAGCTGAGCTGGTGTGATTAATAGGAGTCAGCCCAAGTTGTGGGCAAAATGGAAAGTCATAGTTGTGGTTTAAGGTATAATAGTCCTAAATATAGGACTTTTGCTAAAAGGGTTCTTTATAAAAAATGCAGTAACAGTGGAACCTTTCATGGAGCAGTGGAACCATATTTAAGTTGAGTTTTTCCGAGTTGTATTTTTTTACAGAAATAAAGAATCCACAGAGTAATTTATTTTTAAGTCTTTATTAGGGCCAGGGAAAATAATCGATTCTTGGGTGCATTGCTTTTCTGTGTTGAAAAAATCTGTAATAGTGCACAATATATCATTCATACCTAGGCTAATGATTCCTGTCTGTAATGGTTTGGCCATTTATTATTATTATTTGGGTAAAACATTCCCTGGCCTAATTACACCCATGATCTTAATTCATATTTGAGGTCAACCTATGACCAGGGATTCATTGGATTCAACATGCTGGGGTCTCTTGTTAAATGTTTTAAATAATCACACACTTTGGATGATTTTCAACAAGACACAGAGTTTGGTGTTGGTTCTTTTTTCTGTGACTAATACAAACTTGGTCAACTGCTGGTTTGGTTGACAATAAGGGGTCGGACCTGTTCTCAGGTATGTTTGTAAGATGTAAGCTGCTATGTTAGTTCTGTTAGTGGCACTCACTATCCAGCGACCCTGAACATAATGATGAGCGGTTTAGTCTAGCATGTTTTACCTTTTTATGTTGAAAGGCTGTTAGCAGCAGCTCCGTTCTATATTAAGTCTGTACTGAGCCCATTTCTTATCAGTGAATTAAGCTGTTTAGTCATTCATGAAACAAAAGATCAGATGAGCACACACACCTAATTTCCTTAGCAAAGTATTGCACATGAGTAGGGTCACCCCCTACTACACCCCTGCGTGTTGTCTGTAGTGATGGAGCTCCATTTAGCACCTTTTGAGAACTAGCAGTGCAACATCAGCACCTGATCTCACTAATGTTCTTGGAGTTGTTTTTTAGAGTAGACTTACCATTACTGCAGCAAAGGGAGTCCCAAATTGGCTAAGCTATTTAATGTTGAGTGAAGGGAGAGGATGGCGAGAGAAGGGAGATGATGGTGAGAAGAGGGTGAGAGGATGGTGAGAGGATGGTACGAGAAGGGAGGTGATGGTGAGAGAAGGGAGATGGTGAGATGATGGTGATAGAAGGGAGATGATGGTGAGAAGAGGGTGAGAGAATGGTGAGAGAATGGTGAGAGGATGGTGAGATGATGGTGAGAAGAGGGTGAGAAGAGGGTGAGAGGATGGTGAGAGGATGGTACGAGAAGGGAGAGGATAGTGAGAGAAGGGAGATGGTGAGATGATGGTGAGAGAAGGGAGATGAGGGTGAGAGGATGGTGAGAGGATGGTGAGAGAATGGTGAGAGGATGGTGAGAGGATGGTGAGATGATGGTGAGAAGAGGGTGAGAGAATGGTGAGAGGATGGTGAGAGGATGGTACGAGAAGGGAGAGGATGGTGAGAGGATGGTGAGAGGATGGTGAGAGGATGGTGAGAGGATGGTGAGAGGATGGTGAGATGATGGTGAGAGGATGGTGAGATGATGGTGAGAGGATGGTGAGATGATGGTGAGATGATGGTGAGAGGACTGTGAGAGAAGGGACAGAATGGTGGAAGAATGCTGAGAGTATGGTGAGAGTATGGTGAGAGTATGCTGAGAGTATGCTGAGAGTATGCTGAGAGGATGGACAGAATGGTGAGAGGATGGACAGAATGGTGAGAGGATGGACAGAATGGTGAGAGAATGGTGAGAGGACAGTGAGAGGATGGTGAGAGGACAGTGAGAGGATGGTGAGAGGAGAGGGAGATGATGGTGAGAAGAGGGAGATGATGGTGAGAAGAGGGTGAGAGATGGGACAGAATGGTGAGAGGACGGTGAGAGAAGGGAGATGATGGTGAGAAGAGTGTGAGAGAAGGGACAGAATGGCGAGAGGAGGGCGAGAGGATGGCGAGAGGATGGTGAGAGAATAGTAAAGAATTTGTTTGATTTGGTGAAAATGTCTTTGCCGAAGATGGTGTGGGTGCGTGCGTGCGTGTGTGTGTGTGTGTGTGTGTGTGTGCGCGTGTGTATGCATGTGTGTGTTTTCCCTCTGTCTACCACAGTGGTGAACAGCTGGGTCGTGCTGAGAGGCAAATGGGAGTCGAGTTTGACTCACCATGGCAACAGTGACTGCGTTGGAAGAAAGAAAGATGGCAGGGTGAGGAGGCCCACTCCACTAATGACGGTGAAGAAGACAGATCATAATTACTCTGTCTCTCTGCTTCTGTTGTTTTTCTTAATCACTCCTGGCAGTTAACGCTGTTTTATTGAGATTCATTTTCCACACGTCTCCGGCGCTTTGTGGTCTTCAGCAAGTCTTAAGGAATTAAGTTCTCACAAGAAACCGTACAGGCATTAGACGTCCTACTCTTCTCCATGGAGCAGTTTCCATTCTCCAGATATAGACATATGCTCCATGCACATTCTCTGTGGATCATTGCATGATGCCACAACGAAATCAATAGCAAGTTTTCTTTGTGCCCCCCCCCCCCCACACACACACACACACACCTGCACCCACCCATTTACTGTCATCTGCTTTGCTCTGCAACCATTGTTATTGCTTCTCTCTGTTCTTAATCTCAGCTGAAGTGTTTCTCAGCCCCATAACCACATTTCTTTATTTTTCTCACACCACACACACGCCGCTGGCTGCTGGCTTTGATAGAGAGCGGGATAGAAGGAGAGAAGGCTCACAAGGAGGTGTGACCTTGTCTCCCCCCTAGAGAGAGAGAGCGAGAGAGAAAGAGAGCGAGATAGGAAGGGAAACAAAATAAAGGCTGAATCTGGGAGTCTTAACTACCCAGAGGGATTTTAAGAAGATATTAAACGTCTGAATAATACATAGCGAATACATATGAAAGGATATTGAAATAGATGTGCCATTAAGGCAGTTTCCAGGCAACATGGACCGCTGGAGGAGAGAGCTGAGAACTGAAGTGGACTCCACTTATAGAAGACTTTGCCTTACTGAAATATTAATCCAGGATGCCAATGCTCGCTCTGCTCTTGACTGTGATTTTTGCTTACCTCCCCTGATGCTCAGCTCTAAAATGCATCCGCATATTCTAATTGCCGTATTAAAAACTTTTAATCGGAGAAGCTGGTAAGCTCCTTTTGGGATGTGTTGGCTCTTTCAGCAAACATTTTTTTTTTCGCAAATTGTGGGTGCTTTTTACATCACACACTTGTATGATGCACCATACAGTTGTTACAAGTTTTATTCTTACCCTACTATCCATACACCCTGATACTGTAAAATACCCTAAAAAATCCCATAGCACATGTTCTGTATCGGTACACAAACATGTTTCTAGAGGGAATGTGCTGTGTGTGACCCCTAAGAGGCTCCATTGGAGGTTATAGGTGTTTCTTGTCCGGGCAAATGTGATGTGGTGAGGAAGGGTGGGTGGACTGCCTTGGGATTTTACAGCCACTTAAACAGCTTATGGGTTATCTGCTCCTCCATGCAGGTCTCTACCTCAGCTTAGCTTTCCTCTGACAGCTGAATAGGAGGAAACTTCTGTTGAAAAGCTAATGCAGCCCTAGGGAAAGTGGCCCTTGCCTGATTGGTCAGATGCTCACCGCATCTTCTGGTTGGATAGTTGTTGCAATAAAGGTTTTTTGTTTGCCGTTGTAACTTTTCTGAAATATATACAGACAAATAACGACATGTCTCCGTAGTGTGTGGGACCACCCCAAGCATGGATATTGCATCAACTGGTGTTTTAATTATAGTGTTGGAAAACAGTCAATATTTGATCATTTTCCTACTCATCAAACCATCCAGTAACCTCTTGCAGCCTGTTCATGGGGGGCATTGACATCTTGGAAGAGACCATCCCATCAGGATACACACGTTTCATCATCGGATAAAAGTGATTAGTCTGAATGACCTTGTATTGATTTGCAGTCAATAGTCTCTCTAAGGTGACAAGTGGACCTATAGCCGGTGAGCAGAAATGCCTCCCACAGCTTAACAGAGCAACGGGGCCCCCTCACTGTAGGAGTCGAGCATTCAGGCCTGTACCATTCTCTTGGCATATGTCATACATGCACTCACCCCAGAATTTGGACTCATCTGGCCATGTTACTTTATGTAATGAGGGGTTTATGCACTGCAGCTCTACTATATTACCCCTCTCTGTGTAGTTGTTCTTGACGAAAAGTCTGATCTTCTCCTGTGTTTGTCACCTGAAAAACAGCTGCTCTTCTGTTTTTTCTTACATATCGCTCTATGTAAGGGGCAGTAGTGGCCTTGTGGTTAGGACATTGCTCATGTGAACTGAAGGTAGCAGGCCCGGCCCGGGCGCCACTGATGGTACCGTCCCTGCTACTCTGCTTCCCGGGCGCTGTTGATAGCATCTGCTGTCAACCTGCTCCACGTTTGCATGTGTGATGAGTTAATTGCAGAGGTCACATTTCGTTGTGGTGCTTGAGTGTGTTCACAATGACAAATAGTCACTTTCACTTCACTTCACTAATGCTTTATGCTCTTTGAATATACACCTTCAACCACAATTTCAACAACACCTGCTTACTGATGTCTGTCTCCATAGATATAAACGCAGGTGCCACTAGTCACTATTACTGTTAAACTCTAGCCAGTAGAAGTCTTTATGCCTGAAAGTCTTTTCATTCATGTTTTAGTAACGAACGCCCTTTCAAAGTCATTTAAAACTTTTCCTCTTTCCACCTTAATCCGAAATTAAAGTCAACTGGGCCTGCTTAACGATTTTCTACATGTCACATGTTAACAGCTTAACTGTTTCATGTTAGTACATCTGTCTGGATGCATCTTTGACTCTTTTATTCTAATTTGTCACCTGTCTGTATGTTCATATCAAAACACGCTTGGTGTGGTGGTCTGTCTGCACATGCACCACCACACTAATACCTGCGTGATTCATGACATATGGTATTTGGTACTCATAAAATATGTGTATTGTTGGCATATAGTGCAGAAACACAATCATAAAGGACCAATATCATAAATGTATGTTGTATGATGCTCTTATTTGTCCACTAGGTAACATTTGTGTGGTTTTGTGTAACAAAAACATTCAAAATATAACTGCAAGCAGCAATAAAGGGGCCAAGCACCAAAGGACTTCCAGAATGGTCAGAACACTCTTTTGATTATTTATTCCAGGTTGGAGGGTTAAATGGTTGTGGAATAGTTCTTTTTCAATTTTTTCCATTTTTTTTAATTGGCTGAAAATCTCCCCAGTAGTCAAACACAGATTTTTTTCCTTCAGAAAGGCATCTGTGTTCTAAGCCTGGTTCTGATTTATCCAACAGTACATGGATAGATTGATATCAGAATTGGCGTCTGAGTACTTTGGACTGTGTCAAATTTAATAAAATCCACCAAGAGTTTCTAGGGACTGCCATGGACTCCCAGAGCAGAAAGTGTAAAAATGTTGCATATTCTAATAACTATAATAGGTGCCTGTGTTTTATTTGACCATTTTCTTTCCTGTCTTTATCCTGTAGAATTAACATGCTGGTTTGTTTTTTTTGCACTACTCTGATTGCACTGTGTTGTATTGGATTCAAAGAACAGTCTGGACTGCAGAGCTATCCTGCTGTGTGCCAAATAGGCAAATAGATGTTAATACGTTGTTTTTTTTTGTTTTTTTTTACATGGCAAACCTTTATTCAAAGCAATTTTTCAGCTAATTTCTCTTACATAAATTGTATAGTCATGGAGGTGAATGGTGTGTTTTGAAATTTTTAAGTGTTTGCAAACTACATCAGTCGCTAATTTTAAAAAGCCTCTGTGCTGATACATGAGACCCACTTCTTCTTCAGTGGATTACGTTATGTTATTCTGACTTTGGGGTAAGGTAGAGTCCTGCCACCCACGAGAGACAGCACTGACCCCCCCAGCTTAAGATTAGGTCTGCAGACCCTTCACAGAATCCGGGTTCACATGATCCAACATGGACAAACAAAGGAGTGTTTTGATAAACGTAGGAGACCTTTCGCTGTTTTAACCTGAGCGCTAATTATTGACTTGTGAGTGGAGTAAAGCTATCCTACTCGTTACCAGTAGAGGGTCACTGAAGGTAGCCTGTGTGAATAACGTCATGTGATGGAGCCCAGTCGTATTGATGTAGAGGACCTCCAACACCCCAGAGAAAGTGGAATCATTAAAGTCTGTAACTTTAGTTAAATTCTTCATCAATATGCTCTACTACTCTGTGCAGAAAACAAATAAACAGATCTCTCAGACTTGTTTGCCTTCGCCAAGTGTTTATTCACATAGCAAAGAGGTGAAAAAAATCAGAGGTGAGATTATTGGCAGTATTGGATAGTCCTTTGGATAGTGGCAGTTGACTGTTGAAGAATGCCTCTCATAGTGAAGTTGTTGAGTGCTAATGGGTCTAGTGTTTGTTTATGTTTGAAGTCCTTCGCTTCCTAATGCCACTGCCCTCCACTAGCCCCTGCGTCGCTTTCACTTAATGTGCGTCTGCTTAACATTTGTTTGTTTATCAGTAGATTGGTAGGCTGATTGGAATCGCCAGTAAATGTAGAGTTTCAGACATTTCAAGACACTGAAATGTAGTTTTAATGAGAAGTCGCCTGTTGTGTCTAGTATGTGTCCCTGTTTTCTTTCAGTCCTGAATAGCATTTTGCAGGCTTTGAATATTTAGTGCTGTATATCCAGTGGTATGTATTAAAAACAGTGTAGCTTATGTGCCCTTAGTTGGAAAGGGTGGGGCACTGAACCATTATAATCGTTGTATTTTATAATGGAAAGGTCTTTACTGATGAAGTAGTTCGTAGTTTAGACTTGGTGGCATAGTAAAATAGATGAAGCTATTATATTTATTATTATTCTGAATGTCTTTTATTTGGGTGTGGTCAGGCTAAAAAGACTCTTTGAGCACTTTCTTCTAACTTCTCCTTACTTCATCTCATTTTGGCTTTGCTGTTGAATTAAGTGCCACAGACAGTTCTTTAAACTATGTGCTGAAAAACATGTATTTCACTGCTTTTAGGAATGGATGTCTACCGTATATGTTTACACTTTCCTCCCAGTCCTTGCAGCTTTTTGCATTATGTCTTATGGACAGCTGAGCGATAAGAATGTCATGAGATAAGTTTGGCACATCAGCTTTCACCAGTATGACAGGTCAAAAACAGTGTAAATACATTAATCCTTCTCTGCACCGTGGCTTATTGGCTTTGTGACAGCGATGGAATGGATGAGCAACTGATGAAACGGATCCACTGACAGACATTTTGACTCATCCACTGACTGACTGGACTAATGTATGCCTTTTATGTTGACATAAGGGGTTTCAAATCAATCAGTCAAGTTCAAGGTTGTGAACCAAGGTGCCCTCTACAGCATCAGAAACCTATTTGTTGTTTTGATCAGTTCTGTAAAGTTGGTTTTAATAAGATGTGCAGTATTGTGTGTTTTTGTACTTGTGAGTCCTGCTGGGAGAAGTTTGTTCTACATTGCCTGGAAAGCCCTTTACATGGGGCTGCATCAAACTTTTTTGGAACAAAAAACACAACTTCCCAAAGCAATAGCTGCATTTTCCCTGAGTCTTAGAAGACCTGCAAGAAAAAATAGCTATTTTTTGGAATGCTGGCAGATGTCTGGCTGCTTTCAATATGTTTGGACTCTACATGAGTACTAGCAGAACCTCTGAATATAAAAGAAAGGACAAGAGCAAAGAACAAAAACGCAGAAGGGTGAATAATCAAGAAAAATAGCCAAAGGGCCATAAGAAAAGACACCTCAATTACTTGGCCGCTAATAAGGCCCTATTCTCCGTGGCATAAAGCAGCAGAGCTGTAATAACATGGGCCAGTTTCCTCAGGCACTTCTCTCAGGCAGCTTGTGAAAGGACCCCATTCAGACTGCCTGTGTCCCACAGGTTAGCGAGCGGTGCTGGGTACAGGTTAATCACACATTCCATTTTCTAGCAGCTGCCCCTGTGGATACGACCCGGCACCGCCTGCCAGGGAGCAGGGGACTAGCGGGGAGAGGGGAGAAAGCACGAGCCAGCCAACAGAAGGATGGAGGGGCGTAACCGGAGGACAAGAAATATAGAAGGGTTCGCCGCGCGGCGGCCCGCGCAGGCGTGATGAATGAAAATGGGTTTTGTTTGTGTAAGGTGTGAGAAATAAGAGGTGTCGGGCCTCCCCGTGCCTCCGGGGCCGGTCTGATTTATGGCCACTTTACCCCCCGCCTTTATGAGTCTTTATAAATAATAATAACAACATCAGTAATGTACAACAGCTAGCAGCGGAGCAGAGTTAGCAGCTGCTTCCTGCTCTCCTGTTCTTTTCACAAGCTGTAGAGCAATACAGCAAGAGTCCAAGAGTGAGAGTATGAAGTGGGGAAGGGGAGAAACAAAGACAGGATGCAATAGAGGGAGAACTCTGGGAGGAGAAACAAAAGAGCGAGAGAAAGAGAAAACTAGAAGGACTGGAGGCAGAGGGTGAGGAAAGGTAATGGGCATTGATGGATTGCGTTCGAGGAGCGTATTTTTTCAATGTATAGGAAGATTGGACAGGGAACTGCACAGCGTGCCCTTTTGTCGGGCTCTGAATGAGATTTTAGCTGCAGATTTACTTGGTTACCCAGTTTAACTTGTAGATTCAGAGAGGTCCAGCCTAAGTTAATAGGCTCTGTGTTTGGCTTATTGAAAATGTCAGATGTGGAATGGATGGCTGATTAGTAGGCCTGATAGGGTTGATGTGGACCGGATCGATGCTGCTGCCTAATGCGCTGTGTTAATTGCTTCACCTAGACTGAATAGTTAATCCAGGTGGGTGAAGTTTTGGAGTCAAGGTTGGAAACATTTAATAATGGTGATTTATTTATTTTATTTTATTTTTTGTCGTTCACCCTTTAGACTCTGCCTCTGCTGGCCACACAGTCCTGTCACAAACACTTCAGCTTGAACTTAGAGAGGGAGAAAGAGTGAAAGAAGGTGAGGGTGGGAAGTTGGGAGGATCAGTCAGAAGTAGACAGTAGATGAGAGTGCACTAAAAGTGCTGAAGAGGTTAGTTGAGCTCATCCATGTAGTGCAGTGTGTGTGTGCAGAAGATGAGCTGGTCATAGCAGGCCTGTGGTCATTGATCAGCTGCTTAAGGATCAATCACCTCGCAGACCCAGGCAGGCTTCAGCTCTGTCCTATGGTCTTGCACAACAGTCGCGTGTGTGTGTGTGTGTGTGTGTGTGTGTGTGTGTGTGTGTGTGTGTGTGTGTGTGTGTGTGTGTGTGTGTGTG
>JBBPDA010000003.1:16898640-16913643 GCA_037974385.1 Arnoldichthys spilopterus | reverse complement strand
TCTCTCTCTCTCTCTCTCTTTCTCTCTCTCTCTCTCTCTCTCTCTCTCTCTCTCTCTCTCTCACACACACACACACACTGGGCTGCTGTAGTAATTTGTTAGGGTAAATGAAGTCCTGGTAAAGCATATGGAATCCACTTCTAATCACATCTCTCATGGAGGCACCTAGTGGAACAGTTTTACATACAAATGCGGTCATTAAATAGCAGCGAACATCTTGCAGCACAGTAGAGCTAATAATTTAACATAACATGAGCAGTATGACGGTATGATGTTGTTTTTTGACAAACCGAGTCACTGTACACTTTTCTAAACATATTTTTGGTATTTAAAAAATACATTGTTCAAATAAAGTGTATTGTTGTACTCCTAGTTTCTGACTGACGTTTTAAATGTGCAACCTGTTAAACCACAGAGAAGAGAAATTGATGGAACACGGTTGAGTGACTGTAGTTTGTTTCTGTTTGTTCTTCATGTGAGTATATTGGCACTCTTACTCAATTACATTTTCATCTGAAAACACTTTGTTTTATTCTTTAATAACTCCTTTGCCTGTACTTTTTAATAAAACCTTCAAGGTATTAGTTACAGATTTTAAAGGTCGTGCCACTTTCCGTTTTTGCTCTTTCTAATCATTTGAGTTCCCACACATATATATTTTTACTAAATCATCCAGTCAGGTTCATACCAGTGTAAAATGAAACTGCCCACAACTTTGCTGGAAACTTCTGCCTATTAGTCACACCTCACTTGTGGACTGTGCTGCTGAGGAACATGAGCAGCAGGAGTATATGTGCTGCTGCAGGAAGGAGGGTTGAGTGAGGGATAATGCTGTGCAATGAAGTAGTTATCTCACTGTGTATGCGTGCTGAATTTATCCTAGCGTTAAAGTGTATTTGAGTTCTACAAGCCCTTCAAAGTTTAATAAGAGGATAAAGATAAGGTACACTTGGTAGTCTGGGGTGTGTACAGTGTGATCAGCTCTTGCCCAGCGTTAAAGTTAATTTAAGGTTAAAAGAACAAAATGTTAATGCGATGACAATGAATTTTATCTGTTGTTTATAGGTTACTTGAACATGCTTCGTTTTACTTTCACTCTTTCACTGTATTTTTGGCTGTGCACCTTTTTAACGCTGCCCATAATTCTACTTTAATACAGTTTCTAAAACAGTTTCTTTCGATTTAATTGTATTTTTTTGGCATTTTGACCATCCCTAGGTTAATCTCTGCAGATGCTGCATTTCTGTGTTTGACTTGGCTGGTGTAAGCTGTCTTCCAGTGCTGGTTTATTAGTCTTGAGGGTGTCTCATCTTTTGATCTCTTGAACATGTGTCTAGTTTAACCTCTAGTGCTGTGTCTGATGTCATAGGGAATACAGAAGACATGTGCCGGCATCCCCTTTAATGTCACATAATCTTTGGGTGGTACAACATGCTGTGCAGTGAAATTCGAACTGTGTGAAGGTGAACAAGGTGTGTGTGTGTGTGTTCCTGTCTTGCTCTTCATGTCTCCTTGTAAAACTGCTCCCTGTGTTTTAAGTTTCGTTGTAATGGTAGACGGGGGCTTGTAATGTTTAATGTGTTGGAAAGTGGATTTTTTTTTGTCGCGCGCCAGGCATTCCTGTGCCCTGCTCCAGTTTCCCTGTTTCTGCATCAAGGTGGAGGTGTCAGCCGAACGGGGTAATCTTTTCCTCTTTCATTTGCCACGGCCGTAAATATGCAGTTTGTCACGTTTGCAAAGCTTGACAACCATCTGGGATGGAACCATCTGTGGAGAGGAGAGACTTCGAATAGACACACAGACAGACACGCACATTTCTGTGGGGGGAGCAAAATGAAGGTGGGAGCAGTAGGGCTTGTAAGTCTAACGGGAAGACTCATGTAAACCGAAATGTAATGCTTAGAGATCTGTATTGTTTATGATTTCAGTACCTTATTTAGATTTCATGATTTCAAAGGACAGACCACACACAAATGCTGTGCTCTGGTTTATAATATACACCAGCCGTGTGTGTACACTGGCCATTTTGTCACGTTGCAGTTTTGTAATTCAAGACTGTAGCCTCTCTGTTGCTGTGCAACTTTTAACACATACTACCTTGTACGGGATACTTAATCAGAAACGTCTACCCTGGTGGTTCACTCTGTTTGTGTACAGTTAGAGATTGTTAGTGAAACTTCAGCCTTTCATCATATTTGGTAAGCAATGGCCTCTTGCCACCTATGGATGGATTGCCTGATACATTTTGTAACATCTTACTTGGACTACATCCAGTTATTGTTAGCCCATAAAGTGCAACTATAGACCAAATCAGTATGTTTTTAAACATGAAGTTTATATAATAATGGTAATTTCCATCTGTTTTGAACAACTGGCCAGCCTGCACACTCGCAGACATTCAGGTATTAATGTCAAAGTAATGTAGTGCAGAGCATCCTAGCGGTCTAGCAGTCCAGAGCAGCAGGGACATTATTTGGGTTAAACTTGAGTGTAAAACTAGTTGTCACCTCAATTTAGAATGGAGTCTTCACAGCCATGCCCGTTTCAAAGATTTTGGTGTGCAGAGCTGGCAGTGATACCAGTGACAAGCTTGTATTTAGCCCGATAACCCAAACTGTGTTACTGGAATGACTTGACTGCTTATAAACATTATAAATACAACATTGTTTAAAAAGAAAGTGCTGTGTAAAATGTAAATAAAAATAGAAAGTGATGATTTAAAAATCACGAAAGCTCATTTACTTGAACATTGAGCAAAGACAACACATCAAACGTTAAAACCGAGAAATTGCATTTTTCTATCAATATATAAGCTAATTTAGTATTTAATGCCAGCAACACATTTAAAACTACAAAGACAAAGACAAAGAGGCCAAATTGTAGAGTTTTGAAAGAGAATTGTTTTTCCACTGCTGCCTGGTATCGGAATTCTGCTGCTTAACACTTCAGGTTCTTTGTTGTATTTTTAGTTTTATGATGCACCTAATGTGTATTAGAAGTCTGCTCTGTAGACAGGCAGGTTTTGCACCTAGACTCTTCTTCTATTGAGCCATGTTGTTGTAATTTGTGCAGAATGCCATTTTCCTTTATCTTGCTAAAATAGGCTATTTGAAGAGACATCTGGATATCATCATCATGTTGATCCAAAACCTGTTTATATTGTTCAGCATTAATGTTGCCTTCCCTGATTTTAAAGCTATTTGTACCATGGGCATCAGTGCACCTCCATACCATCACAGATGCTGACTTTTGTTTGAAGTTAATTTAGTGATTAACACTTTCCCATCTTTACATCTAGGAGTCTCTGGCTCTCTGGGGTGCTCTTTGTATACCCAGTCATGTTACTGACATTGTTTCTTTGCCAGATAACCTAATTAGTTGTGAGATGTTAAAGCAGATGTTTCTTCTACACCTTTTCCAGTATTTTGTTGCCCCATACCAACTTTTTTGCAGTGTGTTGCTGGCTTCAAATTCTAAAAACTACAAAATCCTGTTGTACCAATGCATCACTGTTGCAGTGAGTCACCCTGAAGTAAGTCTTTTGCTGCTGTGATGTAAAGCTGATGTTCTGAGGTTTAATTTTTTTATATTTTGTTTGACAGTAATTATATACTACACAGATTTTGCTTTAACAAAACACAAACTCTATTTCAAAGCTAAGCATTGAGAAGTAGCATGTCCTTGTACAAAATAGTGATATAAATGGTGCACTTGGGCTGTAAATAATGGAAAACTACCCAGATCTTCTCAGTCTACCCTTTTGTTCACTGGCAGTGGCTTCCATGAAGGGCAACAAATGAAGGACTCTCGGAAGAGACTTAAAGTGCATTGTGTTTTATTTCTTTTTCTTATTTCCTGTGACCTGTTGGCATTTTCCCTCGCTGCCTCTGTAGCCCAATCCACTGATACTTCCACACTAAGTGGATTATCACTCTGGTCTGAGTGAATGCTCAGTGTCCAGTCATCCATGACCACAGGAAGTGAATATGCGTCTTTTGCAGTCCCAGCACGGCACCACGTCCTCCCCCTTCATTTAGCTCTATGATGACCTGTGAAATCCCAGCAATGAAACCGGCACTCTAATACTATTTTATGCTTTACTGGTTTGTTTTATTACTTCAATTAGTTCACAAAGCAGAAAGCCACAGAGAGGAAAAATCAATTTCAGCTTTTTGAAGGGATTCCTTACTCTGGCAGGGAGCAGAGGTAGGCGGCAGCTGGAGCTTTTCGATTGGAGTTTTTCTGAAACATTCAAAGAAAAGCAAGGATACAGCATGCTGGGTGGGCAGTGTCTTGTGTTTGTGTTCTTGTTGAGTCTGCCTTGACATCAGGTTGATTGTTGATTTGAAGTGAAAGAATAGTGTTATTCATTTCTCTTGGCACCCTGTGCTGGTTGACATGCCTGCTTTTGTAATGTGGCTTTGATAATCATGCTTAAAGGTCTGCAAAGAGAAACCGTGTTGTCTGGGGTGTGTTGGCTTATTCAGACACACACGCACATGAAACATGTGTGAACTCATAAAGTGAACCTTCAGACACCACAACACAGTTTCTTTTTACTATCCTGTCAGGGATCAGGGCCATATCAGGGGTGGGGCAGAGCTACTAAGCTATAGAGTCTCTGACTTTTCCTTTTATCAAACTTAGTCATATTTAGTACAGTCATATAAGTGACAGTGGTTGTCATTGTGAACACACCACAGCACAGCACACAGTGCACCACAACGAAATGTGACCTCTGCATTTAACCCATTCTTGTAGGTGCAGTGCTTGGCGACGGTACTTTGCTCAGTGGTACCACCACTGCCCCTAAAGTGACTATTTGTCATCGTGACCACACCCACCACACAAAGCACACCACAATGAAAAGTCACCTCTGTATTTAACCCATCCTCAAATGAAGCAGCAGGCCACTGTCAGCAGCCCACAGGGAGCAGTGTAGCAGGACGGTAGCTTGCTCAATAGTACACTTGTGGTACCTGGGCTGTGACTTATACCTGTGACCCTCCGATCACAAGGGCAAGTCCCTAACCACTAGGTTACCACTGCCTAAGATAGCACAGGACCTTTTTTTATGTGCTGTTCATCTCCCATCTGTCATTGTGTGATGAGAATGGTGCAGGTTACTCTGACTTTAGCTGCTCTGTCTCTTTTAGTCTTCTGAATAATGGCTCTTTTGTAGTCAGTCAGCTCTGTAAGAGCCGAATCGTTGCATTGCACTTTGCTGTGTCTGCTTATGAAGATTTTTGAAGTTTTGAAATCTAGCAAAAAATATGACCTCCTCTTTAATTCTACAAACGATGGAATGAGACATCAATGTCTTTTTAGCCGTAATGATGCATCACAAATTAAATGGGATAATGTGAAACTTTTTTAGTATATTAATGCTTTTCAGGGTATATTATTTGTATAAAAATATCACATTTCTAAACAAAACTATATTTAAAATAACAATTAAACAATTAAAAATCCCTGTTACCAAACAATGAATATTTTTTGTCAGTATAATAAACAGAAGGGAAAAAACAAACATTTGGTGGATAATAATAATTACTGTGTTAATGATAAAGCAGTGTTTCATTTCTTAGTCATTATTTTATGGTAAGGCATGATAAAGTAAACAACAAGTGCAATCTTGTGATGTGATTGTATAACTATTGTTATGCCCTGAGGTTGTTTGACTGATGTTTTTGCATGTCTGTCTTTTCCACTTTCAGCTCACTGAACCCATGACTAGCTAACAACACCTCATGTTCAAAATTAATGTTATAACTAAGCTGTTTTTATACTCGAGGTTAAACACATTTTAAATTCACAACTGGATGCTGTTCTGTGCTCTGTAGAAGCTATTGGCAGTAATCTTTGCACCTTGCCTAACTTTAGAGTCACACATTTACATTTACACGGTGCACAAAACTTAAAATGTGAAAAGATTTCCTTCAAAACGGCTTCTTTTAATGCCTTGTCCATGTTAGTGTGTACACAGGGAAGCAGAACTGTATATTGTAGCCATTTTGCACTTTTGTTGATGTTGGGTGTATGTAGGGGTTGTGACTCTGCCCCTCCTTCTCTGTGTGGGATCATTGCAGTCTATTGATCCCCGAACTACTGCTTTCCTCCTCTGGGGTGGGGGGTGAGGTGTTATCAGCAGGTCCCACTCTAGCCATGGGCTGTTCTCATTTCTAATAAGGCAGGTTCTCCTTTAGGGATATGCTTGTGTGGGTATGGACTCTCATGCACACTGACCTTAGCCCCAGTCTAGAGACTATGCAGCACAAATATAGCTGGCTAAAATGACTTCATTCAGAACGCAGCTCTGTCTGCACTCAGGGCACTGATCCTAATCAGAAAGTGATGCAACCCTGTGCCCGTGCCTTTTATGAGAGGAAAAATTCTCAAAATCATCTTCAGTTTGTTCAACTTTAAAAATAAACAAAAAGTTTGCTTCTAGAGACTGCTGAGTTCTAAAGGTTAGAGATGAAACAATTATTCAGCAATATTGATGATGCTAATGATAAATGGGAAATATTTGTCTACAGAGGGCGAGGGAGGGAGGAACTCGTGGCCTGATGATGCTTCTCATCTCCACTATGACCTCAGGGGCTCAGTTTTGCACTACATCTTCTCAGGTCATCTTATCTTACACAACTGCACCACAAGTCACTTTATTATTACTATTACCTGCACTATTATCATTAACACTGAGAATCTGTACATCTGCTTATGCACATATTGCACCTTCACTTTACATCGTTTGTGGGTATTTATTTAATGTAATTATCGAGGTCTAATAGCTTATAGTTTTATAGCTTATAGTTATAATTTTCTATCTTCTGTGCAGTACAGTTATTTGTATTTTGTGTATTTTTCTATTTTACATTTTATACTTTCTGTGTAGTTAAGTTATTTGTATTGTTTTGTATTTTTTGTTTACTGTGTTACATTGTTTACCTTTTTATGTATATGGTGGCTATTGGTACACAAAAAATTTCCCTTCTGGATCAATACAGTATCTATCTGTATTGCCCAACCTGGAATGAGTAATTGACCTGGAGAGGGCAGGTGTTCACCTGTAGGGTTGTACCTATGTGAGCAGGTAGTGAAAGAAAAAGACCAACTATGATTGATTTCTCAAAAGCATTTTCATGGATTGAAAGATAAAATTGATTATATAAATCCTAAACAAGTCTGACTTCCATGGAAACACAGTGTTGCCTTGTGTCGGCTTTAAAGCAAACATCCTTGTGTAGATTCTGAAGCAGCAGGATGGCCCGACAGTTGCTTTTGCTCAAAATGTGCTATGTCTCCCCTAAAAATAGCACTAAATCTCACACCGCTAATGCTACTGCAACAGCAGTTTAAGCGAAATCAGGTCTTTTAATTAGTAGTGTTTTAGTGGCTACTTTGAAAAAATGATTGAATGTTTGGCAGCTTGTCTGTTCTGTAAACATTTCACAAAAAAAAAACATCTGTATGATTGAAAGTTGTTTACACATGGCTCATCTAGAGAAGTAAAACAGCATTTGACTGGCTCTTTAAAATGTTAAACTGGCTTATTGATACTGAAGATAGAGAGATAATATCAATCTGTAAATTAAAATGTATCTTTATAATGGACAAGCTTAAGCCAGACACATGAAACAGTCATGCTTGCTTTCTTCTCCATTGGTAACACAGCTCTTTGTGAACAGCACCTGGTTGCAAGCCATTGTCAAGTCACATGAATCAATTGGACTAATTGGTTTGTTTGCAGCCCTAGTTGAAATGTGTCCAGATTGTTTGCATTTGGAAAGTTGGAGGAGAAAGCGAGAGGCCAAGTCTAAGAGGCTAACATAAGCGACATTACAGCTGCATCTGGTCCTAGACTAACTTACCAAATTCTTTGTCTATGTAATTTTGACTCATTTTGACTCATGTTTGCATGGTTTGAATCTATGCATTGATCCTCTGAGCTCTTCCAGGTGCCTCTCACTGATGAAGTCTTTAACCTCCGTGTCTCTATGTTGGTTTAGGCCAGGAGGTAATGTGTCCCGCAGGGGCTGCCGTAGCACAGAGGCAGTAAATTACCTCTGACACTCTCAACCTTTCTCCTCTGACGCACTCGTGTCTCTGCTCTCCATCACGACCTCAGAGTCAGCCAGAGCTTCACCACTGCTGGCCCGTGTAAACATCTCTGCTGTGATCTCTCTGTAACCCAAAACAGCCTGCACAGCAGTACCAGAGTTCCTTGCTGCATCGGTCACGCTGTCAGCCAGGAGATGAGGTGGAGAGCAGAACATGGGGTGAGAGATCGAGAAAGAGAGAGAAAGAAAGTGAGCTATGGGACTGCAATATGTCATTCGATCATCTTTATCATGACATTACAGTTCATTTTGGCAGGGATTTATATATAGTTTCAGGCTTTTCATCACAAAACGTGTGCATAGTTCAATCCACTTACACATAAACAATGTCATTTAGGATTTTTTTGTGATAATAATTTAAACTTAATTTGCATACTTTGATTTCTTTACAGTGGTGACAATAGGAACAAGAGGTTGCAATGTCTACACCATCAATATGTTGTTTACTATCCAAAAAAAATGGTAAATGGTAAATCAGTGGTAAATCTGAGAAATTTCATTATTCCTTACAGTCTCCAAAATGGCTTTACAAGACAAGCACAAAAACTTCTTGACTTATAATGAAGGTTAATGTAAAATGTAGTTTTTAAAAGTAATTTAGAACAATTACTTTTGACAGAATGCAAAAGTCAGCAGTTTTTTTTAATTCTGTAAAAATGTGAAAAATGTTAGAAAACATGTTTTGTTAAAACCATCATAATATTTTTTGGGGACCGATTTTCCTTACATAGAGCACTGCAATTACTGTTCCAAGGATTTTTGGCTTCTGGATTTTGGATTTGGATTTTTGGCCTCCTTGACAATTGTTGATTATTTGGTCATGTCTGCCTGCACAACATATTTAAACATTTTAGAGACCTTTACATCCAGTATAGATGTTTTTGTAGCCATCTTACATCGAGGATAAACAGTGTATTTTTCATAGTTTTAATTTTCAAGCAGCGTCTCTTAAAGATTATATGTCCAAGCCAAAGAAAGGCTTTAAAGGATACTATTGTTACTACTGTTGATAGAAATATGAATTTATATGCAGTGCAGAGAAAGAAGAAAAGTAGGGAGAACGACAAAGATTAGGAAGTCAGAAAGAGAGGTGCAGGCAGTGAACAGCGAGAACACCAATTTAAGGCAATTGATGGAGGAAGAGGGATACGGAAAGGAAGTGTGTATTTTAGCTCAGTAAGCCTGCTTGTTGGAGTGTGTCTGGCTAGTCTCACCTGAAGCTCTGTGGTCATGCTCAGTGTCAGGCCTGCGCGTGTGAGAAATCCTCACAGACAGGTTATCTCCTACACAACCAAATTTCGCCACTTTCATCATGCCCGACATATTTATGAAAACCGCCGGGGCATAACCTCAACCTCCTGTACTGTATGGGTCTCTGTCTGAGTGATAAAGCACAGATTCACTTAGACAGGAAACCGGATCAGACGGGTCTGACCCAGCAGAGCAAGGCTGAGTTTACCACAGGGCCGGACCTTCATAAAGCTCTCAGTAGACCAGTGTGTCTCCTCAAGTGTTGAGGTGATTAGTAGATGTTCGAGAACTCTTGCTTTTGTAGTGTTTTCTTTTCTCTGTTGATCCTTTTATTAAAAAATCTTCGAATCATCGGCTGCTGTCTGGAACATTTGGGATCCTCCACTCCTCTTTTTGTTCTTGTTTATGAGATTTGAAAGACATTACAATGCATAGGTTTATGATGTTTCTTCTTTCTCTCTATTATCTCTTTTCTGTTTCTTGCTTTCTTATACTCCCACTGGCTCTGCGCCTTCCCTGAAACTTATTTTGTGCTGATTGAAAACAGTATTGATTTTCCCATCCATTCTAATCAATAGTCCCCAGGTTTAAGTGCATCAAGGGTACTCTTTGAATAACAATCAATATTTGACCCTACAAATATTTCTGAGTGTATACATTCTGTATGTGTTTGAACTCTCTTGGGACCTCTGTATTGGTCTCAGGGTCATCTGAATGTTTTATGAGTTATGATTCCACAGTCTGTCAGCCTTCTGTCATTCCTTAAGCCGTTCCTCGTGGTCTTCCTTTTCGGCAGTCGTGAAGTTTTAGGACATTCTCGGAGATGGTGTTGCATTTTTGAAGTATTAAACCATAAAGACTGTTGTTTGCGAGTTATGGGCTGTAGGAATGGAGTCTTCCATCATCTTTATCGTCTACCATCAAAACATGCATGCAAAGAGACGGATGATGGAAAAAGAATGGGGGAGATTCAGAACAAATGTATCTGGGAGGTTGAGTGATCGAGGGAAAGAGAGATGAAGGGAAGGGGACGGAGCGAGAGAGATAGGGAGAGCCCAGGGTGAGCTAAAGAGCGAGATGGATGGAGCAGCGGCGAGATGCTGTGATGAGTAAAGACCCCCAGGGCTGCAGTTTTACCCCACAGAGCACAGCGTCCTCACGGTCTCTCTCCATCTTCTCAATCTCTCAGCCTGAATCCACACTCATCAGCCCACTGACACTCCATCCATTATAAACCCGCTCTAATGGCTCCACGCTGCTGCCTGATGAATTGGAAGCTAAGGAGTAGCATCTGAATGAACAAAGCTGCAAAATATGGAGCAGTAAGTTGGGGGAACCAACTCACCCATAGCTGAAATGGTTCATCTTGAGAGGTGATCACAGATAGTGCTGGACTAATGGCTGAAAATGATGGATGCTGGGGCTGGGGTCGAGGCAGAGCAGTGATTGTAACGGTACTGTGGGCCATAGCTGCCTAGTTCTGATAGCCGTTGGGTGCACACAGTGCTGAATGGAGAGGTGTTTAACCTGATGAGTAAGTGTTTCTCACAGGCTGTGCTCCAGACTTTGTGAAAGAGTGGTGGTGTGAGTCAGTCTACTTTTACTTTTCTCTCTTTGGCCACTTTGTGAACTCTGTTCTAGCAAATAAGGACATGATGTTCTGTGTGCAGTCTACTCTGGTCCTATATGCATGGTTTTGTTTTGTGTCTGGATACTTTGCAGCCTTCATCAAATCCACTTCATTTTCACGTTTAGATCATTAGGGCTTAATTTGTTGAATCCAGTGTAAATTAGGAGTTAGTGGATAGGAAGTTAGGAGAGGTATTTAATTGAACACAGGGTAATGTAAGATGTTATCAGTAAAGACGGTAAAGGCTTTTTTCCATGATGTATGTTGTTGTAAGAGAACCCATGTAATATTCTGGGGACAAAAATATATACGTTTTTTTGTCAAAATAGAGCTAAAAAAAACATGTATTGTGTTATATTTGGGCAAATTAACTGTAATTTCTTTTTAGAATTAAAAAAAATATTAATAATAATTATCTATTTATATTTTACAAAAAAAAACATTTCTTACACAAAGCATGTGTACTGTAATTATAATAATGTCTCAATGGGTCATTTTTAAGGGGAAAAATGTACGTCAATTGGATAAAGTAATGCTGGACATGTTGTCATATTGTGCAGCACTAATGTAAACAAATCAGGCCGAAAATGTGTACATTTGCATCCAGATACTGATGTGTGCTTTATGACTTGAAGATCAGCTGCGATGTCGGCATTGGAAGAGGGTCACAAACTTTCTTTCGCAACTGCGTATTACTTTGATAGCTGATCAAGCTTATCTTTTAGGTGTGGCGGTAGTGATATTAATAGAAGTTACTGTAAATAGGTTTGCTAAATCCATTATAATGCCTCTCTGTGTGACCTCTCAGAGCAGGGTTCCAGGCTTGTCTCCTGGAGCTGTTTTTCTTCAGTGTTGGGCTGAGCGATAGATGCAGGCAGAGTGTGTCTGAGGCGCGGTGTGCTGAAAGGCTTGTGTGACCACCGCCACTGTTCCTCCACGCACTCTGTCTGTACAGAGCGTTTGATTATAGAGTGATGGAAGCAATGTCTCATCTCTCTGTCTCTTTTTTTCCCCCACTTGCTCGCAAGCACTTTCTTTTACACCTCCCATCAATGCTCAGCGGGATGAGTAAAGGATTGAGCACTTCTTTTATATGACATTTAACTAAAACGACGCCACTAGCACATCCCCTTCGGTTCTATGTCTGTGAGCTTGATATCTGAATATTTCACTATTCATGTGCTGGGCACGTACAGTATAGAAGAGTTTGCTTCCTGGCCCACTGCTTACTTTCATGCGTATAATAGAATGCCCTCAGTGCCTGAGTTACTGTGGCCTTGTTGAAGTGGCGTTTATGAGATTGGTGGCTTTACACCAAGGCCATGCTCCACTGCTTTTCTGTTAGTTAGGGCTAATTGTCTGGATGGAGAGTGGCCTCACGCTGGCTGTCCCACTGAGCAGCTGGGGGTCTGGCTGGGCCGGGCAAAGAACCGTGCCCCCCCCCTCCCCCCCATTATTGTTCCATTACCCCCTGTGGGGTGAAAACGGGCAGCCACAGTGGCCCAGGGCGTTCAAGTCCAGCAGAGCCTGTCCTTCCTGGCCGGGAGAGAGTGGAGGCACAGCCTACCAGAGCATGCAGGCCTGCGGGGGTAGGGTGGGCACTGCTGGAAAATGAGCCAAAATGATTCAGTCTCACTGAGTGCACGGTTTACCTCCTGCTGAAACTGGGAAACTTTCACACACTTTCTCCATCTCCTTTTGTGTTTGTATGCGGTTTTAACAGTTGCTTACGAATGTTAAAGGTTCTGTAAAAAATCGAATTATATTCAAAATTCTGTGTAGTGTATGAAGATACTTTCCAGTTCCGCCCATTACTCTTCAGTTGCTCAGCTTGTACAGTCCCCACAGAAAAGCACTGCCAATAGATTGGAACACTGATGCCAAGCGTCTCCTAGAGAACCATAGAACCCCCCAGCGATGGACCGTGGAGCAGTGGCACTGGGTTTCATCTGATACTGAATTGGAGAAAAGCTGGCAGTCCTGAACTAATCACCCAGTAGTACCGGACCTTACTTACGTTCTTGGGGCTGAATGCAACTAGATCATTACAGCAGTGTTCCAATATCTAGTGTAAAACATTTCATTCAGGGACAAATTTCCTATTAATACCCTTGTTGGATGAGGATGTGTCTACAAACGTTTGGGCATATATTATACATATATCTGCAACAAAATGTCTTTTCTATCATTTGAAGATTGAATGCAAACCTGCTGGCTGCAGGCTGCAGGACTGGCTAAAGAGTAATAGACTGAGTAATGGTTGATTATTGGTGATCTGTGGTCCAGAGAAATGTGGTATGCTGTAGCTTTCCTACAGAAGTCTTTGCACTTCAAATCTAAAACACTTTTTAAATCTGTGTGAGAAACACGGTTCTTTTTGCTTTTTCGTTTAATATGTAGTGGAATGGCTGTTGTTGAACCCTCTGAGGTCGTGCATGAGGAGTGCTGTGACTTGTTTGAGGTTAAAGTTGTTTAAGGGTCAGTAAAAGGCAACAAGTTTGGAAAAATGTGGAGTGCTTGAGGGAGAGTAGTGTCAGAGTGTCTGACACCATCGCAGCTGCTGTGTTTTCTGTTCAAAAAAGCACAGAATATTCCCTTAAACCCTCCTGACTGTTGCTACCTCCCTCTCTCTTTCTCTTTGCATTCTTCCTCTCTTGAAACCCTTGACAGGCTCTTTTGCTTCTGAGAAGTGTGTTTTGCGCAGTGTTAAAAGTCAGCCTCTACACATCTGTGATGGAAATAAAATGATAATGGACAGCGAGACATGAGCAGTAACAGTGAGGACATGTGCTGCTATGTAGTTAATGAAATGCAGTAGAAAGGTTGAAAGTAGGGGTTTGTATGTGGACAGTAGTGCTGTGATTTCAGAACTGCATTGCTATTTACCATAGGTTTAGCCTCATGTGTTAGATCAGAGCTTTTCTTCTATGAAAGTGAAAGGTTTTGTGTGTATGTTCATTTCAGGCACCCCTCTGATGGTGAGGAGTAGCAGTGACTCTGCACTGGGACCTCCAGGAGAGAGTGGACAACACCGCGAGGAACTGACCAACAGGACAAATGTAAGAGAAGTGCCCATACTTACACAACAACAATAATGATAATGATAATAATAATACAAGACATCCACACAATAAACTGAAGCTTAAAATGTTTTACAGAAAATAAAGCTAAATAAATGAATCTATCCTATCATACATGGTGGCTGACTGTACTGATTAACCACTTATGCTTTGACTGCATTTTTTCTTTATGCCAAACTGACCCAAGCAACTTGAGTCCTTCTTTATCTGTATGGGATATTCAAACAGACTGTTTTGAGGAACTCTCTCCACTTTTATAGTTGGTACTTTTTCTCCATACTAAAACAAATACTCTCTGCTTCAAGTGTTCATTTCACTGTATGCTCTTTTGTTGTATTTTGCCATTTACTCATATTGATATGTATACTCTTAGCCACTAAAATGCTAATAGGAGCGAGGAAGGGTAGGGAAACTATTCGCCAGTAATGGAGGAAAAGCAAAGTGGTAGTGATGGACTGTATGGATGTGTTTATGGTGCTTTGCCGAGTTAGGCTAGTATTCAGTCTATTTGTCTCTGTGAGAGCTCTCTCTCTTGCTCTGTCCTGCTTAATGGGCTGATTCCAAATAGATGGAGTTTTTTATGATTACCACTCTGCTCATTCAAGCCCTTTTATTGTAGCACGGTAGATGACGTTAATACACTTCATATATCTCTCTCTCCCTCCTTCTCTCTCTCTCTCTATCTCTATCTCTATCTCTCTATCTCTATCTCTATCTCTCTCTCTATCTCTATCTCTATCTCTATCTCTCTCACTATCTCTATCTCTATGTCTCTCTCTCTCTCTCTCTATCTCTCTATCTCTATCTCTCTACCTCTCTACCTCTCTATCTATCTCTATCTATCTCTCTCTCTATCTCTCTCTCTCTCTCTCTCTCTCTCTCTCTCTCTCTCTATCTCTCTCTATCTCTCTCTCTCTCT
>JBBPDA010000003.1:16869274-16887976 GCA_037974385.1 Arnoldichthys spilopterus | reverse complement strand
CTCTCTCTCTCTCTCGCGTGCTCTCTCTCTCTCTCTCTCTCGCACTCTTTCTTTTTTTCTCTCTCTCTCTCTCTCTCTCTCTCTCTCTCTCTCTCTCTCTCTCTCTCTCTCACTCTTTTGCTCTCTTTGCCCAATGGGGGTAATTAAACAGGCACTTTTCATTGATGAAGGCTCACACACAACTTGTGGAGACTGCACACTCTTAGGTATATTTGTGCAATAGTGTGGATTGTGTGCCTGTCGCGATGCCAGTCAAAGCAAGCTGAAGGGGGACACTGCTTTGCTGCTGTCACTGTAACGCTTTGTCTTTTGCATGTAATTTCCGTGTTAACACACACAGATTATGCCGGAGGCCTGAATAAGCAGAAGCCAAGTCTGTAGAGAGCCTTGCTCCTCATCGGAGCATTTCATTCGTATCTGTTTGTAAGCATGCATGTGTGTGTGGGACTGGGCAGAAAGGACGGAGACTAGTATTCTCCCTGCCTGGCTTTCAGTTGGATACTAACATGGATACAGCATGTCCTCAGCATGCAATCTGCTGGCTGCCCATTAGCACATTTTTCTAAACTCCCTAGCACTTCACCTCAGTGTGCAGCACACACATCTTACCAAAGCACATTTTACGTTACTGCAACGTACTGAAGACAATACAGATAATGCTGTTCTAAAGCCAAACAGTGGCTGTATTAGAGTCTGACCAACATATTAACTTGTCTGACTGTATTCAGGTTCCACAGATTTTCCAGTTTTGGTAGAAATCCTGCTGATAATGCACATGAACTTGCTATTTATATTATTTACATTTACTCATTTGGCTGATGCTTTTATCCAAAGCGACTTCCAAGACGTGGAGCAGAGTAGTGGGATGGTACCTTGCTCAAGGGTACCTCAGTAGTGCCTGAGCCGGGACTTGAACCTGCGACCTTCAGGTCCCCAGCGCAATGTCCTAACCACTAGGCCATATTATAGCAAACATATTGAGAGGGTCTGAGGGTTTCAGTGTTTTTTTTTCTTATCACTTATTAGCTGCTCTTCATTTTTACAGTAAAATATTAAATGTAATCTATATAAAGGATACCCCCCCCAAATCAAATGTTTTATTTTTTTTATATTTATTACATTTTTATGCAGATTCTCCTAATTATTTGATAGTTATGAATGTGCACTCATTTGACAGTTAAAAAAGTAAAGCACAGTTTAGTAAAACAGTTGTTTCAATCCCCGGGACCGGCACCTATGCCCTTAGCTGCCCCTGGGCACCGTAAGTGTGCAGCCCACTGCACCTGGTGTATGTCCACTGGTGCCATGAATGGCTTAAACGCAGAGGATAAATTCACTGTTCACACTGTGTGAGTGCCACATAATCCGAATCCGGGTTTTGTTTCTTTGGGAATATGTTTTTGGTTATTTTACTTATATTAAGTGTAAATGTACATTGTTCTCTTTTGTACTGGCTGTGCTTTGATTTTGGTTCACTTATAGTAAATGTGGTGTGATTTAGGAAGAGGAGCTTTTGAACGACCGGCTGATTCAACCATTTAAAGCTAATTCATCTCCATGCACCGTGTCTCTTACAGCTGTAATTCAAGGAGGCACATGGTTACTGGGGTCAGTTCGTTAAGCAAAACAAGACGAGCACAGTTGCCAGTCTTCACCTTAACAGGAAATACCGGTCTTATGGCAGTTCTCGACTGCTCGTCAGTGAGGGAGTAGGTCTTTGGCACTTAGCTAGAAGAGGAGAATTAGTGAAATCACATGAAGTGCCAAGCAACGAGAGGACAATACACACAGTAGAGCCCATAAATGGAGACATGGAAATTACACGGTTCACCAGTGCCATTAACATGTCACTGTCTGGACTCTGTTTTCTCTCTTTATGTTCTTAGTCTTTAATGCTTTTTTTTATCACATTAAAGCCCTGCCTGCACAGTGTTTTTTTTTTCCTCTCAAAATGACTTGCTGTGTGAGTTGTCAGTGCTGGACAAGGTTTTTTGTTGCTGTTCATGTGTGGGCTTTAGGTTGATTCCATAAAAATGATGTTTTAAGCCGAGCTGTGGCCTAAATCGTGGCCCAGTGTGCTCCCATTAGCAGACAGCTTATTTATAAACGGTAAGAAAATTCAGGAATAGACTTGATGATGAACTTTCGGGTATAGTTGGGTTAAAAACGTACACATTCTGAAACAGTCAGTGAACCTTTCCTTTAAACGTAGCTGCTTTTTTGTAGAAGCAAGCACTCGTGATTTCAGCAGGTGCCCTTTGGCTCCTCCTGCAACCGTTGCTTCTTGTGCTTCACACATTAAAGCGACATTTCTTGTTCTTTTGCTCCTTTTTCGTTTTTTTTTTCCGTCTTCACTCTTGCTCTCTCTCTCTCGCTCGCTCCCCTACCCTCCCTCTTCTCCCGGTGACAGCCAGACGTCTGCTCGGCGTGTACCTCCCCCCGACTGCCAGCGTGCCAGCATGTCAGTAATAAGTGAGTGTGGCTGAGAAATGACAGGGTTGGAGCTCACTAATGCACTCTGAGCTGCTGCCTCCGTCACACTGCAGACTGAGAGAGAGAGAGGGAGTGGGAGAGGGACAGGTTGTGGTAATAAGCCTTAGTAATTGTTTAGATTGTCACTTGGCCTTTACAGCAGAACTAAGTGGGCAAAAAAGAAAGGGAAAGGGGCCTGCAGCTCAGCATCTTCTGTCTGCGAGGAACAGTGGCCGCTTTTTTAAAGGATTTTGAGAAAAACACACTTCACATCACAGAGGGTGCTTAAATAGCACCTGATTGAAAGGAGGCACCACTCTGTGCTGGCTTTTGTTGGCTGCTTGTGATTTCTCTTGGCTTTATACTTAATCTAGCATGCTTTAATCAGTATGTAATCAGTAATTCAGCATTTGAACATTGAAATACTACTCTTATTTTAATAATTAGATGTATTTGTAAAAATTATTTACTTTTGTTGCTTTCTCTTAAAATATGTCTGTTTGTCATTGTGTTTGTCATTAAATTTTTTTCTTTTCTTTCTTTTTTTGTTCATGGTTTTTCTTTACTGGCAGACTAACTTTGTTAAAGAGTTCTGAATGTACGAAGACCAGTTTCTTGTGTAGTATGAAGCATGTCAGAATGGAGAAAGCTGATTGTATCTCAGAGCACAGTGAACAGTGTTGAGTGCTTTAGTCCAGCATAGGAGAATAAGTTTGTACCAAAGCCCTTGTGCTTTAACTAAGCCTGTGTCAGATTTTCTCAGGGGATCAATATTTTATTGAGGTATGTGTAGAGTTCAGTATGCTTTAATGTTGATCATACTCAAAACACCTCATTTCTAGGTCGTCCATAAAGTGGGCAGATTGATGTCATGCAACGGCTTGTTTGTTAAATCATGCCAGTGTATGAAACATTGTTAGTGACACTTGTATTGACTCAGTTTACCCTCCTCTGACACCAAAAACATTTTTAACCAAAATTCTACTTATTCTGATGGAGTTCTGAGCCTAATATTGTCTTGTCAGATGTCAAACAACATCTGTACTGATTTTTAGTTTTAGTGATTTAAAAATCTCAGATTAACAGCAGAGTATGTCGTTTACTGGCTACGGACATGTTTAGAAAGAGCATTTGCTATGTATTAAACAAAACTTCAAGAATCTGAGTGAAACTGATTTTTGAAAACAGTGATGATAATATCTCTGTCCACATGTAAACGCTAAAACACAATGTCAATGGCTGTGAAAGCATGCCAAAGCAACAGGTGGCATGAGGTGCCTCCTTGTGGAAGCATGAGCTTGCATTCAAAGTTGTCCCACCAGCCAGTGTTCTGAAAACTGTCTCGCCCAAAACTGAAAATGACGTTGGCGGCGGCCGCTCGGGTGTAACGCTGTCCATGTTGATTATAGTAGCGACATCTGCAGCTCACTCTGACACCTGCCTGTGTCCTCCTTAATGGAGGGGAAGTAGCTGTGTGTATGTATAAGCTGTAAAAAGTTCCAATAGTAAAGTTATGAGCAACGGTATTTTGTATGGTCTGCCAGTGCAGAAAATCACCTCGCTCATGTACACAAACACAGCACACAGTGACGTCAAAGTCGCACAGTTTTGATGACAATCTTTGTTTTCCTCGTCCACACGTAGACGCAACAACAGCATTTTCAAAAATCTTGGAGACGTTATAGAAAATTTCCATTTTCAGTGACCAAAAATGCTGTTTACATGTGGACGGAGGCTAAAATATACAGAAAAAGCTACTTTAAAAAAAAATTCCTAGCTATATATGGACAGAGTTTGGTTTCTGATTGGTTAAAACAGAAATGTTTACAATGCTATGTGAGGTTCCCTCCTGGCATAATTTGGATATACAAACAGAACAAAATATTCCATATATATATATATATATATATATATATATGCAATATGTTGTGATATTGTATCAGGATTGCTGTGCCCTGTTCTGATTTCAGCAAGCAATGTATGTGTTTATATATGATGTACTCAGGTCTGCAGAGAAAAGATCTGGTCCTGGGGTTACTTCTGCAGGACTGTACCTGCCCTGGCTTGTGGGACAGTGTTGACGTGCAGGTTTATTTGTCCGTCCCATGCTGCACCTGCTGTCATTAGTGTTCCCGTCCTGCAGGGAAGATCTCTGCTGCTGCTAATTGCTCTGGGAGTATTTTCCATGTCTCTAACCTCTTGGGTTTAATAGTTAGAGACAGTAACTCCTAATTGTATCACTTACGGTTGCCCTGATACAACACCTGCTGTCTGGCACTTTGAGGCTGTAGAGTCTGTGTGTCTCAAACATCTTGAAGTAGTGTTTCAGCACTATATATCCTCCATAAAAACCCAACATAAAACATAGACAGTAATAACATTAACTGCTTCACTGCTGTTTCCAAGGTCTTTAAAAAGAGGCACTAAGGACAGAAATGTGTTCCAGTGCTTAATATAAGTCTTTTCTGAGGAATCAGCCGGAGCGCCTTGCATTTCCTTCCGCAAATGTCGTCTTTAATGCTGTTCATACAGTGGTTCCTTGGCATAATTTGGTATTTTTGAGCTTCCTTAAGCATAAGAATATTATTGTATCTCAGTGGGAAATGTTTGCAGTCTTCAACTCAAATCTAGTAAAAATTATCCACATAATTATCAATCATGCATAACAAACTTAGCGATTTACATGGAGAATCTTACCATTCAGATGGTATTAACATTGCTGCCGATCAGTGTAATATGTTAGTAGTAGCCAGAAGCTGATAAGCAAGTCGCAGTACTATGGCATGCTGAGATACAATACAGTGATACAGTTCAATACGTTGTAGTACAGTATATTGTTCCATCCCTACTGAATACTGTTCTGCCTATGTGGTAGATGAGGTAGTCAATCAACTTTGACAAGTGTGCTTGTGTGTGTGTGTGTGAGAAGTAGTTAATCTGTTGTGTTCATAGATGAGAGGAAAAATACATTTTGCCTTAAGAGAACAAGCTAATCTCTTGCATTCTGCTGTAAATAAGCAATGAAGACTGATTCAGTCTTCTAACACAGCCTGATTCAGTGAGCTACAGCTTCTCGTCTACCTCTCTGACATCATAAGCCTTACAACAAAGCTGGAAGGCATTTTGGTGTGTGTGATGATCAAATTAATAAAACTGATGACTGTTGCACTGAGGTGAATTAATGGCTCACAGTAGGTTATCTTGCAGAAGTACGAAGTGGCTCACTGACTGTTGTTTAAAACTCGGAATAAGTGTAAAATAAATGAACTAATGGCTGTACTGTAAATATCCCATTCTTATAAGGAGGTTTATCAGTGACTGTGTAAGCACTGGACACCAGTGCATGTGCTTTTCACATCTCCATTCTGGGACTTTACATAGAGCTACTAATATATATATATATAGTATATATATATAATTTATTTATTTATTTATTTATTTATTTTTTACAGAGATTTGATTTCATATACATTTTTATGTTAGCTGGCTTTATTGACTGTACTTTCTTTACAGTAAACGTATGAAATTGACCTCTGCCCAATAGAGTCACATAAACATTCTTTCTAATTTGCTGCAGCGTTACTGGACATGCAGGGAAGCTCCATTATTTCAGTTTTAAAGATTTTACATTTTTGAATACATGTACATGTGATCTTATAGTCAACTTTGTTATTTCTATCCAGTGTTGACCAGAGGAGGATGGCTTCCCCCTTCTGAGCTTTGGTTCCTCCTGAGGTTTCCTTCTACAGCTTAGGAAGTTTTTTCTTGCCTCGGTCACCTTTGGCTTGCTCTTTGGCAGCTCTGACCCGGTTTCTGTAAAGCTGGTTTGTGACAACGCCAGTTGTAAAAAGCGCTATAGAAATAAACTTGACTTGAACTTGTATACCGATCTAACAGATAACCACCTTGTCCAAATGAATTCCAACCCAGCACTTTCGCTATGATATTCTTTTCCATTGCTCTGTTGCATATTGAACACCTGACTTCCAGAAATGTTGGGATATTTTCCAAGATGCAATAAAAACAAAAATCACTGATAATGTTCATTCATGTGAAAATATACACAAACTTAGATCTAAAACTGAAAAGTGCACAGAATATTTAAGTAACACCGGTTTGGAAGACTTCGCCTTAAGCAGGCTAGGGTTAGGGTTAGCTTACCCCTTTATGCCAAAGTTTGCAAGCGAATTGTTAGTCATATTAAAGAACATTTCTCACTGCAAGATTGCAGAGTTCAAATCTTTCAATTTATACGGTACATAATATTGTGAAAAGATTCAGAGAATTTAGAGACACTAGCTCTGTGTGAAGGTCAAGGTCAGAAATCAGTTCTCAATACGCTTGATCTTTGAGCCCTCAGACAGCACTACCGAAGAAACCCTCATGCTACTGCGACAAATATATCCACCTGGGCTCAGGAGAAAACCATTGTCATGCAGAAATGCAGAACACCCCCCCCCCCCAAGCCAGTAGGTCAGAGTTTTACTCGACTTTTGTGTATTTGGGACCTTAGGATGTTTGCAACACCACAAATTAACACAATGGCACAGTTAAAGAGTTTTTTTTTTTTTTTACTAAACATGCCTTTCGATTTTGGGTTAGTTCACTTCCTACACTCTGTACTGGTGTACATGACACTAGGAACCCCTTTTTCTTTAAGAAGCCTCATACACTTCCTTTGACAACATTTTCATAGTGTTGGCTGAGGTAAAGCTGTTACTAGGTGAAAATGCTGACTGCCAGAAAAACCTTGTCAGAGAACTGAGGATTCATTTTTAGTAGTCTGTCACAGGTGAACTGACCGACAACTGTCCAATCTTTGGGCAGTGGTGGCCTAATGTTTAGGACATTGCCTTTGGGACCTGAAGGTTGCATGTTCAAGTCCCAGCCCGGGCACCACTGATGTACCCTTGAGCAAGGTACTGTCTTACGACACTGCTTCTGCTGTTGATAGATGCCTGCTGCTCCACGTGTGCACGTGTGATGGGTTAAATGCAGAGGTCACTTTTCATTGTGGTGCTTAAGTGTGTTCACAATGACAAATAGTCACTTTCACTTCATCCACTGGGCCATCTGGCCACTGCTTATCCTAAACCCACAGTCAGTTCTTTGGGCTGTTTGTGGTTTACCTTGTGGGCTCATGTTACTTATGGTATGGGTATAGCATATTCCATATCATGAGACGTCAGATTGTTTTCATTTTTATACCAGTGTACTTCCCACATCAAGCTATTAGGGGAGACAGTAAACAGTCGATAGTGATACATGATGCTCATTAAAGTAATTGGATTTTAATTTGAACAATTTGCTAATTTGCTGCTGCTAATGTGGACATTATTGGTTTCACCCCGAATTCTTAGGGTGTTTTATTTGTCCACAGTACTCCTTGGTGAGCAATATATGGCATTTTATGTAAATTTACATCCTCCTCCTTTGAAATCCAATTCTAACACACTTACTCTCAACCCCCCTCTGTCACAATCAGCATCAAAGAGCTGTAGGAATTAGAACCAACAGTTCTGTTATTGTGAGCATGAAGCTGATAGCAGTGTATATGTGTTTGTGTGTCCAGCATGACGAGAGAGGGATGCTAATGTTTTCTACCCTAGGTTAAAGACACACACATGCCATGCATGGATACATCAGACCATGTTTGCCTTTTTTGGGGGGGCAGCATTGTATCTGCCGTTATCTCTGTCTCTGCCTCTGCTCGATCCTCGTTTGCTCTTGACATGTCGTTCATTAGAAGGGGGTCAGCACAGGGAGATTACGCTGCAAGAGCAAATAAACCCAAAGACATATGTTCCATCAGATCATCAGCCACCAGCTAGATTAATCCACTCTTGACTATAATGAGTAATATCACTAAACCATGGCTTAAACAGGCTAAGCTAATTAGTAAATGTGAGGGAATGATCTGTTGCAGGCAGGAGATGCTAATTAAAATGCATTGTTGAGGTATGTTGGTGCTAGTGGGCCTTTCCAAATGTCTGCAATTGAAATTATGATAGATAATGGGCCTTCTTGGTGCCTCAATAATGAGGATGTTAGAGTGATGCTCAATGTATATTCATGTGAACCATGCCAGGAGTTGTCATGTCATTGTTAATTGCTTGTATTGTCGTCTTTATGAAGGTGGATGTCCTGTTGAAACATTCATTGCTGTTTAAGGCCTTGGATTTCTCCAGGAAATATTTAATTCTAGTTTGTTTTTAATTTTTAATTGTTTGTTTTTCTTTTTGCACAAATGGAAATGTAATAAACATCATTCAACAATTGCATTTGACATCCATGACTGATTCTTACAATCTCAGCAATGCCAGCCTTTATGGCTAGGGCCTGAAGGTAGAGTCATGTTTAGTAAGAAAAAACAATTGATTTGCACGCTGCAGTGATAGACTGTAATGTGTGAATGTGCTGAGTTACGGTTGGCTTTCTAGGTGAAGCTGCACAGGTGAGACCAATCGCCTGTTTGCCCTGGAAGCTTCTGATTACACACAGTGCTTCACACTTGCTCCTATAATGTCCTTATTATGCACTAAATACAAACACAGGATTATTGTTCTGAGAATTCTTAGACTTTACAGTGTATTTAGGAGGTGAGCAAAACCGGTGACTCTGCATATGTAGCGTACATCTGGCCTGTAGAACATATATGATCAGCCATGACCACCTGCTTTAACATACATTCTTGTTTTGTCTTTCCTTTGATAGAGAGTTGACACACAAATGTTATAGCACAAATATATCATCTCACTCATCTCATGTGATGTAATTACACTGCCTTTAAGTAGTGAAAGTAAAAATGTTTCAAATATTATTTATATTTTTATTATTATAATTATTATTGGTCATTTTCTTTTGGTCAGTTTCAAATATCCACGCGTTACCTAGAGCTACTAAATGTCCATGTGCACCAATGCTAATGTGGCACTAAAATAACATTTCATATTTTTATAGTGAAAATTAGCATTAAACCCCAGTCATGCTAGATATTTGTAAATTGTTTCACCTTGCAAAATGGTCATCTGAAAGATAAAAGCAGTCCCCCATGTTGGTACAGTTAGCTACCTGGCTCACTCACTAAAGTACTGAAGATCATAATTATACAAGATAAGAGAGTGAGTGAGGAGCAGTGGGCAGCTGATGTAGGCAGCACCCGGGGGGCAGTGCTTGGAGAGGGTACTTTGCTCACAGGTACATCAGTGGTACTTGTACAAGTCTGGGATTAGAACTGGCAACCCTCAGGTCACAGGGGCAACTCTCTTACCGCTACACACCACCGCTGCATGCTGCAAAATAATGTAGATAACCCCCACAGTTGTCAGCATTGCAGCTGTGGTTAGCTAGTGCACCGCTAAAGGCTGTTAGCAAGCTTGCTAATTTATCTGCAGCAAACAGGAAAACCACAAATGTAATGATAATGTATAGCACATTTTGCGTTTCCTCTATTTTGAGATAATCAGTGCTATTAAGAGATGGATGCAGCCAGAGCAGTAGCGCTATTGGTCAAAGATGTACATTTGCTTCACCAAAGTTTTGGCTTCAGACATTTCCAATGTGAGATTGCTTGTCAAACACAAAAGTTCATCAGCGAGTACAGACTGTGCTGTGCTAAAGGTGAAAGTTAAGTTAACGAAGGCTACTTTTAAAAAAGCAGATGCTTAAATCTGCATTCACCTGCACTTTAACCTAGTCACTTTTAAAGCTTGCTGCATCTCTCTTTCACGCTTGTCTTTTTCTCATAATAGAGACCTGTTCCTTGCTCCCTTCGACCCTGGTCATTTCTCCTCCTTCTGGGTGCAGGAAAAAGTGCATGACTTTGATTGACTTATGCTGATGGGGTCAGGGGTGAGAGGGAAGTACATCAAGGCTTTCTGTTTGCACTGACCCCTGCTACACTTCCTGTCAGAGCTGAAGGGCGCTGTGATGCATTGCCCTGCCTGAGTTTAGAGACAGCCTCTGCAGACATCAAATCCACTTTACAGACCCGGCGCTACATACAGTGATTACAGAGACACACACACACACACACACACACACACACACACAGCTTTATGCTACATATGACAGTTAATGTTTGTACACACACAGCCCAGTCTCTGTTCTGATGGTCATGTTCAGTGTTAGGTCATTTATGTCACGTAATTTGAATAATCCTTAGACCCCCACCGCTACACACAGCCTGCTAAAATGCTATAGAGTAATTACTATTAAATATATAAAGTGATGGCTCTCTCTCTTTCTCTAGCACACATACATAAAGGTTTATCTTATACACGCTTGTACATAGTTTGTACACATAAAAATAGTTTAACATGTTATGCTTGACTAATTTCAGTATCACAGAACTCAAACACACCCACAGAAGCACAACCCATCCAAACGTATACAATTAGTGCCATAAAAATGCAAATATTTAAAATATGCATACTGTATTTGAATTTTTTCACTAATGGGGAATCATTATTGCATTATTACTGTTTACAGATCTGTTGCTTTCAATACAGTCATAAGAGAAGAATCTGATCCTAGATCAGCACTTCTGCTCAGGGATCTGTGTATATAAAATGCACAACATGGCACTAAAATACTGTAAGAAAGAACTTTTTGTTTTGAACTTAGCAAAACCGTGGCTAACTGTGGCTAGGAGGCTCCTTAACATTAGGGTTACAAATGGTGTGAGATTTTCACGGTATGTTCGCTATCTCAGAAAATGTTATAGTATCACAGTGTACAGTATTTTACAGTATTAATACTGCTATCAGCTGGATGAAGATAGAAGGGGTTTTGTGGATTTAAAAATGCAGTAACTCAAAGCTCCAAGGTGATTTTGATGCGGCAGGCCGTCACAAAGAAATTTGCTAGCCTTTCATTAGACTTTCTCCACTGTGTGCAAGTGCATATGTGTGTGGAGTCATTTGCCAGGTGTGAGTGTCCGTCAAGGAAGAAATAGGATGTGTGTGTGTTTTTTTTTTTTAAACTGGTATTTAGCAAATACACACTCAGAGCATCGACTTTAATACCAGGGTGTACTGTAAGTGGTCTCCTGCTGCAACCAGAATTTTTTTTATCCATGAGTTCCCTATAAAACTGCATCAGGCAAAGTAAAGAATATATATATATTGTAATTCTATTATGTATATACATGCATTTGTCAGTACGGTCTACGGTGTCTGTATATTCAACTGTGTATCCGTTTTCTCCTGAACAGATTCAGACTGACATGGATCAACAATTGACAGATGCGTCCAACAGCAAACCCCCCCACTTCACTTTGAAGTAAGATCTGTGTTTGTGCATGCAGTGTCTATTTCTGTGTGTGTAATTGCATGCATGTGCATGTTTTTCCAGACCCATGTTTGTTTTTTTGTGCATGTATGCATATGTGAGTGTGTTTGTGTATGCTTTTGTGTGTCCTCCTGCAGTGTTGTTTTTCAGTCTATCCTCATATCATTAGCAGGCATTCAAATTTCTCTGCTCTTTGCTGAAAAGATCAAGGCAGCGTTGAACTTGCATATGAAATGATGAATCATTAAGCAACTACAAAAGCACCGGGAAAGAGGGTTAAAGACACAAACAAACACATGAATAAATATTGTGTGTCTGTGTGTGTATGCGTGCGCACAGGGGTGGTGAGGTGCAGGGGGGATGGCTAATTAGGTAGCATGGGATTAGAGATGGCCTCTTGCTTTGCTCCTCTGTGGCCAAACACATCTGAGATTTAGTGCGTAAATCTGACCAGTACTGGATCTTATGCCTTTCAGATCACGGACATAAACGCTGTCCTCACTCATTCGCTTACTTGCTCTTAGGTGCTTTGTAATACATGGAGTATATCAAGAAAACATACATGCTGTGAAAACGTACTTATAGAACTATAGAGTCATTAACAAGACACAAAACGGTACCATACGCTATAAACATCACCACAGTAGAAACATAAGAAAAAATAAATACATTAATATGAAATATGAACAATAATCTTGCATTTTATTTTAGTTTATAACAAAGCAAATCTGTATCTAAGGAGTAGTGTTGCCTCTTGTTTCTGGCTGTGCGCATGGTCTCACCTATTGGAATTCAAATATTTTTTTCAAAGATTTACATTTAAACATTTTTTGTCTTTCTTTCTTTTCCAAAAAATGTGTTCATCCACACAAGAATGCAAAAAGAGTACCTAGAGCCCCTCACAAGCCCAGAACAGGGTGGTAATATCTTGTAACATTTTTTACCAGATGGTCAAATATCAAAGTGACAGTGCCTCAGATCCCAAGGCCCTGTTCCCAAGCACTGCTCCCTGGGCAATGCCAGTGAAAACATGAAACCGTTTTCTTGCAACTTCTATACATGTGGGCAGTGGTGGTCAAGTGGTTAGGACCCTGCTGTTGGGACCTGAAGGTCGCAGGTTCAAGTTGTGGTGCTTGAGTGTGTTCACAATGACACAGTCACTTTCACTTCCACATTCTTGGCTTTATTACATTTTATAAAAACATCTCCACTTTTCTGTAGATTTGTTCTTACCTCTGCTGTGATGAAAAAGGACATCCATGTGCATCTGCTGCGTCAGGAACTCCTGTTAATGATCGTTCTTGTAGCACATGAGGCCATCAACACTTCCAACTTGGATATTTTAGGCTGCCAAAGACCCACAAGCCAAGCAGGCCCTGTTCTTGCTGCCTGCCTCATGTACGTTATTAACCAAGAAGAAATAAGCAGATCAGACGGGATGGAAGCTGTGATTACTTTGTGTAATGAAAGCTGTACCTCTGAGTGATTTTGAGCATCAGCCCACAACCACCTGAGAGGGGTTTTCAGAGGAGGTAAAAAAAAAGTGCAGCTGTCTAAGTGCAGTCCACAGGGCCACCATGGAGAGATGATAGGGTCATCTCCTCGCTGACCGACCCCAGCTCAATGCCTCATGCAGCACCTCTCACCATAGCAACCTGCTGTTCTGCTCCTCCTCCCCAGCTCTGGTCTAATGTTTAATGCTTCCCACAGCCAGCAAACGACCCTTGAAATTGAGAGGAAGCAATGAATTATCACCTCTACTTGAAGTATAGAAATGGAAAGCTTTAAATGTGAATTGCCGCTTGCTAATGGCGGGCCTATAGGAATGTGTAAAGTGAAAACGGTCTGTTGCTCTTCAGCCATTTAAAATGTTAAAAGAAAAAGTCATAAAGAGTGAGAGTATGAATCAAGTCTGCATATTCTGAGCACCCATCTCCGTGCCCATATACAGAAGGGAACGACCTGGGTTCGCCATAAGGGCAATTCGCCTTTCTGTTTTCTGATTTCTGTTATATTTATTTTTAACAGCACATTCAGCCTGCTCCATGCTGCGCCAGTAATTTGCTGGAGCTGTTTGCCTTCAGCCTGAAGCTGTAAGTGCACGTCTGACTGTGTTTTGACGTCTGGACCTTCTTTTTTAAATTTTTTAATGTAAATTACTCTTCTAAAAAAAAAAAACAACTCCTCTTGTCCCAGCTATTAAAGGACAGAAACCTGAAACCCACCTTGATAAAGTTGCAGTAGGATTACAGTTACTGCTGGGTGGTGTTTAAACTGATTGTTATACGATCATGATGTGTTCGGGTGCTGGAAAAATGAAAGAGCATTTTACAGCTCTGATATTTACCTTGTTCTGATGGATGGGAGTATTGGGACACACTCGCACCTATGGGCAACTGTGGGAGGAAACCAGAGCTTGCTTTTTCTTTCTTGATTGATTGTTTGATTGATTGATTGATTTGTTGTAAATGGAATGCTGTACCTTCTTAAAGCATAAATGCCATAAAAGACTAAGCACAAATGACTGGATCCAACCCCAATGCAGAAAAGGGTTAATAAACTGAGTGATACTGTTCTTAAAATCATAAAAAATAATAATACGTTTAAGCTAATAACAAGGTCGCACTTGGTCCCGGCCCAGGCACCACTGATGTACTCTTGAGCGAAGTACTGTCCTGCTACACTGCTCCCCGGGCGCTGTTGATAGCTGCCTGCTGCTCCAAATGCGGAGGTCACATTTTTTTGTGATGCTTCAGTTTGTTCACAATGACAAATAGTCACTTTCACTTTAAAAACAGTATATCACAGGCTAACTTAACCCAGTAATCTTTAGCTGTGTGAAGAAGAAGGAATGCCAAGGCAGTAAAAGTGAACTATACCAAAGCTAGAACCTGGGTCTTCTTCAGTTTAAGCAGTCTTCTCTGTGATGTTGCCACATTTTGTGCTGTGCTGAAACAGGTTATTGAAGAAAGGTGCCAGGAATCTCGGCTGACAGTATTTCTCGAACCTTTAGCATATGCTCAGACTTGTCACTGTGTGTTCAGATCTAGTAATACATGTGTGCCATTGCCCACTGATGTCATATCTGCAGTAGCAGTAACAGACTTGGACATGGTTGTCTGTAGTGCACTGGCTGCCAGGTGAATGTCAGCACACAGCTTTAGTCTGGTTCAGCTGGCCTTATAAAGGCTGTAGATCAGGATTTGGGTCGTAAGCCTAATGTTAAGGGATGCAGAAGCTCGGCTGGGACAGTGATCAATATAAAGTGCTGACATGGTAGAGGAAGCTTTTTGTTCTGTTTTATTCATTCTTTGCTCTCGTGCTCTCTCTCTCGCGCTCTCTCTCTCGCGCTCTCTCTCTCGCTCGCTCGCTCGCTCTCTCTCTCTCGCTCTCTCCCTCTCGCTTTCTCGCTCTCTCCCTTTCTCTCTCACTCGCTCTCTCTCTCCCTCTCTCGCTCTCTCTCTGTCTCGCTCTCGCTCGCTCTCTTTCTCTCTCGCTCACTTTGTTTTTTCACTTTGTTCTCACTCTTGCACTTTTGCTTTCCCTCTTTCTCTCACTGTCTTTCTTGCTTTCTCTTGCTTGTTTTCTTTCTTTTGCTCTCTCTCGCTGTCTGTCTCTGTCTATCTCTCTTTCTCTATATTCTTTCTTTCTCTCTCTCTCTCTCTCTCTCTCTCCCTCACTCTCTCTCCCTCGCTCTCTCTCTCTCTCTCTCTCCCTCTCTCTCTCTCTCTCTCTCTCTCTCTCCCTCTCTCTCTCTCCAGGGCTCTCTCTCCCTCGCTCTCTCAGAGTCTCTCTCCCTCTGTCTGTCTCTCTCTGGGCTGTAGGGTCTGCTCTTTCTTATCTGCTGCTCTATTGTGGCGCTGACAGGCTGCTGTCAAAGCCCTGAAGCCTCTTTCACACTGACACTCGTTTATCATCCTCCTCTCATCACAGGCTCTGCCAATCACACACACACACTGATAAACATCCTCTTTATCAGAGAGGGAGAGAGAGTTAAGCCCTAACCTCCTCTAGCTTCTAGCCCCCTTCCGGCACCTAAAGCTCAGACAGTTTGCTCTGCCGACTTTGATTGAATCAGGAGGATATGTTTCAGACATGCCACTTTAATTTTGTTTTAGATTAACTCTGATATGAAAGATTTGCCTTTTTCTTGACTCTTCTTAGATAAAACTTGGATGCATAAGACTTTGTAATGGAAGTAGAAGAAGCTATCTGGAAATCAATTAATCCCAACCTGCTCTGGAGTGAAAAGTAATAGAAGGTATGAAAAGATGTGGCCCTGGTAATCTGGGCCTGTATTAGAGTGGATTAAAGCAGTATTGTGACAGCATCAGTGTGGGGCCAGATCAATATATGTGTGTGTGTGTGTGTACGCATGTGTGTGTAGATGTGTTTGTGTGTATAAGCGAGAGAGAGAGAGACCGTGTGACCATCCTGAGTGCGGCACTGTGGTTGACAGCAGAGAGAAGCTTACGGCCTCTTAGAGGATCAGAGTCAATCAGGGGGGCGGAGATGCCAGGCCTGGGCCTAATTACCCCTTTGTGAAGAAATGAATTGACAGGACTTGCTTCAGGAATTTCTGAAACTCCTCAAAGTATTTTTCGTCCTCTTGGAGTATTCGAAGTCTGGAAAGGAAACTAGCTATTAAAACTAGTTTTAAACACTTTTAGAAATTACAGCCTTATGTTACTGTCCTGCTGCTGTATCCATTTGGGGCCAATATTTTGTATGTGGATATTTGTTTCAAATAAAATGACTCTAAATTAGCTTTAGCAAATAATGCAACATTTATTTGTATTGGAGTAAATGCGTAAAATTGACATTTTTTGGGATTGTATGCCAGCATCCCCTAAATGTACCATTCTCCTTGTTATATAGCTGTAGAAAATAGCGGCGTTAGATCTAAGCATTGGTTCATTGCCAATACATTATAATTTTTTCTTAGGAAATCTGATAAACTAAAAGCCTACTTTAATTTCCCCACTTGCCACATTATTAAAACCACTGACTGACCATCATCTCATTAGTTCATTACAGTGGCACCTGTCAAAGAGTGGGATATATTTGGCAGCAAGTGAACAGTCAGTTCTTAAAGTTGATGTGTTGGAAGAAGGAAAAATTGGACGAGCATTAGATCCAGGTGACTTTGACAAGGGCCTTATTGTAACAGTTAGACAAGTCTGAGCATCTTCAGAAAGATCTTGAGGGATTATTCCTCATGTGCAGTAGTTAGTACCAACTATCCAAGGAAGGTCAACTGGGAACCATTGATGGTGTGCCCACAACTATTTGCTGTGTATTGTGAGCAAAGGCTAGCATGTCTGGTCTGATGTCATTGCAGAGCTACTGTAGCAAGAAAAGCCTATGATAATCTGACTGTGTCAGAACCCAAAGTCCACCAGTCAGCTGTTTGGTGCCATGGGGGAGACCTGCTCTTGCCCTGGTTTACAGTGATAATAGTTCATACTTGGCTGTCATAATTTGATAGACTAAACTGGATTAGGAAAATGTATTTTCTAACTACTGTAAATTCTGCCTAATGGACACAGCCATTTAAATGCATATTAATTTTAATTAAGGCTTCATCTTTTGTGTTTTTTGAGTTATACATTTTGAATTTTTTAAAACCTTGCCCTTGCTTGTGGCAGCAATGGCTGCGCCTTAAAATGCCTGAATTCTCCAGTTAAATGGGGGAGGGGGGTCTTTTGTACCATTAGTGTATGTACATAAGCAGCTGTCGTTATCTATGTGCGTTTGTATGTTGACTTTGGCTTTTGAGTGACTGAATGAAAGGTTGCCTTAGTGAATATGACGATAATTTCAGCTCTCCGAGGAAGTGCAGACAGATTTACCCAGGCAGGCTTACTCGCACATTTGCACACATGCTCACACAGGCGGCACCCCTCTCCACAAGCACCCTCTATTACTCACTGTAGTCCGTTTTCTCCTGATACCTTCACACATAATAGCGGCTGCATAAAGAAACAGCAACTGTATTCAAATAGCTCTTTATTCAGAGCAGAAGTGGCAGCTAATTCTGCTCCATCTCTTCTGAAGAGGCTCCATATTCAGACTGTTCACACTCACAAGAAAATCATCTTCATCTGAGCCACCGTGCTTTGTCGTCTTTATTTGTTTCTCTTGAGCAAATCTGAGGGAGCTCGGCGCTTTGAAGGCGATGGTTTGTGCTGGAGAAACGCAGAGTGCGATGTGCTCTCTTTCATTGCAGCCGGCCTTTTATTCCCATCTTTTTTTGCAGGTTTTGTGAGGGACGGAGCAGGTAAATAAAGAGGACACCTGCGCCAGTGCTTCTATGCTACCCCTCTCTCTCATTCTCTCCCTCCCCCTTACACCCTCATCCTTTCATCCGTGAGCTGTGGCTCATTTCTAAATGAGTGCGGCAGGTCTTCCTCATGGCCCGTTTGTCTGCTCATTAATGCAGGCTGTCTAAAGCAGAGAGGAGGAGAGAGCGAGAGCAGAAATGGAAGTGAAGTGCGTGTGCTAGGATGTGGGATGGATAAGAGAGGCAGAAAGTGGGCAGAGCGAGAAACCACAGAGGAGAGCTTATTTATTATATGTTCTTCCTCATTTTAATGCACGTGATTTTCATTAAGCCTCCCTAATTAATCTGGTGCCTTTTTTGCTTCTCCTCGAGGAGCTCTTCTCTTTGATATGTGTTGTTTGGCCTGGCCTTGATTAATGGGAAGTTTTGGTGAGTTGATGAAACTTCACTTTGGTTTGCGCTGCCTGTCAGGATCCTACTTTACTGCTCTCCACACTTTAGCTCTGTTTTTCTGCTCATGTCTTTTGCTCTCGCTTTCACCCACACACTCACTAACTCACTCGCCTCACATTCACATCACATTCACTCACTCACTCACTCACTCACTCACTCACTCACTCACTCACTCACTCACTCACTCACTCACTCACTCACTC
>JBBPDA010000003.1:16846595-16868241 GCA_037974385.1 Arnoldichthys spilopterus | reverse complement strand
CTCTCTCTCTCTCTCTCTCTCTCTCTCTCTCTGTCTCTCTCTCTCTCTCTCTGTCTCTCTCTCTCTCTCTCTCTCTCCTCTCTCTCTCTATCCCTCCATCCCAAAGGGCCCATCTGTTTCCTTTAGTCATGCCCACTGCCCTCTCTCCTCAGGTTAAAGGTCACCTCAGCTCAGAGATCTGTCGATATCCTTAAATATTGAGCGGGGCACTAATGCAAATAGCCCCTGTTTTGTAATTCTGTGTGTGAGGCAGAGTTGGGCAGTTCTAATGGAGGTGAACAGATCAGAAAGCTGGACTCTGCTAAAACACTGCCTGAGAGGACAGTGACTGACCCTCTGCACAACACAATGCTAATATATTCTAGATACTGATGTACACAGCTCAGTCACAAAATGCCACTGCTGCTGATCTTGAACTTTGAAAGGCTAAGCTGGGTTTTTTTTCAGTTTAGGCTGCTGGTTTTGTTTAGGTGATAAGGGAGAGAAATGATACAATTGTGGAAAAGTTGCCTTTTTATTGAGAGCGGACTGCATACGTTGACTTTGATTGTTCTCCTGAGTTTCTAAGTCTTACATGTACAATCATTGTTTTTATTCAGTCACACCCCCCACCCCCACCCCCACCCCACCACCACCACCACCACCGAATCTTGTTTCTCTCCCTAGACAACAAACAGATTGTGTTAGATTGCTGTGTGTGGGGAGGTGCATGTTGGTATGTTTGTGAATTCGTTCTTGCAAATAAGTATGAAATATGCGCGCACACACACACACACACACACACACACACACACACGCACACTTTTTAAGACAGCTACTGTCTCTCTCACTCTGTACTATAGGGTTATAAGCTGGATTATAAGTTCTGATGGATGCACACATGAACCTCCAGAAAGACCTGCATTTTATATATATATATGATTTTTAAAACAAAAATGTAAAGCTTTAATCAAAATAAAATCAAAGTATATCGTATGATGTGTAAAATGCTCAGTATGAAAAACATTATTAAATAAAGAGAGCTAATAAATACATTCTAAAAGAATGCAAAGATGATAAAAAACATTAATTAATGGCAAATATTAATTGGTAATGTGTTCCAAAGTTTTGGTGCATAAATAATGATTAAAAGAAAATGTGCTAACAGGCTTTGCTACATTCAACAGCCTTAAATACCGTCCATTGACTGAGGTTGTTTTTGCAGTAACACTACCATTAACCATTAGCTGATGCAAACTAGTTAAATACATTTGTCGTGCAATAAGACAATTCAGGCTGGATACTGTAGCAAGTCAGCACATGTTATTAGACAAGAACAACTTCATGTAGTGAACCAGAACAATTCCTCCCTTTTAAAAATGACACAAACTCACTTATTAAAGATTCTGATTTAACTTACCCCCTCCACTGAGTCCTGTTCATTCACAGCTCCAGCATGTTTACTAACTATGTTTGCATAGACCCAGCTAATTGATAATGAAATTCTTTGTGATTTTTCCAAATCATTTTTATTGATATCATTGATTCTTTGTTTTGCATATTTAACAGTTTTATTGACAATCCTGTTAGTAAATCACAGATTACAAGTTTTTACAGGCATGAAATTTATGCCTTTGAGACCAGACATGATCTGGCCTGACTGCTACTGATTTTAAATTTAAATGTAAAACCAGGTCCATGTGGACCACAACCTGCACAGACTAATGGAGATGTTTTTTTTTATCACAGTCATGGTTTTTAAGCTGTACTTGGTCTTAAAGTGCTTGAGTTAAGTGACTGAAAATGTCTCACCTGTAATAGTCACAGTGTTTATTATCAGTGTATTTTTGTTGCTGATTCTGGCAGACAAAAGCTTCCACTCTCCTCTCCTGAACTGTTCGCTCCCCTGCACAATTGCTCCTCTAGCTGCTGCTTCAGCTACTCGCAGGAATGCTTAACACACTTTACACAAACTTAACAAACGGGCAAAGATCTGCCTCGACCTTTCAACCAACCTAACACACCCATTATCATCCACGATTTCACTTTGACACATTCACCCACTCTTCAAGTTCTGGAGTCCTTCCAAACACAGCTATGAGAAAGAGAACTCAGTAGAGAACTTGCTCGTGGGGGAGAGAGTGAGACAACTACAGAAAAAGAGAGAGATTGTGTGCAAGAAAAAGAATGTGTGAGAGTGCGTGAAATCGGTTATAATAATGGAATCAATATGACCAGGATGGCGGCACATGCAGCGCAAGGCTCAGCATCTTAGCAGATTTATCAAAAAAGTGTTAATCTATCTGTTTTTTCCTGAGTGTTCGCTCTTTTCAGTTATGCAAACTATAGCAGACACACATTTGGACATTAACCAAACGTGGACCAAATGTGTCCAACAAGGACTAAAGAGCTTTTACTGTTGGTGGAGACTTTAATCACTGTACCTGCGTACTGTGCTTCCAACATTGTATCAAAATGTCTCATGCACCACAAGAGGACCTGTCATGTCTACACAAACGTGGCTGATGCGTTTAAAGCCACCCCCTTCCCTGCCTGGGTCAGTCTGATCACCTTTCATTGTTCCTGCTTCCCAAGTACAGCCCAGTCATCAAACGTGTGAAACCCACAACAAAGATCATCCAGATCTAGTGGGGAGGTGCTGACTCTGCTCTTCAGCACTAGTTTCAGCACAGACTGCAGTGTGTTTGCTGCACATGGCACCATAAACGAACAAATTGACACTGACTCATACAAACTGTGTTCTGGATTACATCAGCAAGTGGACAGAGTGACAGGGCAAAAACGCATTGCGCAAACAGGGGTGGAATCTCATAGTCCACACACGCATACAAACAGAGGACTGAAGAACACAGCTTCTCTCCCCTGCTGCCAATCACAGACATCAAGCCACCCAGTCACCACTGGCCTAGATGGAATACCTGGTTGTGTGCTTAAAGTCTGTTCAAGGCAGATGGCGGGGGTCTTCAGACATTTTCAATCTGTCCCTGGCCCAGGCAGTTGTCCCCTCAAGCTACAAGTCTACAACCATTGTGCTGGTGCCAAAACATATTGACTTGAATGACTTTTGCTCAGTTGCTCTCCCACCAATCATTGTAAAAGAGTTTGAAAAACTGATCCTGTTACACCTAAAATGCTCACTTCCCACAACGCTCAACCCTCGCCCACCTGGACACTCCCAACTCCTATGTCAGAATCCTTTTCATTGACTTCTGTTCAGCATTCTACACTGTGATCCCCTCCAAGCTAATCTCCATTCTTAATCAGGTTGGTATTTGACACATCACTGTAACTGGACTTTGGACTTTCTGACTAACAGACATCAGTCTGTTATGTTTAACAACACACATTCCTCCACACTCACCTTGAACACCGGCATGCCATACTCCCTCTTCACCCGTGACTGCGTTCCTGTGCTTGGTTCTAACACAATCATCAAGTTTGCAGATGACGCCACCTTGGTGGGCCTGATCAGAGGTGACAACGAGACAGGGATGAGGTTCAGCGCCTGGTGTATCGATAACAACCTTGCCCTTAACACCCAAGAAACCATGGAGAAATATTTGGATCATTGGATCATTAGACTTCAGGCGAACTAGGAGCCACTCACATGCTGCAGTCTACATCAGTGGAACTGTAGTGGAGCATGTCCCCAACTTCCTTGGTGTTCAAATCTCTGATGATCTCACCTGGTCCCCGAACTCCTCCATACTGATCAAAAAGGCGCAACAGCGACTTTACTTTCCGCGGTGCCTCAAGAGAATGTGCTCACCTGCTGAATGTCAGCATGGTATGACAACTGCTCTGCTTCAGACCGCAAATCACTCCAGCGAGTGGTAAAAAGTGCTCAAAGGATTACCGGTTGCCAACTGCTCGCCAGTGAGAACATTTATGCCACACGCTGCTTGAGCAGGGTGGAAAGCATTACCAGGGATGTGTCCCGCCTCAGCCATGGGCTTTTTACCCTCCTTTCATCTGGCAGGCGGGCTCAGGAACAGCTTCTTCCCTGAAGCCATGACCCTGCTGAACTCAGCACAGCATTAAGCACTATGCACTAATTCTGCACTGTTTTTGCACTTTATAAAGACATCTTTATCACTCACTTTGCACAAAACATTATTTACATAATCCTTTTCAACTCCGCCCACTTCACTCCTATTCATTGCATATTTAATACAGTTCATATCTGTATATACTGCCCTCCACAGTCAATAACACTCTACATACTGCAGCATATTACCATCTATACTGCACTTTCAGAAATTTCTACTATTCTTTGTACTTCTGGCTTGATGCTAGATGCATTTCATTGGCTTTGTACTTGTACTCTGTAAATTGACTAAGTTAAATCTAATAATCTAATCTACTAAAGAAGTTAGAAAGTGAACCCAAGTCTGACCCAAGCTCAGTGTTGCTTGTAAAAAATCAGCCCAAACCCTGCCTGAAAACTGCTTCTTTGCCAGACCCCATTGGGCTTGTGGGTATTAGTAGACCTCAGATATTTAATAGCTGGGTTAATACTGTAATAAAATGGTATAAACATTATTTAAACATACAAACATAACGTTTTATGTTTGTTTGCCTGTTTTTATAGAGAACTCTAAGCTTAATATAGAGACCTCTGCACAATATTACAGTCATCAATCAATTTAGATTAAAGATGAATTTTAGTCGTAGACATAAAGCAGTATATTTAGTGTTTGTGTAAAATATTATATGTAGAAAAACTTAACAGTGGTGATAGAAACCAGATATTCCAAATTTAAAAGTATTATTTACAATGCAAAGCCACCATAGAACCTGCATGTGTCTTCATGAGTTTTTATATGTAGTGCTGATAATGATAAAACAAACGTTTTTGCATTTGAGTTTAGGTTCTCTGTGCAATGACTGGATTAAAAAAAAAAATTCTTAATCTTAAAATGATGTCTCTGTGCATTTACTCCCATTTCATGTAATAACTTTATAGTTGTTAAACACTGTGAACTATTCTGACTTGCCAGTTCTCTAGAGTGGAGCATTTCAGTCCAAGCCACTATAAAATATTTTTGAAAAAAAGGGGCGGCTTCCTCTTTAGGCATCATGGTATCATGTAACACTAAAACGTTATATGAAGGCATTTGCTGAAATGCTAAAAAAACAAGAGAACTTATGAACAGAGACCAGCACAACACTAAGAATTACTATAAGCTTTAGCCCCATCCTGCAGCAATTGATATGGGTATTGATATTGGCAACCACAATTTCGGTCAGGTCGTAGAGTATACAGACACTGCTCTCTCTCTCTGTTTTTTCCTCATTCCTATTTAGTTTTTTTCTCTTTTTTCCTTCATTACACTTTCTCATCACCTTCTGTTCCTTTTCAGTGTACACACTCACACTCACAAACTTGAGCCCCCACCCTGTTGAGTTATCACCTCTCTGGCTGCATCATTGTGTTGTGTTAGTTGGAAATAGTTTCATTTGAGCTCAGGCACAATGAGCTATTGTCACTGTTTTTTTTTCTCTCCATCCGATCCAGTGTGTGCCAGGGCAGTGCTGGGCAGTAATATAATGTATTAGTTAGGTTAGATTGAAAGTTAATGGGCTTTTGTGGTGTTTGTGAGGGAGGAGACTGAAAGATAGACTTAAGACTGTGCAACACTTTTCTGGGTTCAGCTCTGCTGTGGCTGCTTCCCGTTTTTTCTTCTTTCTTTCTCCTGTCTGATAGGCTTTATCACAGTTAAGCAGAGCTCCACTGCCTCACACTGTGTCTTTGAGTGCATTTATGCTGACACCTAGTCTGGAAGCGAAAAGGGAGGGTGCAGAGTTTGAGCTGTTTTCAGATACACACTAAAGGTGCGCTTCTAATCACGACGTTGAACCTGAATTGCATCTGCAGTGGGCAAAGTTTTGGTGTTTTCCTTTTTATGCTAGCAGAACAGAGGGCTTTTGTTGAAGGTGCAGAATACAGTGTGGTTCAGGCTGGCTTGCACTGCTCTTGCTGTGTATGAGATTGTGTGTGATTATGTCCCAGGTCTTTAGGCCTCCATATCCGGGGTGTGGAGGAGAACAGCCGCTCCAAAAGAGAGGGCATCTTTCAGGACGAAGAGTGCATCGTCAGAATCAACGACACTGAGCTAATTGACAAGACTTTCTCACAGTAAGTGTTCTGCTTTCTCATACCCCACCCCCACCCCCCAAACACACACACACTACTGCTGCTTCCAGAACATTTCCACAGAAATTCCTGAATCATGTACACTGCTTCTGTTAGTCCTGCTTCGGTGTTTCTGTCCGTTTTTCACTTGCTCTCACATTTGTCTTTTATTTTTTGTCTATCTCGTTCTCTCTTCACTCTTATCTGCAATCTTTATTCTTCTCTTTATTTTTTATCTCTTATTTTCACTGACTCACTCTTGCTCTCAATCTTTCTCTCTTTTGATCCCTTTCTTTCTGTGTGTGTGGTGTGTGTGTGTGTGTTGTCATAACTATAAAATACTCAGTCCTCTCTCAGCCCATTGTTGTGGAGATTCGGCCCGTTTCTGTCGATCACAGCGCTGGACGAGCTTCAAAAGTGGTTGGAAAACATCTGTTGAAACGCCAGAGTCCATCCAGCCACCACGGTCCCTGAAAGCTCTTCTGTGCTACATACTCCCCCACTAGACACACACACACATACACACACACACACACACACACACACACACGCACACACACACGCACGCACACACACACACACACACACACATACACATAGGCAGCACAGCATCGCTGTCTGCCGTCACACTTATTATTATAATAATACCCCGACAATACCCTGCTTTTGGCTGCTCCCAATGCCTTCAGAAGCTTTGTTTTTCACACTCACTGTGCTGGGACTGCTTGTGTTGGCTGTGCTTATTAATTTATTTTTTAACTGAAAAATAAAAAGAACAAAGTAAATGAAAAGCACTTCTGACGTGGAGCCATTTATATATTTCAGACTGGCTTTTACTGAGTCAAAGTTTATGTTTGCATATAATAACATACTATACTATATAGGGCAGTGGTGACCTAGTGGTTAGGACATTGCCCTTGAGACCTGAAGGTTGCAGGTTCAAGTCCCGGCCCGGATACTACTGAGGTACCCTTAAGAAAGGTACCGTCCCGCTACAGTGCTCCCCGGGCGCTGTTGATAGCTGCCCACTGCTTGTGCATGTGTGATGGGTTAAACGCAGAGGTCACATTCCGTTGTGGTGCTTTTTGTGTGTATACAATGACAAAGAGTCACTTTCACTTCACTATTTCATGAATGACTGACACTGGCTTTAAGTTCCTGCTGTACCTGTAGGTGTCACTCAGCTGCTTCAGGATTCTCACTCTTACATTTATGTCTTTTACTTACATACATTCTCACTTCCGTGTGTGTGCCATGTGGGACATCTGTCTTACAGAAGGGTACAGTAGTTTTTATTAGATTTAGGATGGATGGATGAGTCTGGAATTGAATTAGTTAACACTAAAGAGTAAGAAGGATTGCTTTGTCATTTGTAAGGGGTAGAGCTCATTAGTCATAACCCCAATTACGCTGTGCCTGGAACGAGCTTCCTCTAGACTAAAATTAATAAAGATATTACATTTTCCTAATTGTTTTCAAATTCAACATCATTATTCATTTCATTATGTGCAAACAAACTACATCTGAAGCCCTATGAAACTACTGACCCTTGTGTTGACCTTAAGGCAAATTTTCCCTATGTCTCATCTTGTTTTCTTTCTCTGTGTGTGCTTTTTCTCACTCATTTCTTCCTCTCAGGTCACAGGAAGTGTTCAGGCAGGCCATGCGCTCTCCCATCGTGCGTTTAGAAGTTCTTCCTGCCGCTAATAGAGAGCTCTATGAGAAGAGCCTCATCAGTCACCTTTTTGGCTCTGAGAACCATGAAGGTGTCTTCCGTCATAAAGAGCCTCCGCCACTGAAGGTGAAGCCCATGGTGAGGCCTGTGGAAGCTTGCTCCTCTGGCAGGCAGGCAGAGCCTCAGGAGAGCAGCAGCAGTAGCAGCATGGAGAGCCGCTCTCTGGGTTCACCTCTGCCCCTCAGCCTTTCACCCACACCCAGGGGCAAGAGCAGCGATAGCCCTCTCCTTAAAAAGAGCCACACACTCTCAGCTCTCGCCAGCCTTGCCAACAAGAAGGGTGGAAAGAGGCTCAAAATCGACTTGAAGAAAGGTAAAGAGTAGGGGTGTAAAAATGCATTGATCTGAAGGTGGTGGTTCGACTCGTAAATAGTACTAGAACCGCTTGTTAGAGATGGCACCGTTCCCATTGGTTTCAGGCTGAGATCTGGTTTTTTTTTGTTTTTTTTTTTCATAAAAACTGCTAAAGAATTCAACTGTTTTTTATCATCTATATTTCATTTCTTTGGAAATAGTTTCTCCAGACATTGTTGAATATTTAGTGTATTTTTTAAAGATAATTCTTAATTGTACTAAATTAATAAGACTGAATTGTGGTGAAATTTGGAAATTTGCGACGTACTGAATTGGAGGATGTCACTATTAATTAAAATTGATTACTCAGTCTTAAACATTAAAAGTGTTGATGAATCAGCTTAGTGGTTGCTTGTCAGTTTGAATGTTGAATTGTTGTGCCCTCAGGCCATTATTCAGCCACGTTCAACAGTCTGAAGATTCTCAAGGCTCAAATTACTCAAATTACAAACCCACACCAGCAGAATTTCATGCAGTGATGTAACACATCTACATAAGCATAAGTAAACATAAAGAAAATGGAAATAAGATCGAGCGATTTTATTTTCATTGCTTTGCTCATTTTATCACTAAGGACAATGAGCTGTTGAGTAAGGTTACTGTATGGCTACTGAGCATCATCCTTGGAGCTCATTTGTAAATAGAGGCCATCATATATAGAAGAGCTGTGTTACTGTGTTGTCATTTATATGAAATGTAATTCAAATGAAACATGTATGTACCACAATGTGCGCATACTCTTCACTGCTATAGAGAATATTGATACTATGTGAAGTAGGTGTTGTTCTTATTTGTTCTTACTAGTCGACTTCAAAAAAAGCAGTCCGCTGGGGATTTTTTAGCGTACCAGAAGAGTTCGACTTTGTACTTAGATTATTTTCAGTAGTAGTTTGTAGTTTGCTAGGGGCTGTGGCAAATAGCAGATGCTGTAAATTGAGGTGTGAGAGGCTTTCAGTGCATTTCAGCCTCAGGCGTTCTGCCCACAGAAGTACACAAACTGTCTGATATGAACAGACCTCTAAAATAATCGCAGCTCTCAGAACCTCACCTCTCGCAGTGTCCTCCTAATGTCTTTGCCTCACAGAGAACTGGACTCAGGCGACCTGCCATTCTGTCTGGTAGAAAACAGATGATTCTTCATAAAGCTAAATGCTTGTAGCAAGCAGCTGAATCTCTACATCAGTAAGCCTTTCAGAGTAAGCTGTAGACCGAGTTACTGAAACCTCATGAAGTTATTGCTGCCTTTTGTATGAAGCCATAAGTAACAAGATATTCTCGTGCATGTGATGACCGATACTTCACAGTAGTTCATCCAGTCTGGCTTATGAGCTTCTCTTTCATCTTGTGTAGTAGTTCAACCATAATAACGTGCTTTGGGCTTTGCGTTTAGCAGAAAAACAGACTTTTCTTATCTCCTGCCTTTTCCCTGTAATTTATACCTGTGCTGTATTTCTGGCACCATCCTTGACTACTCAGCAGATTCTCACCCCAGCAACTAGCATATTTATTAGCCATAACTCTTAATATAAGGCAATGTGGATAGCTGTTCTACATGAGGCATTCTGTATCTGTTTTTAATGTTTTTGGTCAGCGTATGGAACAATTTAGCAGATTCAGTGATGAGTGTCTAGTAGTATCTCTCCTCTCCTTTGACCCCTCCCTTGCTCAGCTGCCTCCTTTGTAGTCTGTGGCTCTGCAAGTCTGCAGCTGAATGGATGAAGCCATAATTTCAACCCGCAAAGTCTATTAAGTTCTTATTGATCCAGCCATTACTGATGATATGAATTCATTGCAGCAACAGAAAAGTGCTGACCATAAAGGGATTGTGCTAAATGACTTACATAAAACACAGCGCAACGCTGCCTCTGCTCTGCTTCTGGGCTAGCGTAGTTTAGTGCCTTTCATTTGTGCCAACCACAGGAGCCTGAAACAGGCTGTGTTAAAGACCATCCTCTCCCCCTCTGGCTGCTCCCCCTGCTCGCGCCATCACCTCTACGCTTTGTCCATCACTCCTCCTCTCCTTCGGCCTGGCAGGGACACAGGCTGGATATATCCGGCCTGAAGACATGGCACGTGTCACTCAGCAGGCGATAGCCTGTTCACTAATCTACCCATCAGTCATCCTGACAGCATCAAGACCCTGATAAGAGGAAGGATAGCGGAGGTCAAGGCAGCGGTGAGGCTTCAGTGCGCCACCCGCTGTGCTGGAGCACTCATACTTCTAAAACCTCCCTCATAGCTGCTCTGTCAAACCAAATGAAGCAGTCTGTGGCTTTTTTCCCCCCTCTCTGTTATTCCATACAGGGAGAGGCATCATAGCACAGATGAATATCATATATGACATGACAACTATGTGCTGATGTTATTAAAACAAACACACTGGCCATCAAAAGGTTGTGGATATCCAGCTTTTATAGGGTTTATGCAAATGGCCATTTCTCTTTTATTTTTACTGAGCATAAATGCCTAACCAGGTTAATGTTTAGGATGGCAGCATAATAGAAATATGTGGCATTATTTGTTACCTTTGGACAAATACCGCTTTGTCCTTTGTTTGGCATTTCAGCACTCCTCAGCACTGGCGTAATTTAAGTGTTTAAACCACTTTCAAGCAAAAGGTTTTTAATGTGTTAAGAACATTGTCAGTTTACGGCAGTGCTAAACCATATCTGTATAGTTTAGCTTGTACAGGAAGAACATGCATACACACAGTTAGAAAACAGTAGTCAGTTTTGTTGTTACAGCAAAAAAAAGATTATTAAAAGATTATTAAAGCTTGCTCTGGGTTGCTTGGTGAATCTTGAAGTACTCTAGTGAACAAATTTATTTTCTGCTTTTGAAAATGTGACGATTATTTTTTGTTGCAGCCTTCTATACGTCTTGTCAGAAAAAACATATTTTTTTTCCCGTCTCAGAACCAAATGCATTGCTTTTTTCTTTAGTATGCATTTAAGCTGTCAGGTGCAATTTAAATGCATACATCATTAATATAGACATAAACGCATAGATCATTATATACCAATGACACAGCAATGAGACTGGGTGAACCTAGAATGCTTCCACTAAATCTCAAAAATGAAGTGTTCCAGCTTAAAGTTCTGAATTATTTATTCTACAGCTTTCAGTAAATGTGTTGAGATTAGATTTGACCTGATCATTACAACAGTGGAAAAATAGTACAGGCAGAATGGGATCTTACCCTGGGGGCTTCTCCTCAAGTTACCCAGTTAGAAAATAGCTGTTTATGTTAACAACGCTTTTTAGACCTTTTCCTGTATTTATTTTATGTAGCGGTTATATAAAATCACTTCATATTGTCATATGATGGCAACATTCCCCCAAACATCTTAAAGGCAGTGAAACTGTTGAATAAAATCTTTACTGGTAATAATATTTGAATGTTTACACTGTTGGATGTAGCAGCTGTATAGTGTTTTATGTAAATTTCCAGCATAGTCCAAGATGCACCCTGCACATCATCTTTGCTTGTAGGTTGGCGTGTTGGTTTCTGTGTATAGGCGAATAATTCCGAATCTGTTTCTTAACCACTCAGTATTTGGTGGATCATAATTTGGAAGAAAGGGTTCTCTCTCTTACATTCTCTGTCCACCTCTCTCCCTCTCGCTTTCTGTTACTCTCTATGTAAAGATGTATTCATACATGAAATTAAACTGCAAGTCAGGCAGCTCTAATCTCCCTCCTGCACTGAGGGAGCTTTTTCCAGCCCTGCATTCTCAGAGATCAGTGACAGAGCCACACACACACACAGTATTAAACATTAAGCCGATGCTAGAGCACAGGTACTGGCAGAGCTGCAGCCGTTCGACTCATCTGTACTGCTTCTGTCTGACTGTCTTTATTTGTTAGATGATCTCTTTGCAGCTTTTTTTTTTATAACACAATGCTCCAGACAGTTGTCGTCTGCAGTTATGTTGCATTTCTGATCGATATAGGACCGGGCCAATCGATCATTGGGCTTTCAAAATAACTTTGGTCTCAGAAAGTCTTAATCAATACTACACTTCGCATTGTGTAGTTTGTTTTTACCGTACAATAAAGAAAACACAAAAAAAGTCCTGTTTTCTTCGTTGGTTTTCTCCTTCTCTTCTGTTCTCATCCACGTGTCTGTGTTTGAGTAGGTCCAGAAGGCCTTGGTTTCACCGTTGTGACCAGAGACTCTTCAGTGCATGGACCGGGCCCCATCCTTGTCAAAAATATCCTCCCCAGAGGAGCTGCCATCAAAGATGGCCGCCTGCAGTCCGGTGACAGGATCTTAGAGGTGAGAAGATTATATATAATGCACCTATACACTGTCCAGCCATTACATTAACACCACCTGCCTTATATTGAGTACTTCCTCCTCCTGCTGCTGAAACTGCTCTGATTGTGTTTAAACCAGAGTAGCTCTTCTGTGGGATTAGAACAGACAGGCTAGCCTTCTCTCACATAAATCAGTGAGCCTTAGTGACCCTGTGCCTGATTCACCAGTTGTTCTTCCTTGGATCATTTTGTAAGGTACTAAGGTGTACTGTGCATACCAGGAACACACCACAAGACCTGCTGCAAAGCGAATACTGTTCACTTTGCCTGTCAGTAGTGTTAATGTTATGGCTGATCGTTGTACTTGGCCACTTAGAAACACCTTCCATCAAGTTGTTAGTTGCCATAGCATTTACACTCAAGATACTACACTGACTTAAAATCTTAGTTATGTTTGTGTCTCATTTGTGAAATGCTGATGTGTACTGTTCCTCAGCAGCTGTTATTAGCTGAGCAATTGTTCTGTATTTCACAACAGACTAGAACATGGACAAAACATGACATTAGAGTAGGATGACCTGGTCAGCAGATGACATTAGCTTAAAGGCTAATAGGCTCTACCTTTGTATTCAGAGCCAGGATTTAAGATCAAATCTCTGCTGAAAATCACTGTGAAACTACATCAGACAAAGCAAAAAATATGTTTCCTGAATGTCTGTTTAAAACGTCGCCTCTTAGGGTTTTTTACATCTACAAACCTACAGACCCCATTTTTAGAGAGGTTGAGATATTTTCCAAAATGCAATCAAACACAAAATGTGTCATTTGTTAATTCATGGGAACCTTTAACTGACAAAAGTGCAAAGAAAAGATTTTCAGTATTTTTACAGACCAACTTTTGTTGTATTTTGTAAATATACACACATGTAGAGTTTGATTGCTTGCACACACTCAACAAAAGTTAAGACTGACACGTTTACCATTATGTTATGTTATAATTTTTTCTTTCAGTATCAATGTGTAATTGTTTTGGAACTGAGGAAACTGTAGTAGTCTTGTTATTAGAAATTATGTCCATACTTGCTTGATATTTGACTGCTCAGCAGCCTGTGGTCACTAGGGCTGGGTGTCTGCTCAGTGGGGCATTCAAAGCAGTTTAATACCAAAAAAAAAAACTATTTACCACATTGTGGTTAAACAAATTGTTTTAACCCTTTTTTCCACTCAACATAAAAGAACATTATTTTTTTTTATATTTTCGCTCACTGCTGAATATATGGCACCAACTTCACTCAGCAGTTTTCCTCAGAAAAAGCAACATGTCTGCTTTCTCTGGTAACAGACAGGCTGGCTCCTGGCTGATGGTATTTTCTACAGTAGAACATGTACGCTCTAAGGGTGTGGATGATGCTCGCACAGAGAGGCCTGTTTCTTTCTGCCAGTGTGAAGGCATTTATGCTTTCTAGCACTGTCTGTCTCACACCAAGACCAGGGCAGAGGCTAATGTGAAAAGGAAAAAAAGACAACTGTGTTGCTTAGCCAGCAGACTCAATGGACAAGCACAAGCTAACCTGCCACATATCGGTTAAATTTGGTCAGTTACTGTCAGTCTTGATGCATTAGCATATAATGAGTTAAAGATTGATGTTGGCGAGTGTCGACGTGTCTTCAAGGAGAGGTCAGAATTACACCGTAAAGTATTTTTAAAAGTTTTATTTAAAAAAGAGAGAGATGTCTTATCTGGAGATCGGGTCCCCCAAAGATTTTGGATCCCAAGACAAAGACAGCAAAGGAAGCAGACAGGGTCACAGGGCCTCAGAGCATTGAAGTCCCCTGACTCTACACTGACAAAAATCACAGACAGACACAGGACAGACATTTATAGCAGGTAGTGAAAGTGTTTGTGTCCTTATGGATGGAACCAGCTTCAGCCAGTTGTGACCTCAGTACCCAAAAAGTCCTGAGTTCTGACGGAAGTGTCCTTGATAGGAGATTAACGTAGAAATAAAGCAAAGTTATGAGTGTTAAGTTAATCACTGTATGTGTGTATGTGTAAAATCACTGTATGTGTGTGTGTAAACCATTTCAGCCAGCTTGTACGTCAGAGGGCCTCCAACAGTCTGACCTTGATTGGTGATTAAGCACAGAAGAGACGTGTAATCTCAAATCATCTCAGTTTGTGAGGGGTCAAAGAGTCCTAGAGTTTAAGGGACCTTGGGCCGGAGTGAATTCAGGCCGAATACAAGAAGATATACACAAAAAAGACATTGCAAGCTGAAATTCTCTTCGCTAAATTTTAGCTTACTTGCTACAGTCCCAGCGACAGTGTTGTGTTCAGTAAAATCAGATGATGAGGAATCCAGCGGTGATGTTGAAAGAGGCGGACTTGACTGAGAGGAGGAAGACTCTGGTTTGTTCTTCCTACAGTCAAACACATGCGCTTTAATAAGCTTGTCGTGTTGCTGTCCTTGTCTGTACCGAATGAAAATTAATTTTTCAATACTTAATAGGATCTGAGGGCATAAAATATCCCAATTTTTCTGGAAATGAGGTTTGCGTATTATGTATATTATGTGCAGCACCGACTTTTGTCCAACAAAAATTGCCATTCAGACTCGGATTCCAGCTGCCTGTCTGAACACGTCCTTAGAGACCCTTGTACAATTTGTTTCAGCTGCCTTTGTTTCATCAGTGGTCATTTTCTGACCACAAAACTGCTCCTGGCTGGTGGCAGATCATTTTCAGCCTAGCAGTAACACTGATGTGTGAAATCTCCATCAATGCCACTGTGCTTGATACAGTCACATTAGCACCACAAGCACAGCCATACTGCTACTATTCCAGTGTTGCTGCTGTGCTGAGAATGGCCTACCATCCAAAATACCAGCAGTGGTCCTGGACTGGTTAAAGGCTAGCAGACAAATTGTGCATGGCCACAGTTGGTCTAAAGGCTGTAATTACTCACCTAAATAGTGTACCTCATGCAGTAACCAGGGAGGAGAAGTACAAGACGAGGCCGTAATAAAATATAAATAAAAACAATATTATATATTATAATAAATAATTTAGCATGTAAATTAATAAGTTTCGGACGTGCAGCCTGTGATTTCTATTGTTACATACATTAAATGTATTAGTCAAGTCAGGTTTATTTCTATAGCGCTTTTTACAAATGACGTTGTCACAAAGCAGCTTAAGAGAAACCGAGTCCGAGCCCCCAAAGAGCAAGTCAAAGGCAACAGAGGCAAGGAAAAACTCCCTAGCTGTAGGAAAAAACCTTGGGAGGAACCAGGGCTCCTCTGGTTGACATCGGGAAGCAATAACAAATAAGAGAAAAGAAAAGAAGAAAAAAATATATAGTAATAATAGTTCTTAGTGTAAACAGGCAGCAGTGTATTACCCTTTATGCTATAATGTACAGTTTTAGTGGGAATTACAGCACAAGTATGTCTTAATGGTATTAATTATTCTTTGTCTGCATGCGTTTGCATACGACGTGTGTATGTCTTGTGTGCATGTGCCAGGTGAATGGAGTGGACATCACAGGCCGGACGCAGGAGGAGCTGGTGGCCATGCTGCGCAGCACTAAGCAGGGAGACGGCGTGTGTTTGGTGGTAGCGAGGCAGGAAGAGGTGTTCCTGCCACGAGAGCTGGTAAGAGACTTCTCTGTCTAACGTCAAACTCCAGTCCATCTGATACTGTATCACAGCACCGCCCCCACCCTCTTCTTTATCCTTCTCCATTTTCCACTACTAATAAATCACTTCCTGTAAACCTGCTATCTCTCTGGTCTGTTCTTCCTTGGCCAAACATGCACAAATCACAACCTTCATGGCATGTGGAGCTGCTAGTCTGTTGTTTGTAGGCCTTCTTATGAAGCCAAGACCACTCTCTACATGAGACATAAGAGGTCCTGCTTTTGGCTCAATGCCAGCAGTGTCCAGGACATCAGTGTGCTGCACATGCCCTTGTTTCCACACTTTCACATTCAGACTTCCTGCTTTTCTCCTCCAAGTGAGTTAATGTAATAAAACACTGATGCACCTTCTAACCATTTATACTCATAAAGATTGACAAGTTACAGGTCTCGAGGAAACATGCTCGCATGCATTATTTTAGGACCGTGCCTAAAAGGTAAAGGGACATTTTGTCTTGTTTTAATGTCATGTTATGCTTATTTTTGCCACAAAATCGATTCCAGAGATGAGCTTTTTAGCTTAGTGTTCTCATCATCTGACGAGTCATTTTTGTTGTCACCACTGTTATGATAGTTTGAAGAGAATTATAGTGTGACAATAAAATGTTTTACTTCTTTATAGTAACTTTGGTTGTCTGACTTCATTTGGAATCTACCAGCTAACAGAAATAAACATCTCAAATCAGCCCACTCTCTAAAATTCACCCCCACTATATTACTATATTCACCCATCATCCAAAAGTTCCAAAAGTCCCTCCTGATACATCAAGTGATTTTTTTAGTCTCTCTTTTGGAAAATCTAACTAGTTGAAGCACTTTATTTGTAAGATTAAACAAGTAAGAAAAGTAAGCATTAGAGTCATAAAATAAATTCTAAAATTGACAAACGAATAAGAATAGTAAAGTAAACATTAAAATAAGGCCTAAAATAAATAATAAATCTAATATAAAAAAGGACATTCAGAAGAATTATTGAAATATGACAAAAGTAGAAGTAATTGTACTAATGTGTAAATAATTGATACAACTAATGTTTTTTTTTTCAAATTTAAAACCCTGAGTATTTTCTATTTTACTAAATGAACAGTTTGTTAAATGTATGATCATGTAAATCAGCCATAGAACCCACTAGGTACTGGGGGGCAAAGTGGATGCCATAGAAAACAAGAGGGAAAAATCCAGACACACTTTGTGTGAAGATGATTTCAACTCTAGAAGTGTTTTACTTATAGAACAATAATACAATCTAAAATAATTTCAGACAAGAAGATAATCATTTAAGAAAAGAAGATAAATATCAAACAAAACACTTTTGAGCATTTAACTCCTGCTGCACTTCTGTGGTTGTTTGCCTGATGCCTGCGTCAAACTTGATTCATTTCTTTCTGTATGATAATAAAAAAAGTGAAAGTGTCTGCTGAGTGCACCTGCTCATAGTAACCCTCGCATAGCTACCATGGATCGTCATATTGGTAATCCGTCAAGATTACTTCTTATTGGTTCATGTTGGACTTTAATTTCCGCTAGTTCGACTAAATACTTGTCTAATAATAACAATGGGTAATCTTCATCGGTCTGTCATTCATTATTATTAATTACTGCATGACCGTAGCCAATTCCTTAAATTAACATATTGCTCTGATTACTTCTTTTGTTGAAATCCAGTGTCAACCCGAGGAGGATGGGTCTCCTATTTGATTCTTGGTTCCTCTCAGGTTTCTTCCTCTTGTTTTGAGGGAATTTACCCTGCTGCTGTTGCCTCTGGCTTGCTCACTGGGGACTTGGAGCCAGATTTCTGTAAATCTGCTTTGTGACAATGTCTGTTGTTAAAAGCATAATACAAATACATTTGACCTGACTTGATTGTGTGTCATGCCAGAACTTTGTGGTGTTGGGAGTCATAAATCAGCTTATAGTTGGAAGATGTTTTGGTCTTAAAATGAGTTGTTAGACAGGAACGCCCTGTATTCCATGACCGTTCAGATTAGCTTCAGTTGCTGCTTTGCACTTTGCACTGTGTAAATCAAAAGCCATGTGTTCAGTTTGAGGAACAGGTGAATGCTTGTATGTGATTTGGTCATGTCTGTCTGTGTCTTGTCTGGAGAAGGTCATAGTCATTCTTGCTCTGTTCCTCGTGCCAGCCTTGAGGAGAGGAAGTCCTGTGTTTCTGTTTCCTGCTTTTGTCCTGGAGTCCTGAGGGTGAGGTTTAGAATGAGCATGTGTGCAAGGAAGTGCTGCCTTCCCCACCTGTCACTGTTTCCCTCCCTTTCTGCCCTTTTTTTCTGGGTGTTATCATTTCTCCTGCTGTCTGAATCTTCTCTGATGAACCCTGCGACCCATAAACCCACACGCACACGCCCAGCCGACCACCTTTCTCTCTGGCTTCCTGCTCTTATCCCTGTGTGTGTTGATTTAGCGATGGGGAGGAAGTGAGGCGGGAGGTCAGACCACTCCTACAGGAAGTGCTGGAGCATGCAGGTCCATGCGAAGTCGGAGACCGCAGCCTCACAGCTGTTCGCAGGCCTTTCCTGTGTCTTCCTCAGTGTAACACCCATTGGTCCCTGGCTGGCCCTTTTCTGCCCATTTCAGCTCTTTCTGGAAATACCCCACTCCTGAGAACTACAAGCATCTGACCCATCGCCGTAATGCTGCTTCACAAACTGGCTCCAGGGGGAAGTGTTCTATAACCTCTATTGTTTTCCCATTTTATGTGCTTATACCAGTTCAAAGCAACATCATAAGAATTAGAGGCACACAGAGCTGTTAGCTGTTAGAAAGCGAGATACACTTCCCCTTTGAGTGTAGTCTTCCTGTCAAAGCACCAGAGAAATGAAACAGCCAAAGAGAAGATGAGATGAAGCCAGTAAATAATATGACTGATAAGTAAGCCAGTTTGAATGGATTGTTTGAATTGCATGGATGATTCAGCCAAAAAAAAGTCCATGCTATAGAGTGATGCACTGATATGAGAACATGTGTCTCCAGATTTTACATTAAACAGAGGGATTTACAGCTATAAATCTACAAATGATAAACAACCAAGTAGCACTGGTAATATTTATCTATATATGCATGAGCAAAAGATAAATCCATTCTCTTTATAGGCAATGGTCAGCAGCATTGGTTCTATGTAATTCTGCATATTTGTATGCATATGCATAAGTAGTCATAAGGGGGGGAAACATGTATTCAATGATGCTTCCCATAGACTGGACCATGTTGTGACCTTTGTAAACATAAACTAATGTGGTGGCAATGAAATATTATTTGAGTCAAGCAATTTGACATCTTAAATATGTATTTTGTCTCACATCATTTCCTGCCCCTGTTCTCCACACCTCCAAACACATATACACCCAATGTGTCAATTATGGCATGTGATGAAGGATAAAAGCCCATTTTCACCACATTAAAGCCCATTCACACTTGGTGTTCTAGCAAATTCTCTGGCGAGTTTTGTGCAGCACTGCTCAATTACTGCTCTCCTGATTATCTTGCTGCATGCCACGCACAGCGGCTGTTGACTGTTGACTGACTGTTGGAAAGGCTGGTTAGTATGCAGTATTCTGAAGCATGAAGAAAGCTCGTTACAGCTGACAAACAGCTGCTTTTGCCCCCCAAGGACTGCACCCACAGTTTACCATGCCAACACATAGTGCAGAAAATTACTCATTTGCTGGTGTGATGACATTAACGGTTATTTTACCAGGTAATTACAGCAATTTGAGTCAGTTTGTTGGCTTTAGGGGGCCTTTTTTAGGATATCCATCGCTTGTACAATGTATTTCCTTTGTTACAAGTTTGACATGAAAAGCCAGATGATTGATGAATTGACTTTGAGTGTGTGTGTGTCCATGTGACCGCGTCGTCTTTAATGTATGTGAAGAATGGCAGTTGGGCTGAATGCTAGCGAGGGGCAGAGATACATTTTAAAAGCAAACGCTGAAAGAGTCCGAATAACTGATGTAGAGGAAGGGTGAAGGAGAGATAGGGGCTGATAGAGCAGTAATGAATAACCAAGACAGGGAAGTGGCTAGAGAGACAGATGAAGAGATGGTGACCAGATAGCCTGAAAGGCAGTAGAAAGTAAAAAAATGCTACAAATAAAGAGATGAATGCTGCAAGGTAGAGACTGGAGAGAAAGTTTGCATAATGGAGGAGCTGTATGGACTAGAAGACGACAAGATGAAGAGGAAAATGGAAACTGAATATTTTGCAAAAGAGAGATGCAGAGTTGGAGAGAGAGGTCCAAGATTTTCACATAGCAACAGTAATGGTTTGCATGCAGCATGGCTCTGTGTGGAACAACCCACAGTGTAAACCATATTGTTAAAACCGATTCAAACAATTCTTTATCTGTAGAATTCAGAAGAAGAAGAATTGTAGAAGGCCAACACATATGGAGGAACTATTAGAGTGAAAGTAGAACAAAAACGTTTAATAATTGTGTGGATTTTCTGGTAATAAATGCTGCATAATTTATTTTGTCAAATATTTGTCTATCCTGCCCAACCGTGTTTTGTTCTCGGTCCATAAAGATTTATGACCATTTATGTTAGACATTTACTAAACCAGTTTACCAGCCTGCTGTCTGTTCTCTCTGTCTCTCAGCTCTGCAGGACCTTTTCACCGGTCATTCAACAATCAAAACTAGGACCAAACAAATAAATATGTATATGACTTTTTTTAAAAAACCTTCTTTGTGTTTAATACATTTCACTAACTTAACTTGCTTAATGGGGGACTGTAGTGGCAGTGTGGCTGTGATTAGCCTCTTGCTAATTTTACCTACCTGCATTGTTATTTATTGCACATCCATCATAAAGTTATTGCCATGTCTAAAAGAATCCAAACGTTCTCTAAAATTAACAGTTATCCAGTGAAGACATACTCAAATATTCAAGTTATTTGGGTCAGGCCTAATTATGATAGATTTATAATTATAAAATAAAAATTCTGACATTTCAAAACCTGATGCAGTTGATTGACCACTGTCAGATCAAAGCACCATGCTAGATTCATGCATTGGTTCTCCACTAGTATTAGGCATTTTAAGCAAGAATGCTGGGAGGGACAGAAGGACAACAGAAATCACTCAGTCAATAAACGTTTGCTATTCTGCACCTCATTGATCTTGACTCAGCTTCCTTCTACTGTAGCATGTTTCTCTACTTCATTTACATTTACAGCATTTAGCAGATGCTCCGATCCAGAGCGACGTACAACAGTGCTTTGTAGTCCATGTCTGTTCTGTGTAGCTCTATCTTACATTTACATTTATTCATTTGGCTGACGCTTTTATCCAAAGCGACTTCCAGGACAGAGGAAACAATCGAGCATTCGCTTTGCATAGAGTAGCACTGAGAGTGGTGCTACACGGAAGACCAACGCATTGCTCGTAGTTCTAAAATAAATAACAGACGCAATTACTGTAATACATACATACGCCAAGTGCTTATACAAC
>JBBPDA010000003.1:16830947-16846495 GCA_037974385.1 Arnoldichthys spilopterus | reverse complement strand
TTACAAAAACTACTACATGTGACAAGTGCTTACAAAAACTACAAGTGCCAGGGTAAAAGTTACAATAAAAACTAAACTATTTCCTGGATGATTCATTTCGTCCCTTCGTCTGGTTCATTATCTGGGATTATCTTCTCTCTGTACCTCTAGCTATGTTACACACCAAAACAGAACCTTGCCAACCCTGTTTTGGGGTTTACAGAGTGAACATAAACAATAAATGTAAAAGGTTAGTTAGTCCCCTCGATACTCCCTGAAGAGGTGGAAACAGAATGATCAAGTTGTTGTTCCTATTTGCTGTTGTGGGAGAGTAGTTGCTTAGTCACTTGGCTATGCTGTTAACACACATTTATTTCCAGTTCCCATCCCATCCCCATCAATTCCATAAAAGTCCATAATGACTATAAAAACTGTCTGAATTAAGAAATGCAAATACACTGATGTGAAAAGATGGTAAAAGCAGTAATAACAACTAGAGACCAGCACAAGGATGAATGATTGAGAGACTGAAAGAGCGATGGACACAGTCAGATGGAGGCTGAGAGAGGAACTTACTCCACAGTGTTCCTTGTGGCTTGAACAGCAGTTCAAGGGACTGCATGAATTGGGGTTTGGACTGAACAATCAGTCGTCATGCAGACAGGTGGGTTTGAGGCCTCACGTCTGTCATCTGAACAAAGCACTCCGTTATTCCTGCCTGCCAGATGAGCTGCCACCGCAAAGCCTTAAACCCCCCGTGTTCGCTTGCTTTTCAATTGTCACACTCTGAAGCCCCTTGCAGCCCCCACATCGCTCCTAATTTCCAATTGAAGGGCGGCCCGCTGGGGCGCAAGGACTCAGCCTGTCTCTGCCAGCCCGCTGAAGAATGAAATAGTAATGGCGATATTAGATATGACTCCCTGAACAAAGGAGAGCGGGCGAGGGTTCATTTCCTCTTCGGTTTGTAGTGTTTCTCTGAGTACGAGCCAGATTAAATATGGAGCACTTGCATTGCAGTGCTTGTGACCAGGGACCTGATGAGGCTCGTCTTTTGGGTTCATCCATTTTGGAAAAGCCCTCCTGCAAAGACAAAAGGTTTGAGAGTGCGGTGCTGCTGTAGCGATGACACACAGCGTCTCCATGCTTTTGAAAAAGCAGACTAGCAAGCAGTCAATTCTGGATTGGGATTTTGGCAGGGTGCTTCTTAATGCCTTCTCCAGAACTTCAGCAGATACCTGCATTGCTTCCTTAATAAAGCTTTGAAGTGTGCCTCTGATGTCTCTAAAGAGGCCAGGGCTGTTACACTGGTCCCATTTCTAGCCCCGATGGCAGGCCAGCTCTGGACTCTGGAGAAGAGTCAATAAACCCACTTCCTCGAGTGTGAGAGGACATGGACCTCCATCCATGGCCTGACCCCATTTCTTTTACTGCTTCCACCCCTCTCCATGCAGCCCTTTCATCTGCACTTAAAGAGAATCCATTTAGTCCTGTACGACCCTCTCTGCCTGTTTCCTGGAGTCCATTGCTGCCTTTAGCCTCTCATTGGCCTTCCCTGAATGGGCTATGGAGAAGGCTTTTTATTTAAAAAGGGGCACGAATGTCCATCTTGTTCGCCATTGTTCCTTTGCAAGCCATAATAGAGCTCCATCCCGAGCACTTCTACATGGGCTTCGCAGGCCTGCATGTGTGGGTTGAAAAGTGCACTCCATGCTCTTCGCTGAAGTCAAAGCTAGATCCTTTCTTTCATGAGTCACTTGCAAGCCCATGCAGAAGCAGTTTGGGACATGGTAATAAAGCAGCCAAGTCAGCGAAGAAGCAATCATGTGTAATGACAGGCACCGAGTGTTTGCTTTTGCTCCAAAATAATTATGAACAGGGGACGTTCGGCTCGTTTCATGATACGCAGGCCATGCTGATGACTTTATGGTGGAGGTGCCAGGAAAAAGCCACGCAGATGGCATAAATCTACTACAAATATCACCAAGCTTAGTGAGAGCGAGGGAGAGCTGGAGAGGGGAATGTGTAGAGAGGCCGGGAGTGAGAGAAGAGGTGGGAGATGTGGGGAGCGAATGGGAGCAAAGAGATAGAGATAAAGATGGGGAGAGAGAGAGAGAGAGCAAAAAGATGAGAAGACGTGGGTGTGCTGTCGAACACCCTCCTCCGCTACGCTACCATCTGCTGGTCTGTGTTAATTCATTTGTCGAGTATAACAAAGAGCCATCTCACCGGCTTCTTACACACACATGCGCACACACACACCTTTCAATGCAGACAATCACCTGTTTCCTCCTGAAGGGAGGCAGAATGCTTCCTAAATAATGGGTTTTAGTGAGATGTAGACAGTGTGAAGTCAACCTTTAGCAAAATAACAAAAAGCTTGCATTTGGTCATGCCACTGCTGTCTGTTCTAAGGATTTGATGGCTCTTTAGCTGGAAATCTGAAAGTATAGCTACAAACAGAAACACAAACAGAAACGTGGACAGATAGCATGAGTCAAGATGGACACATTCCCTCTCCCTCCTCCTACTCCGGCCTGGTTTTTCTGACTATGACTTCATCACCATGACCTCATACATCCACACTGAGCTGTTCCCATCTGTGTGCATGCGTTTGTGTGAGCTTACCATCTCTCCAGCTCTCTCCGTACTGTAGGCTGGATTAACTCCTGCAAAGCCATGAGCTGGGCTTCAGTCAGGCTTTAGGAGCGCTTACGGACCTGCTGGACCGAATAGCAGGCCGGCTGCACAAGCTTATCCTGCCCTGTCCACTCCTGCTGGACAGCTGATCCTGTGTCTAGGACCCCTTAAAAGTTTTCAGTTATTACTGCTATAGCACCTACTGTTTCATTTTCATGACACAATTTCACCTATATTAATCCATTTAACCAGTCAGTTTTTTTTTTAATTGCGTTTGTTTTTTGTTTTTTTTCCTGGCCAAAAACAAGACGTTCTACTTCTGCTTCTCCTCCTCCACCACCACCACACATTTGTCAATTTACCTCATGTGAAGAATGTCACCCCTTCATTTAATTGTGTTTTTAGAAAGAAATAATATCAAATGACAGTGACCGTGTAAGTGGTTACACTGCTCACTGTGGGATTTGTTGTGTTTAATTTGAATGATGGCCTTCCTGTTACTTTTCTAAAAGAAAAGAAGAAAAAAAATCTTCGGGAAAAAAATACATTTTAATTAAGGAAATTAAACTTTGTAAGCAAACCATGTAGTGCATCAGTGTATCTGGTCCAATCCCACAGAAGAATTACTGTTACACTAATTGCTGTAAAATTTATGGCCTGCTCTGAAGGATGTCAGACCGCACAGTGCATCATAGCTTGCTGCATAGTGCCCAGGCTGACCCCTTTTAACACCAAGTTCCTACAATAAGCTTGTTAGCATTAGAACTACACACTGGAGCAGTGGACGACATTGGCCTGGACTGATGAATCTTCTTTTACGTCATTCGGACGGCTGGGTAGAGATGCAGCCAGTATGTTCTATAGGAAGAAGACAATCCTGTGGTGGTAGTGTGGTGCTCGGGACAAAGTTGCTTAGGAAACCATGGGTCCTGGCATATGGATGTTACTTTGACATGTAGCACCCACCTATATATTGTTGCAAACCAAGTAAACCCCATCATGGCATTAGTATGCCATCATGGCAGTGGCCTTTTTCAGCAGGGTAAGGTGCCCTGCCATATCACAGTCATTGTTCAGGAATAATTTGAGGAGCATGAGACTTGAGGTTGTTGACATGACCTCCATGTTCTCAAGATCTCAATACAGTGAGAATTTGTTAGACTTGTTGGACCAATAGTCTGATCTGTGGAGGTCCTACCTCACATTTTACAAGTCTTAATCGATGTGCTGTTAACATTATGGTGCCAGATACCATGAGCACCGTGGAGCCCATGTCTTTACAGGTCAGAGCTGATTTGGCTGCACAAACCCTACAGTATAATGCAGGTGGTTTTAATGTTATGGCTGATTGCTGTATATTAATTCTGTACTAGTAACCCATATCATTAGGAATGTTTTAGGAAGGAAACCAGAGTAGTAAAAGCTGATGACCTGTGGTGCTTCTATTTGTCCCTGTTCCTCCAAGTATTGACACTGTGTTACACTTTGTGTGTGCATGTGTATGTGTGGTGATTGGTTTGGTCTGGGGTTTGTTTGGCTTTGAGATAGCTCCCCTGTGAAGAGGCATGTGTAGGTTTGAGTGGTTAGACACAGACAGTGACCCGTACTGTCGTTAGCTGTGCTATTGCGGCTGTATGCTCCCTAAAGACCTTACGGTCAGTTAAGCACTCTGCAAGAGCCAGGATTGTAGCGTCGGCTTTGTTTCTCCTTTATTACACAGCAAGCACATTAAATGAATCAATTTCAGACCTTGAGTTGCCTGTTTAACATCTCTACATTGATTATGCTCTCTCTCTCTCTCTCTCTCTCTCTCTCTTTCTCTCTCTCTCTCTCTCATTTTCTCTCTCTCTCTCTCATTTTCTCTCTCTCTCTCTCATTTTCTCTCTTTCTCTCTCTCTATCTCTCTCTCTCTTTCTCATTCTCTATCTCTCTCATTCTCTCTCTCTCATTCTCTCTCTCTCTCGTTTTCTCCCTTTCTTGCTCTCTCGCTCGCTCTCTCATTCTCTCTCTCGCTCCCTCTCGCGCTCGCTCTCTCATTCTCTGTCTCTCTCTCGCTCTCTCATTCTCTCGCTCCCTCTCTCTTGCTCTCTCGCTCTCGTTATCTCTCTCTCGTTCTCTCTCGTTTCTCTCTCTCTCTTTCTTTTTCTTTCTTTCTTTTTTTTTTTTTACTACGATCAACACCAAGAAAGCAACTAGATCATTTACTCTGTGTGTGTATGCTAGACCTTGAGTCGTAGCATCCTGTGGCTTTGTGACGGAAGAGCCAGTCAACTGCAGGCAGATCCATGACCGGCATATAGTGAAGGACAGTTCCACTATAGTCCAGCTTCCTGTAGCTCTGCTTCTCTACTGAGGCTGCTTTTACACGGAGTTACAGAGGAAGTGATGGCACACTGACCCTGACATCTCATGCACTGTCCCTTTATTGCTTTTTGTAGCATGCCGTCATGATCCTTGGCCATTTGAAAGGAACGTACTAGTTTTGTTATCCATGAGGAAATCCCTCAGGATGTAATTTTTTGTGTAATTTTATACACACTGTCCTTATATTTCAGTTATGGGACAGTGTTGTTGAATCACTTGAGCCACTTTAATTTTATTTGTAAAATAAGGTTTTGACAAACCTGCAAAGTCATAATTCAAACGTGCTCACTTTGATGAAGAAGCAGAGTTAACTTAAAATAATGTAAATAGTAGCTGGTTTATTTCCTTTGCTTTTTTCTCTACTTTATTAAACATTTGAGAAATTTCAGAAAATGCAAAGCTTCTCCAAACTTTTGACAGGTAGCATAGGTATTGTGTATTTCTGTTCCTGGGTGAATAACTCTGACCTTTGAATTCCCTGTGACCTGCCGTTTTTGAATTAACCTGTAGGAACCAGTGCAGACCGTGGCTCTGTGCATGTTGACTTTTTTCTGTGTGTGCGCGCGTGTGTGTCTGTGTATGGGCACCCATGGAGGTGTATGATGATGAGTACTGGAGCCCATTAGCAGCATTAATAGGTGCAGAATCTCTGCAGGGTATGATTGGGCCGGCCATATTTCCCCCGCTGCTCCCTTCAGCATGCCTCATCTTAATTAAATGTCACGTTTGCCTTTAATCTGGTGCTTTGAAATGCAGCTGGCATCAACAGCAACATAAACTGTGTATGTAAATGTCTGAATTATTGCATTGGATTGGGCTAATCTAGGCATTTGAAAAGCATTACACGGAAGGAGATACATATAGATACATGTGCAGTTCTTTTTGAGGTTTTTTTTTGTGCAGCTCAACAACATAGAGGCCAGTTCAGTATCTGTGGAAGTAGGAAAAGCTATGTCACATGCTCACGCAAAGTCTTTATCTGTAGTAAGCCTCTCTGTTCAGTGGCCATCATAACAATGTTCAATCCAGTCACCACAGGTCTATGATCTATAGGCTGCAGTTTATGATGGCACAAATATTAACAAAGTTATCTCTTAAAATAATATACGGACGCCTTCAGTTCTTGATTGGCAGTGCTGGTCTAGTGGTTAGGAACCTGCCCATGTTCGGAGGGACGCAGGTTGTACCACTGAGGTACCCTTGAGAAAAGTACCATCCTGCTGCACTGATCTCTGGGCACTGGCTGCTGCTTCATGTGTGGATGGGTTAAATGCAGAGGTGCACTTTGTGTGATGGGTGACAAATAGTCACTTTCACTTTACTTGATGTTTTTTTGCCTTGTCGACAAGTTGACGTTGATGCCTGTTAGATATTTGCTTTTGCTTTCAACTCAAAGGCATCCAATGCAGCCGCCAATCAGCAAAAGAACTGATGTTTTAAATAAATGGACCAATAACAGTTTTGGATATGAATTATATGTAAAAAGGTCAATTTGAGGGTGTCTATCATTAAAAAACAGCCAAAGACCCTGAATTACTCATGCCTGTGCAAGCCCTTGCGTTACGTCACCTATAATCATTAGGACAATACACATTAAGATGGTTATAGCTATAGGTTAATGTAATACAATAGGCAGCTTATTTTATTTGGTATTATGAAAGATTTGAGATTCAATGTAAGGTCAAACTGATATAACGATGTTCATACTGTCTCGAAGACCGTACCCTACATCTCTGAGATCCCCCTAATCGTTCTCTCTGAAAGTGCATGAAGGTTTGGTGTTGCTCGTTCTCGGTTTACGTTGATCCTTTTAAACGTCCAAAAAATTTAACCCTTTTCTCTCTAGGGAGATTACCCAGGTGCTTATTTAATCCTTAATCAACTTGAGACTAGATTACTGCCTTTCACTCCTGGCTGGTTCTTATGTGTGCCATAAGGCCCATGCAGCTGATCCCAAATGCAGCAGCCTGCCTTGTTTTTCAGTGTTCCTAGGTTCATCCTTGTGAAAGAAAGTGAGAAAGTAAAAGAACGTGCCTTATTGTCATTGTGAACACACACAAACCCATTTAACCCATTACACATGCACACATGGAGCAGCTATGAGAAGTTCCCAGGGAGCAGTGTAGCAGGACGGTAACTTGCTAAAGGGTGCCTCAGTGGTAGGTAGGTCAGGACTTTCTGTTCACAAGGCCAAGGTCCTAACCACTAGACCTCCACTGCCCACAAAAAAAAATATATATATATACACACACACACACACTCCTCTGCTCCTCCACTCTTACTGGCCTACTGTAGATGATTGCATTAGTGTACAATCATAGTCGCATGACCTACAAAGACAAAAATGAACCAGCCCCAATCTAAAGGTAGTGGTAAAAACATGAATAATTCGTTGAGCCCTTGGAGTTTGAAGTATGGTTAGGCTTTGACCTATTGTCCCATAAGACCCTTAGAAGACTAGCATCACAACTCTTCTGCCACTCAGGTGGTGGGACGAACCCCAGGCTCTCCCAACAGCTGAGCCCCAACACTGACTGAAAACCATTTTGAAAGCAAATCTTGTTACTACACTTCTGTTATTTTCTCTTGTCGCTGTGTATTTTGTATCTTGATAGCTAGGTTTTATCACTGACTCTTGTTTCTGGCAGTGTCTTAACTAATTTGGACACTAGCCTATTTGTCCTGGCATAAGGATACATTTCCAAGTAGACAACAAAGCGCTTTTGTAAGTCGCTGTGGATAAAAGCGCCTGTTTAATGTTGTAAATGCAAATCTGTTCTTGTGTCAGTGTGCGGACATGAAAAGACTAACTTTTTTTCATGATTATGCCTTTTTTTTTAAAAAAGGTTATTTGCACTTTTTTATTAAAGACTGCGATTTAATTTAATATGCCGAGCACAACAGGCTGTCCCAACTATAGTTCTGCCCAGTTCCAAATGGTAACCAGGACTCCCTCAGTCACACACTACCGCCAATTCTAGTAGGGTGAAGGCTACTGATGCTTCCTCTGATTCACATGAAGCTCACCAGGAACACCCCAGCAGATACACAGCTCAACACTTATACAGTCATGCCACTCAGGAGTCCTCCGTATGTGTATTGCTAATAGGCTTTGCTCCTTAAACATGCAAAACATGACCACACTGACCAGCTCTTGAAGGTTACCTACACATGCTTAGACATGCCTAGTAATCCTGCACCTCAGTGAATCCGCTTGAAATGAAGTGAGCAAAATGGCTTGAAAAGAGAAACCGTTCTACTCAACGCCACAGAGATTCATGCCATTGAGCAAAATGCCATTTAAAAGAATCTCCGCTTCTGCTTCTCATTTGGTCATGGTATATAATCAGAGACAGACCCTTGGTGAGTGTGATGGGGGGTAATGATTTGCATTTTGGATGTTAGGTTTGGGAACATTTTAACCTGTAATTTTTGGTGTCAAGCTGATGTGGTTACACGCAGCAGATTTCTTGGCTCGCAAATGGCGGATTCCGGTAGGAGCAGAACTCCTGCCATACCACAGGCTGGCTTGGCCTGAATTTGAGCTGAAATCGGCACTAGCTGCTGAGCATCTGTCCTGAATTGTGGTCTGTTGTGCTCTCAGCACCCACCTCCTTTTGGTTTAAACTGGTTAGAGTTCCAGCTCCCTGTTTCCATAAATTATACACCACTGATAATTGGCATGTTGCCCCACAAGGCCACTGCATGTGTGTGAGTGCACACGTGAGGCACAGTAGGAAACCTTTTAAAGGCTTTGTTTGCTCTAGTCATTGTGGGCCACTCAGTCATGAAGGCCGTCAAACAGCAATGGCAAAGCGGCCCCTTGAGAATCTTCGTGTTTCCCCTCACTGTCCTCTTTGGGCCTGTGGGGGGTGGGTTGGGGGGGGTCCCTTAGTGTCCACAGATCAACATATTAGTTGGACCTTCTGTTCCATTAGACCCAATTCACAGAAAAGCCAGAAAGAGGGAAAGGAAGGAATAAGAGAATGAAAAGGAGATTTCCTGTCTGAACAGCTGTGTATGTGCTCATCACTAAACCTTCAGAATGTCATTTGTTCTTGTACCTATAGATATGCTCATCCATCTGCTCCTGCTGATGACTCCATGTGTCTTCTTCATCATTAAGGCGCTTTCCTCACTACATGAACAGATGCTGGCTATGCAGATTAGACACTGGCTCTGTTTGACATACCCATCAGTTACTCCTTCATACTAGTAATGCGTTTAGTCGGAATTACTGTTCTTCTTACATCTGCAAACTTCAGAGGAGAGCTGTTAGTTTGCGGGCACTATATTTCATGCTTTCTTTAGTGTTTTGGGTGCACAATGTAGTTCTCTGCAGTGGTTTGGTGTGTATGTGAAGTTCTCTATGGCATTTTGGGTCTATATTGGTCTCATTTCCTTAATCTTTAGGCGGTGCACAAAAGACAGTAACTTTTTTTTGCCCGCCTGTCCCGTGTGTCCTGTGTAAACAATGTACCTACACTAGCAGTGGAAAACTCTTGGCATTTGCACCATTGTGAAGTTCTGCCAAGGGGTCTTAGTTATAAGATACCTGAGCCATTAGCAGAGACAATTGAAGGTTGGGGCAGGGCATTGTTAATGACCTCTCCCTCCCATATGGGCCAGGATGACCCTGTCTGCAAGCATAGAATAATCTCTTTGTTATGAAACGTCTGGGGCCACAAAGTTTGACATTTTATTGAGTTGGAAAGACTTTTGGACTGGCTGTAAGATTTTGTTACTATTCTAGGACATTTTAGGTCTCACTCTTTTTTTACAAGGTCATCCTTTCATTCTCACTCTTGTTCTCATTCTATCCTTGATAAACATTTCACTGTCTTTTTCTTCTTTTCCTGATTTTCTGCTTAGTCTGTGTTTGTGTCGATCGAGAGAGAGAGAGAGAGAGAGAGAGAGACACACACACACACACAGAGAGAGAGAGAGAGAGACACACACACACACAGAGAGAGAGAGAGAGAGAGAGAGAGAGAGAGAGAGAGAGATAGGCTAATGCACCCTAAACCCTCAATCCTACAGTAAACAGTGATAAACCGGGCCTTGCTGACCCACACACACTTTTTCTTAGCTCTTCGTTGCCTGCCAGCTCATCTCTCTATCCCTCTCCCAATATTTACAGCCGTCAAGCTTTCAGCCTGCTTAAAGGCAGCCTCTTATTTGGATATATGCTTCTTATCCTCCTGGAGTAGACCTGTCAACTGGGCAGTCAGACGCTGTGTACCTAACGACCAGAGAAGTGTGGCAGGTTTGAATGTGTGCTGAAGTAGTGTCGCTTGTACCGCCCTCATTATCTTTGTATCCGCCCTACACAAGTTACCTCTTTCCCCCATACTATTATATAGATCAAATACAGACTTTCATGCATTTGTTTTATGGCCATTTTCTCTCTCCCTGTTCTCTCCCTTTTTACAACCCTCCCTGGAAAATAAGTCATGGAGCAGTACAGTCTCACACTCGCTCATTACTGGCCCGTTTCCCTAGCGACAGAAGATTGTGTTTTCAGCACACACACAGAATAATGGACATTTCTCTTTCTTTCTCGTTCTCTTTTTCTCGGCCTTTCTCATTTTCTTTTTTTCCCCTCTCATTTGAAAAGAAAATTTCTCTAAAAAGATGTACAGGTCATTTTCGGAGTATTATGGGGAGAAAATGAGAGGGAGAAAGAGAGGGAGGGTGAGAAAGAGAGAGAGAGAGAGAGAGAGAGAGAGAGAGGGGTGGGTGGGTGGTGGGGTTGTGGAGGGGAGGGGTCCCCAACAGGGCTCAGTGGGCATGGGGCCTCCATAATGGAAAATGGATTATGGCTCTAAATGACCCCAGCACTCTCCGAATTTGCCAGCTTTCAGAAAGGGAACATGAAAAGGTTGTGCTATTCTCTGGTAAAATAGCACACTTTTATGTTCAAATTGAGTGACCCCCCCCCCCCCTCTTTCTCTCTCTTCCTCTCTCCCTCTCCCTCTCCCTCTCTCTCACTCATCCATCTTTCTTCTCCCTCCCCCAGAAGGAGGAAGCAGTACGGACCATTCTGTCTGAAGAGGGGAAGGAGCAGCTGATGTTTGAGGTACCTCTGAACGACTCCGGCTCAGCTGGACTTGGAGTCAGCCTTAAGGGCAACAAATCTCGCGAGACCGGAGAAGACCTGGGCATTTTCATCAAGTCCATCATTCATGGAGGAGCTGCTTATAAGGTACTGCAGCCAGTGGGCTTTATTGCAGGCTTTAATAAAGCAAAAAAAAAAAAATGTGGGCAAAAATCACATGTACTCACTTAACCCCATACTCCCAGTGCATTCTATCAGCACAATTCATGTCTTTAGTTTTCTGCCTGTGCTCTGAGTTTAACATAGCTGGTGGAAGCTTATACCCACCACATTAACAGCTGTTCAAACTGCAGACCCTCAGTCATCACACATTTGTGTCATATACAATTATACACATGGCTTATTTGGTTTCTGACTGTATTTTGTTTATATAAAGTTATTCATAGAGAATATTGAAAGCATTTGACCAGGATAGTGGCTGCTGTAACTATACAGCATTGATAAAACTCATCAAATGCCACATAGGCAGATTTATTTCAAACTCAGTGTGGTTTTAGGCAAGTGTCATGCAGTTTGCATAATTGTACTCTGTTGACTATAAGCTTCCAAAGCATTTGAGCTGCATTTCTCATGCATAATCCAAGCATCAAGCATGTCTGCCTATATTAACTGTAGGTTGGAGAATAGATGAAAGTTTGCCATTTTAATGAGGCTGATGAAGGCCATACACTGAAATAGCTACACTGAGCTACATGTCAGCCACATTAATGAAGAAATATGAACTCTGAGGTCTGAGGTTAAACATGACTCCAGGGCTTCTAAGTAAACACTGTAAATAGCCTGTTGACCCTTATCAGCTGCAGCCGGCAAGTTTCCTTGACCCTCTGCCAGTGACCCCTGAATTTGACCTTGTTAGGTAGACAAAGGAGCTGTCCACAGGGGGGCTGTGTGGACGCTGGACTCTGCTTATGCTGAAGGGCTGCCTGCTCATACATGGGCCTCAGGCTGTCTGTCCTGTAGTCTTCCTCGATTACTCACTCTTTCTCTTTCATCATTCTGTCCATTCTTAGACAACCCAGAGGCTGTATGTTATTGACAGTCAATATGATAATGCTCTGTATGTGCACTTAATCATATCAGTCTAGACCGTAGTCAGTAGGGCTACTTGATTTGCTTTGGTTTTGGATATATAGGTGCAAAAAAGTCCACGCTAGGTTACTTTCTAAACAGCACGTGCAGATTTGTGTGAATTTGCACATGAGATCAAGATAAATGGCTAAGTATTGAGGGAGAAAGCATTTTTGACCATTTTTTTTCTGAAAACATGCTAATAACATCAGTATGAAATGATGTCTGTGTTTGTGTTAACCATTTCCAAACCATTCTTCAAGGAAGCGTTGGGTTATTAGTAGTTAACATATATAAACTACAATGTCTTGTAGTTTGGCTGATCAGAACTTTATTCATTTAAATGAGCTGTGCTAATGATGGAATTTGACAAATCCATGCAGTGGTTAAAGGCATCGAGGAGAAATCAGAAAACTTCAAATGCACAACTCGAACATGTATACTCCTGGGATAAATGGTCTTGAATAATTTCCTTAGGCATCAAAGACTTGCACAGTACTTTGTGTTTATTTGTCTGTATGTCTAACGTATGGTGAATATTTATCATTTAACATCAGATTGTTGATCTTGGACATATTACATCATAACCATAAAAATAATGGTGGTGTTTATTGTGCAAAACTGATCAGTAGTCCCACTGAGGCATGCTAAATAAAGGAACAGGCTCTCTCTAAGGGTTTGAATTCACCCTGTTTCACCATATGTGCTGTCAATAAGGAGGAACTGTGGCAGCTTGTCTTTCATCACTCCTACTTACAGTTCCAGGTGATGAGCGGATTTTAAAATATCCCCAGTCATCAAGGAGAAGGTGGAATTGTGTGTGTATGTATGTGTTAGCTCTTGTGTTTGAACGCATCCAATTAAGTGTTTGCTTATTATAAGTGTTTTTCTCTCCAACATCGTGAACAATTTAGTTGTGTCTAGTTTCACCAATTAGCTGGCTCTCCCCCAATCACATGATGCCAGAGAGGGTGACTGCTACCACGTTCTTCCTCTTGTGAAGTCATGTGAATCCACCTGCTAACATAAAGGTGTTTTGATCTGTGTCGACGTCCTTCAAGGATCAGGTGTATTTGAGCTGGAAAATCACCAACTTGCAAGTTTTCACAGCTTCTTTTTTTAATCACTTTAATAAAAAAATGTATGTCTTAAATTAGTGCTAAAACAACTTGAGTTTGCATTTGTTGATATTAAACCAAAACATTATTTTTATTATTATAATTTTTCACTCCATTAATGGTCCAAACAGATATCAGTAGCCATTAAGTGCTCAGCGAATTTGCTTAACTTTAAGCTTTAAGAATTTTTTACTTTACTTTGATTGGTGCGTAATTCTACTGGTGCCATGTCATCATTTTAACCTTTTAAATGATGGAAAATAGTTAAAGTAGAGAAAATAGATGTATGTTTGTCCATAACAAATATTCTGTAAGAAGGTCGTCTTTAGCAGGCCTGACGTGTGTGTGTGTGTGTGTGTGTGTGTGTGTGTGTGTGTGTGTGTCACACAGACAGAATGCATGTGTTCCTGTGTAGCACAACTCTGTGGGCTAAAAGACCTGTTGTTCTTCATGTAGCCCCTGATGACACCATGCAGTAATTACACAGCAGAGCTAGTGCTAGCTCCAGCACATTAACGCTAATTAAAAACTCTCCGTGCCCATGCTAATTAGCTGGAAGTGTCCCGAGTCTGTGGGTGGGATGTGTCTTCTCAAAGGGACTAAGAGTAAGCGGGAAAGGAAGAAGGATGGTGAGAAGCAGCCATAACTTGGAAAGAAAATCTCATGAATTTACAAGTCTATGCTCAGCCTGTGAGAGTGGTTAGCATGGTCTGAGCACATTCTTCTCTTTGTTTCACTAGACATTCAGCTCTGCCCACCTCACTCCTATCTATAACACATTTACTCTGTACATGTCTAATAATCTGTATATACTGCTCTTCATAGTGAATAACATGCAGTGTCACTGATGCTGCACATTCCTGTAATATACTATGCTTTGCACTCCTGGTTAGATGCTAACTGCATTTCATTGGCTTTGTACTTGTACTCTCCACAATTCAAAGCAAAATCTAATATAATACACTCTCACTCTCTCTTCCTTATGATGGGCTTGGATGAGGGGCTGAACTGTACTGATCCTCCACTGTTTTCACATTACTGTTAACATTTTGCTGTGTCAGTAATTATAATCGTTATATAGACACATTTTTGTCTAATTTTTGTTTCCAACATGCTTTTCCAACATATCTAACATTCTGTTCTTTTCTGTTCTATTTTGTTCTTGAATCTGGCACCTTTTAAAAGCTGACAAATGGTATATTGATGTCTACAGCAGGAAAGGAATGGATTTGAGTAAGAGATTGAGGTTTCTCTTTAATTCCCTGGTTTTACGATGCCTCCTGTGTTTTTTCTTTGTTGTTTACGAGTTACTAAACTAAATGTTGGCATACCATGAATAAAGGTCATGTCTGCTCTGCTTAATGAGCTATTTGCTGACAATGGCAAAGACGTTGGCTACTATCCACCTTCAGGGAGCATTTCACTACTGTCCACTTCACACACTCCAGCATGTATCACAGCTAACTAGGCACATAACATAACACTGTGTTCAGAAATACGCCCTCATAAAAAGCCCATATTTTATACTTTGGTTGCGTTTTTCTCCTTTTCCACATAAAACGTGTGGTTTTATGTACCAAAAAATGACATTTTGTCACATTTTTTCTTTATCCCTTTAGAATTCAGCAGACGGCGCCTTACAACTTACACTGATCATTACATTAGTGCCACCTGCATAATATTGTGTAGGTCTCCTACTGCTGCCAATACAGCTCTGACTATGGTGTGCTGTGTGTTCTAACACATTTGTCATAGTGAGCATTACCACTTAACAGGAGCTTTTCTTTGGGCACATGCATCTTATGGCTCACTCATTTTTCCTTTTCCCACTACATCAACTTAAAGAACTGACTGTTCACTTGCTGTCTAATACACCCCACCCCCCTGACAGAAGGCATTGTAATAAAATAAATAGATAGTCAATAGATATTCACCTTATTTGTCAGTGGTGTTAATATTAGGGTCATAATGTTACCGTTGATCGGGGTAATATAAACTGTATGATTTCTGTTTCACTGCCCTGTGACATGCTTTGTTAAAAAGCAATTTGGCAGAAACATCCTTTATAACTTCAAAGTGAATGGGCAGGAAAAAACGTATTTACTGTTAGTTATGGAGAGATATGTAAATACATTGCTGTTCATAACATCTTAAAAACAGTTCAAAACGAGCTGTTCTTTGCAGTTCACATATACACACATGGACAAAATTGTTGGTACCCTTCAGTCAATGAAAGAAAAACTCACAATGGTCACAGAAATAAC
>JBBPDA010000003.1:16802062-16820427 GCA_037974385.1 Arnoldichthys spilopterus | reverse complement strand
TGTGTTTGTGTGTGTGTGTGTGTGTGTGTGTGTGTGTCTGTCTGTGTGTGTGTGTGTGTCTGTGTGTGTGACGTGTGTGATCATTTTACTTCATACTTCAGATTTGTAGAACATTGTAATGAGCAGTATTACAATAGTGCGGTTTCAACAAATCGCTCATATTTTTAGTCATAACCACATTTTTAAAAATCTTTTTATTATCCTTTCCCTAATATGCTGTCTTTCCCTCTCTGCTTCCAAGCCAGTTGGGAATGATTCAAGGTATGGCCTCATCATGAGTAAGGCAAGAATAAAAGCTGTGCTGAGTTTACTGTATGTGCATGCTCTTTATTTCTCAGTGCTGACCTTGAGATCATTATGTTAATCTTATGAATTTTATCTAGGCCATGTTTGCGCATACGCCGCAATAATGTGAGCTATTTAGCATGTAGAATAACAAACTATTTGAAATGCATAATGTTCTCTTCAAGAGAATGGCAAGAGTTTTTTCCCCTCTGCATGTTTTAGCCATTTGGGGTAATAAAGTCTGAGCAAGGACATTTACTGTTAGCTGGTTGAGCTGTAAAAGAAAGCTAATGACTGCTTATATATTTATAATTTTAGCTCCTCATCCGGGCAAGGCCTTGTGTACCTTTGTGTCCTTCACTGAGCAGAAAGCTTTTCAAGATATTTGGTGCATTATACATTACAAGTTTTTCTTTTCTACATGTTTATGCAATTTGATGAACTGCTTTTTGAAATATTTATTTGCAGCGTCCATTGCTTTGTAACATATATATATATATATATATATGTATTAATCGTGAGTGCTTGAATTAAGGACCAAACCACAGCTGATGGATCATTAGGGGAGAAATGGGTGGGACCAAAGTATGACACGTAATTAGATGGCGCAATAGCCCCATTCGCTTGTGTCTAGCTGCATATTTAAAATTTTACTAGGACCTGCCCAAATATAACTAATACTTAACCACTCCTACATTATATTATTTATGTTCAGAAACCTTTCCTTTTTTAGACCCCTGCAGAATTGTAAAACAACCTTTCTGAGTGTTATCACATCATTTATGGGGCTAAGATATGAATGGCTATGGATGTGTACAAATGTAGCATGAAACAGTCATAAAAGGCTCGAGTCCTCAGTATTGAACAGTATTATTGTTCTCATGTTGGAAGCTTTCAGAATCAGAATGGAACTGAACTCATGTGGAGCATAAACTCTAAACAAAGATTTTGGGAAATGCCTTCAACTTGTGGTTATATATACAATATATACTTATATAAATATTATGATAAATGATGTAATGTTATATTAACATGTTTAAGGATAATATTTGTTTACTTGATTGGAAAGACCAAGAAGTGTTGACTTCTTTGGTCTTGATTAATACGTATTTTATATGAATTCATGTGGAGGGGGGATTTTTTTTTCAGCACCCTCTTTGATACAGTATCTACATTTAAAAGTGATTATACTCCAAAAGATTAAACATAACACCTTTTGTAGACATGCTGACTTTTAAAATAAACAAAACAGATCAGTCATATGGAAAATGGTTAATTATTATATAGCATTAACTAATTATCACACCTTCAAGTCCATAAAAGAGGATCAGATTTTCTTTTTTTTAGGTTTCATTGATGAGAACATCCTGCAGGTGCAGGATTACCAGGCCTGATTTTGTTTTTGCTATTTCAAGTGTGTGGTATTATCAGGTATTATCATGGCAAGATCTAAAGAACTCTTTTACTCTTTGGGGAAAATAAGGTTGTGGATGCCTATAAGTCTGACAAAGGATTTGAAACGATCTCTAAATTATTTGAAATAAATTATTCCACTGTGAGGAAAATCATCTGTAAGTGGTGCAGATGTCAAAAGATTACCAAACTGTCCAGGACTGGCCACCAAAAAAATATTCCAAGAGCAGCTGTTTGATGTGAAAAAAAACTCCAATAACTCAGAATGTCATCACAGGGTCTGCAGATTCATTCTTGCAACTGTTGGTGTGAAAGTGCAAATGTCTGTAATCAGAAGTAATTGAAATTTGAGAAATAATTGAAAGCATGAGAGAGATTTGCCAGGAAAAGCCTTTACTCTCTATAAAGAACATTGGAAGCAGACTACAGTTTGCCAATGAACAGGCATTTTGGCATAATATTCTCTGGACAGATTAGTCAACCACAAAACGTTTGGCTACCATGACAGTGTATATGTATGGCATAGACTTTCTTGACTATTTTCAGGAGAGGAACTTTAAATCAACTGGTGAAGCATGTTGGTGGAAATGTTATGTTCTGGGGTTGTTTTGTTGCCTCATGGACTGGGTAACTTATGATTTCTGTGTTAAATTAAAGAGGGCTTTAAGAAAATATTAGGTTACCTGTACAAAAGTTAATCTTATACCAGAGTTGCACCTTTCAACTGGATCATAATCCTATGCAAACTAGTAAATTCACCAATAAATGGTGTAAAAGAAGAAATCGAGGGTTATGAAATGGTCTAGTCAAAGCCCAGATTTGAACCCCATTGAATTGTTGTGGGGAAATTGAAAAGGGCAGTACATGAAAGAAAATCCTCAATCATCTTACAGCTAAAGAGATTTTGCATGGAAGAGTGGTCAGAGATTTCAGCAAGCTAATGTCAGAGACTGGTGGGAAATTATACAAAATGCCTTAGAGTTGTTTGTGCTAAAAGGTGCAATTCTAGCTTGTGAGGCCATGTGCGAAAATTAGTACATAAATTATTATTACTTCTATCTGTTGGTATTTCTGTTGAATAAATGATTGAACAGGCTAATTTTTCTTGTTGTTTTGTTCAAGTATATCACCTTTATCTGCAGGCACCATATTAAAGAGGGTTAAATATTATAATTCATATATGCTGAACACATGACTATTTTCTATAATGTGCATTTTGTAAATCATTTTTCTACTTTACATATTTTTTTACCTACTGTCCTGACATAAAAATGTCTAGTCTCATTTTTTTTTTTACATTTTTGACTTTACATATGATTGAGACATCAAGTGAAAACAGCAACAGTGGCAACCTAAACACACTCAGGACTTTCATAAACAAGATCTTGGCCTATATGAATTTAAAATGGCACAGCTGCTGTGGTTTTACTTACCAAATAAATACTATTATAATATTTATTACATTCAGCAGTTAGACGACTGACTCCTTCCTGCTTACTGCTGCACTATTGCATCCTGGTACCAAATGATCCATGGCCCCGTGGCTGAGAATTTCTCCTTTAATAACCCTTAATGTTTCAGTGCTTTGGAGTAATACTTTTTTGCACAGTTGTTAGCTGTACAGTACACACAACACAACACTGACCTGTTTGTTCTCCACTGTAGTAGAATTACGCATCTTTAGCAAAAATGCAGTTTTATGTTGCGGGATTCTGATAAGGAGCTGCTTTACTGGGCTGTGGCTTGGTAAAGGTTTGGTAGCCATGGTTGAGGATTAATAACCCTGCTTCAGCTCAAAGAGCCATTGATCCATCATCTTCAAAGGAAACATCTTATTTTGCCCCTGCAATTCCACTCTTTAGCTGATAAATAACTGCATGCGCGTGCGTGTGTGGTTGCATGTGTTCGGAATACACAGTAGTTTGAAGAGCCACTTTGTTTCACTCACTTTAACATCAGTTCATCTTTAGTGAAAGTTTAGCGTGCGTGCATGTTAGTGAGCATGTGTGCAGATGATGAATCACCCTCGCCCTCTGCCACACAAACAGATGAGATATGTACTAATACTAATAAACAGTCATCGCTGTGCAGGATCATGAGTAATGATGACCGGTTTGCTTATGCGGAGCCTGCTGATCTATTCGTTTGTCAGGCTCAGTTTCCAGCCCCACTGTGCCAAAACAGCCTCTCCATCATGCAGACAGAGAGAAGACCACTTTCCTTGCCACACACTCCACTCCACACATCTCAACACTGCACAGTGTGCCACTCTTACTTTGCAAGTTTTTTGCACTTGGTTTATGCCTGCTTTCAGAGTTTAATAGTCAGATTAAAGAGGCAGTCAGCGCAGGGCTGAGTCTCCTCCCTCGCTCTTGGCTGCTTTGCGATATGTGTTCCTGAAACACAAGCAGCGTGAGGTTCCCAGAGTGAAAATATACACAGAGGCGCTAGCTCTGTGCCCCTAATATTACTCCAAAATAGGCAGTTTAAGCAGACATTATGATGATAAAATATTAACAATAACGACAATAATAATTTATAAACGAATATAAATACTATACTTTAATGCATATTATTTTTATTCCTTTTTATCTCCTGCTCTGTGTGGGTTTAAGTGTCTAATCTGAATATGGGTGCAAAAGTTGATTAAAGACCCCCTCCATTGGGATGAGTTCTGCACTGAATGATTATCTCTTACTTTGTCATCTGTAGCTGACTCTGTGCATGGCCTCAGACTTAGATTTTTTCTTTTTTTTTCTTTTAAATTATACTGTGGTCGTGAGTGAAATAGAGGCACATACACGCATGCACACACACACACACACACACACACACACACACACACACACACACACAAAGTAAACAGATTTTGGGTCTTTGTTTAGTGTGATTGAGACGAGGACGAGTAGGGCCAGGAGGTGTATGGTTCCCTTGGTGCTGGGTAGAATTTAGCGGTTGGTGATAATCAGTTTAGGCAAATGTGACTCAAGCTGAGCACACAGTCTTTGTGTCATTCTCCTCACTGCTTTACTGTCTGTCATTTCCCACACTGTTAAATAATAGTTCAGCAAAAATTAAAATGTGTGCAGTTTTCCCCTTATCCCACATGTAATCAAAAGTGTTTGAAATGTGATCTTTCATTTTACACTGGAGCTACGAGGCTAATGTAGCTAATGAGGAATGGGCAGTTCTACCCCTTGAGTTAACGTCATGCAAACTGCAAGCTCATCATACACTTGAATTAAAGTAGATGGAGAATAGATTTGCTTTCTCTGACCATCAAGCATATAGACTTTGGACTGGCACATTTTGAAAAGTGGATAAATGTTCAGACTATATGCAGGCTAAGCTAATCTGTTTTAGATTACTCTTGAACTCGATGCAGTTTGAAGCCAACGTGTCCATTTTAGGCATGCGGTTTTCACAGTGCTCGTTGTCGGAGCAGAAGCTTCCATTTACTTTCTTGCATGAGTCTTACAGCGTCAGTGCACAAACATTTTTGCTGAACTGTTAGTAGCAAATTTATTTTCTTATTTGTGAATTATTCTGATTTATTTTCTTATTTATTGCTCTTTCGTATTTACCCGTGTTACTATATCAGCTTGCTAAACACACCGACTCTTTTGTGCCAAAACACAAATGCAAAATGGTTAACCAACTCACCTAAGACTAAAGAGAGAAAATTCAAGTCATCCCCAGCGCTGGCCCCATTATCCAAACAGTGAATGATCATTAAAACATGAGTGGCGATTGCAGTGTTTCTGAGCTGTTAATAGGCTCCGACTCTGTGTCCGTCTCTCTCTCTCTGGGCAGCGGCCACAGTGTCACCTTTAGCTGCACTTTCTCTCTGAACCCAGCAGTCTTTGCTTAAATTAGGCTGCATAATGTTCCTGAACACAGCTCGCCAAATGCCTCTAATGATGGCCTTTCTCTTTCTCTCTGCTTTGCCTGCTTTTTAACAGTTTCAAATGGAGGTTATGGTGAAGATGAAGCTTTAAGTCCTTTCAGGCAAGACAGAAGCTTGAATGGACATGTCATGAACCATCACCCCCATCAAAGGTAATTGGTTTTCTTGCTCTGCGGTTCAATATGTAATGTATACATAAATATGTGCCATTCTGATTGGGAATTGATTGGAAAGTGGATTATATTTGACTAATTGAGCTGGAAAGGCATTTTTGTGGTATATTGGTTTAACAACACAAATATCTCCTCAGTACATCTTGCTTTTTTATAAATGAATGTACATTTTGCAATTATATGAAGCACAAGGACAGAAGATTAATGAGGCTTTTCAGCGATTCTTTTCCAGCACGCCATGAACTGGCTCCAGCATTAAATTAGCTAATATATAAATTGCTTTTTTTGCTTCATGATAATACACTGGTCAGCCACAACATTAAAACCCCTGATGGGGAAAGAGAATAACAGTAATGATCTCACTGCAATGGCACCCTTTAAGGGGTAGGATATATTAGGCAGCATGTACATAGTCAGTTCAGAAAGTTAATGCGTAGGATGCAATAAAAATGGGTAAGCACATGATGGTTAGATGACAGGTTAGAGCATTTTTCAAAACTGCAGGTTTTTTTTGTGTGCTCCCCTTCTTCAGTGGCAAGCACCTAGCAAAAGTGGCCCAAAGAGGGACAATCATTAGATTAGCCACAAGGTCAAGGGTGCCCAAGGCTCAGTGATGCAGGTGGGGAGTGGAGGCTAGTTTCTCTGGTCCAGTCTCACTGAAGAGTTACTGTATCACAAGTTGTTGAAAATATTAATGTCTGATATGACAGAAAGGTGTCAGAACACAGAGTGCATCACAACTTGCTTCGTATGGAACTGCATATCCACAGATTGGTCAGAGTTCCTATGTTGACTTCTGTTACAATGGGCAAATGAGCATCAAAACTGGACCTTGAAACAGTGGAGGAAAGTGGCCTAGTATCATTAATCACATTTCCTTTTACTACATGTAAACTGTCAGGTGTGTGCATTGCTTATCTGGGGAAGACATGGTGCCATAAAGCACTATGGGAAGTAAGCAAGCCAATAGAAGCAGTATGATGCTTTGGGAAACGTTCTGCTGGGAAACCTTGCATCCTGGCATTCATGTGGATAGTACTTTGGGTCCCAGCATTTATGTAGATGTTACTTTGACATGTACCGCATACCTAAACATTGTTACAGAACCCAGTACACTCATTCATAGCAACAGTATTCCCTAATGGCATTGGACGCTTTAAGAAGGTTGTTGGATTGGCCTCCAAATTCCCAGGATCTCAATCTGAACGAGCATCTGTGAGATCTGTTGGACAAATAGTCTGATCAATGGAGGTCCCACCTCACCTCTTACAGGACTTAAAGGATCTGCTGCTAATGCCTTGGTGCCAGATACCACATCACACTTTCAGTCGTCTCGTGGAGTCCATGCCTCAGCAGGTCATAGTCGTTTTGGCACCTCAAAAGGGACCTACACACTATGGTCAAGATGTAAACAGAGTCAATTCAATGATTTGGTTTCACAGTTTATTCTAGAGCAGCTTACAGGGTCAGAATTGTTCACAGCACCAATAGGAACTAGATTTAAACATTAATAGTAGCCAGAAATGTTTAATTTCTATAAAAGATACTTTACAAAAAAGTTAAAATGAAGTGGCTATAAATATGCTGCCTGATATCTGAAACATTGTAAACAAAATCACATGCAGATTCACTGGTGGTAGTAGATTGTAAATAAAATAGTGTTATAGACATTGCAACTGCTGGTTCCTCTCATTGCTACTATAAAGAAATCTGACTCGTTTTTTAACAATACTCAAATTCTGAATTGTTGTTCAGTTAAGCAGAAATCTTGAAACACTGATTAAGTTCCCCGAAGTACACTATAATGTCTACAATGTGTGTATATGTGTCTCAGTGTGGAGTGGGAATCAGGCCCTCGGTCTGCTGAAAGCTCTCTGACTGCCGCAAGTCCTCATGGTTCAGTTGAACTTCATCATGTCAAATCTTCCAAGAGCATGGACCTGGGTAAGACACTTTATCCATGTTATGTCTGTAAAGGTCCACCTGAATGTTTTTTGAGCTGGAATGTGAGCTTTAAATTTTGTGAGTGTGAACATTAATGAGCCTGACAATACCTGCGATATTTTGGCCTGTTTTGCAGCGTCAGAGTTTTTTGCATTTGCAGCATTTTCATTTGAAAGACCAGCAATGGTGTTTGAGGCTCACAGCATGTCAGTTCTGTGTACTGAACTCTCCCTTTTTAACTATGCTTAGGTAAACACAGTTTTCCATTCTATAGCACCTTCAAAGTAGCTGCATTCACTAATTAGAAGGAATGTCTGGATATTTTTGGATATATTGTGTATGCGCCCAATTTATTCACATATAAACGTATTGATTTAAAAGTAGTTGCTGCATGGGTCTGTATGGTCACTTGGTTGTCAGTGTCACTTCTGCACCTTATTTTGCATATGACCTCAAACACATCTCTCTTTAAAAGCTCTAATTCTTTATTTTTATGTATTTATTATTTTTTTAAATTTTTTAGTCCCCAGAGAGAATAGGAATCCAGAAGCACTCAGGCTCTTTTTGAGATGAAATGGTGACTGACTGGACTAAGTGCACGTTAGGAAACAGATCAATGCTCATCCTTGCTGTAATGCAATTAATCTGTGTTCCGTGTTCAAATCTCGTCCCAAAAATCTAATAACGGACCCTCTTTCCCAAATGCATTACATACGAACGCAAACTGAATCTGTGTCACATGATGGCATTTTAACAAACACTTGCGAATGTATTAGGGCCCTTTATTTAATAGAGGACCGATGGGGCGGCTCACTGGTGACCACGGTGGCTGTCGCTGTCGAGAGTAACACAATGGGCAGCGGAATTGCTTCGCATTCCAATTTCTTGCTGCTTAAAACCCAAATGTAATTTGATTCATTGCGCGGGTATGAGATTGGATGTCTTCAATATTAGTGCTATGATATTAATAATACATACACATAAAATACCAGTAAAAAAAAACAGATAAAGAAAAAAGAAAGAATAAAATAATAAAAAGCTTCAGTAGTTCATGAATAATGGAATGTTTAAATTGTGTTTTAATAGATTTTTTTGGCAGCATGCACATACTCACTTTGGTATGGGCACTTTAAAAAGAGCTGGGTGAGCTGTGCCCCAGGCCTTCTCTCTCGGGGGGATCCCTGTAGGCATGCATATATTACACTGCATATAAACCTGTAGAGGAGATTTAAGTTTACTACCCGGTTAATGGCTTTGTTCTCGTTTATGCTTTGAAAGCCTTTTTTGTGAAAGTGTGCAGTAAAGCATTAGAAACAAAGAGTGCCAAATCAGCACATGTAGCTGAAAGCATGGTAGTGTTAACTATAAAAGTGTTCAAAGTGATATTTATTATACTTACAGTGATCTTTATGCTGAAAGAACAGTCTTTGTTATTGTGGGTATTTCTTGACATGTTTTGACCTACTGGTGCACAGGTTTCCCCATTCAACATTTATTTTATCCAGCAGTAATTTAATGGATGATACACTTTATTCACTGATGTTCCCTCTATATTCTCTATTTTCCTGATTCCCACATATGACACCAGGGAATACAAGCTTGCTTCCATAGCTTTAAAATCTATTGGGTGTGGGGTTGGAATTTTCATAATAATAATTTTTTTGCTCTTTTTTTAAGAGGATGTTTCGGAAAACATATTCTTTAACCTAATAAACATACAGTCTTTGAAAGAAATCGGCAATGCTTGCTTAAAAATCAGAACACCGTAGTTAGCAATCACACTTGTTAGATGGACTCTAGATAGGAACTAAACATACGGCTGTTTACAAACACTGGAGTCCCTGCTGAAGCCTGAGTAGACTGATAAAGCTGTGTAATAGTCATATTATCTCAATGTCATCTTTTTGGAGGAGTGATGACCTTAATGGTGTCCTTGGTATTTGTGATGTACTGGACTTGTGCATGCATTTCATGGCATGGTGTTACATACATATCACAGACTAAAAAGTACACAATATAACAGGTGATGTATTGATAAAATATAAATTAAATCAAATTGCCATTGTTTTATATAGAGAGTTTAACCAACATGATTCTATACCTATTTGAAAGCTCTAAAAAGCCACAGATGTATCATTGTGCATTAATCTGTAGATGGTGATTCCTCTATGCAAATTTTGGAATGTTATAGACACTACTGATTATAGAATTCAGTGAAGTAGGCCAGTCATTTTTTGTTTTTTGTTTTTTTTTCACTACTGAGTGAATAGTTGTACTTAAGTTCTTATGAGAGTTTTCCTCCTCTAAAGTCTGCTCATCCTGTAACCATGGCTGCTGAGTTGGGGTAGGTCCGCTGTGACTTAGAATGCAAAAATGGGGTGAATTGCCCCAAAAGGCCTTCTAGAAAAAAGCTCTTGATTAGCAGGATTCAAAGGCTGCAAACAGGGTGTATAGTCACACATTATACCAGGCTATGCTTTTTTTAGGGCACCTCTAGAGCCTTAGAGAGGATATCAGTGACAGCCTGGTGCTACCTTGCCTCCCTCTGGACACAACGAGGGAAAGATGGAGTAATGAGAGCAAGAGCCGAGATTAGAGAGGTGCTCTAGGTGCAGATGAGATGAGAGAGATGTGGAGGGAGAGAGAGAGAGAGAGAGAGAGAGAGAGGGCGTGTAGGAGAGAGGAGGAGAGAACCCACCGGGCCATTGCCTCAGAGGGAGAAAAGGCAGAGTGAAACAGAAATGAAATGTCGCCTCCTGCGAGTCATTTTCTGTAAGGATTTGATGGGTGAGATGGCTCTAAAAATTGAATGCGTACCATGAAAATTGAACACTGCAGCACATTTTAAGATATTAGCTAAGGATGACCCTATTAGCTCTTCTTTTTTCCATTTCGCACAGAGTGAGGAATATTTCACTCTGCTAAAACACTGGATGCAGCAGAATTTCAATTACACTTCATTAGTTTTTCACATTTGGTTCCTGCGATGTGATGTTCCACTAGGAGCACAGCTACACACAACCGATTGGGTTTCATTTATCACACACACTCTCGCACACTCACATTCTCTCTCTCTCTCTCTCTAAACATTTAAACTTAATACACAGTGTAATTTAGGAGGAATATGGTGATTAGGAGTCATCCTTAGCTCATTTTAGCACTTACGTGTCGATGACAACAGGTAAGAATCAGTGCCAGTACTTACTATCACAATTAGACAATATTTCATGTGCAATGAAATAAATGTCATATTACTGTCAGAACAAAACTTTATATGTGATGATATCTAAAACCTGATATTAGTTTAGTAGTAGTAGTAGTAGTAGTAGGTTTATTGTCATTTTCACAGTATACACAGTAAAAACGAAACAACGTTCCTCCAGGTCCAAGGTGCAACACAAAAGCAAGACAGACAGGAGCACAAGTGCAGACATGACAGAACAGAGTTTATTGACATCTCGTCAAGTGTATCATCATCTCTTCATCTACAATTTAGTACTTAGAGCCATATTTACAGTCAATTCATGTAAGAACAATTTTGTCATCTATATCTGTCCTAAATTGTAGTCTGTCATGTATGCGTGCAGGTTGGGAATATAAACGGTAGATGAGAACATGCTGTTACCAGAAAGTTAATGCCTACATTATTCATTGACCTATTTTTGTACTCTTTTCCACTTCTCCTTGTGGAATGTGCAGAATTAGATTTAGGAAAACAGTTATCCCGTTTCTGTTTAAGAGAAAATCTGAATTTAAACAGAGTAACAGGAAACCACTGTCCTGAAAAGATGGTTATTAAACTGCACTTCTACATCCAGCGCTGGACTGGCCATCGGGCATACGGGGCATTTGCCCGGTGGGCCGATGGTAATTTTGGGCCGGCCAGGTCTTTTTTCTTTTTTTTTAAACTAATGGTCCTAGTGATGGATGGTACTAGTCATTATACCTATTGGTACACAAAACTGGTAGATCGGCCCATTAGACATGACTGATTATGGGCTGGACCAATTACAGCCCAGGGCCGAGGCCCCCTCCCTTTTGGGCCTTGGCTGTCAATCTCATACAGCGAGAGACGAGATCAGCGAAATGGAGATTGGCAAGAAACGGAAAGGAGGCGAGGAAAAATTCTTATAAAAAGAAGACAAGCCCTTCAGGCAGATGCTGCCAAATGTGTTAAAATAACACAAATGTTGTGCGGTGGCAATGGCGGAGCAGGATCACCTGCAGGTTAGGACAGCGGAGGCAGCCAGCGCATGGATAAGGATAAGGGGAGGCAGGAGAAGGAGAGACCTGCAGCTGGTGCGAGTGGAGGGGAATCTGAACTTCAGGTAAGAAGAGATGAACTGCAGTCTCTAACGGGGGGCAGATATACATTTGGGTGTAGTTTATTTTCGTTGTGCTTGCTAATAGTTAAAAGTAGCCAGATTTTATTATGGATCCCTCATGCTAGCTAGCGACGGAGCTTCTCTACTGCTGGGCGTTTTATTAATACTGATTGTGATCTTAGTGCTTAAAGCAATTTCATTTTGTTAATTTTGTCAGTTAAAACCACTACTTAAAAATGAGGTATTGTATACACAAACAGCTGTTTTCTTCCAGCTTTAACCTTTCACTATCTTTCTCATAGGATGCTGTCACTCATTTTTGGAAGCCTGACATGGTTTCTTCTTGGTAAGTACAGTATAGAACACATAATTAAACTGTTTTTATAGATTAAAGATACCAGTAATGTGATCATCTAAACAAGTCCATCAAGTATTATTCTCTCTCACTTTTCTCTGTCTGCCTCCTTAAAGGTTTCCATATTTGAGGAAATATTCGTTGTTGCTATTACAGTTACTTACTGTTTATTAATGTGGTGAGTATACAGTCTGTGAAAATATCACTCAATCACAATCTGTCATTTATAACATTTAATATTCATCTCATCTCTTCCTCTGTGTCATATTTTTCAGGATCCCATCAATCGTCGTTCATTGTTTGTCCAGCTGGTTCCTCTAAGTGAATAATGTATAAAGTATATGACCCAAGTATTTTCCCACATTTTTCTAGATGCCAGATCATATAAGTTTCCTCACCGTCCTTTCTCTGTCTCCTTTCACTTTTTACAGGTTGCCATGTTTGAGGAAGTATTCTGTTGTTGTGTGTTGTTGTGCTGTTTATTCATGTGGTGCATTTGGTGAATAAATAGTCTATGAAAATATCACTGGATTCCTCTCTGTCCTCATTTCTAATTAACTACACCAAGCAGCCTTTTGGTTTACACTAAGTAAGTAGCCTACTCTATAGTATTACAGGCTTCATTGTCTTTCTTGGCTGAAAATGCCGATTTTTTTTGTCCCAGTCCAGCCCTGGCTACGTTGTGCATGTTTTGTGCCGGTGTGTTAGTCAAGAAGGAGTACTAAGATATTCTACCTGAATAAGAGCTCTACTACTGCAGTAGTTCTCAATTTGAACATAACTAAAACCTCACACAATAGAGACGAGTAGTTTATTGAAAAATGAATTATTGTATTACCATGAACCATTTAGTATTTGCGATACTGAAAGAAGGCCCTTGTGCTTAAGGTTTTTGCTACATTAGCTAACTTTAATTAATTAGCTAAAGGGCATTCGCAATAAAGCATATAAGCAACAGTTGATGTTGAATAAAGAACTGGCCTGCTATTCTACCATCCCATGTCCAAAAACATGCACTGTAAAATCTAAATTAAAACAGAATGCAGTGATTTTGCAAGTCATGTAAATTTATATTTTGATTTAATTTCCATGGCTTTTGAACTATGCACTCATAACATGCAGGATGGTCTTTTTTTAAACACAGCTTTTTCACACTCTGTTACCCCGTCCCAATTTTATTTTAAAGGCGTCAAATTCAAAATGAGTACACACTTAAAAAAAAAATATCTTTGTTAAAATTTTTTTTATTCATTGTATATTTATTTCTTCTATTTTTATTTATTTATTTTTGCACAATTTTCCCTCATTGGCACTGCTCATTCCTACTCGCTAGCCACACACAACACTACTGACACTGAGAGAGTTGAGGCTAGCACATGCTTTTTCTGTGACACGTGAAGCGCAAACACATTTTTGGAGTGTATTAGAACACTGGATCAAAACACAGCTAGTTCTGTTACGCCAGCTAGCAGACGCCCACACTGGCTTGCACTGATGGGCCATCCTACTCATGGATAGAAAGCCAGGCCAATGCTGTATTGAACTCCTGGCCACAGACTGTATATGTGGTGATGTAATCACTTGATCCTCAGGTGATTGGGCAGGTGTTTAGATAGTTGCACTAGTCAGTGTCCCTTTGAGCAGAGTTGATTGCTTTGTTAGAAGTTTTAATTCTACTCAGAAAGGTACTCAGGAATAAAAGCACTAATGAGTATAGTCATTTATTACTTTCCACTCACACGTGTGTCTGTGCCTTAACTATGCATTTGCCTTTTTAGTTTCTGTTCCTTTTGACTTTGGAACCAATTTTGGAAATGTTTGAGTTATGGTGTGTTTTAGTCATGGGTCTTGTATGCTCATTGGCTGATGCTCTGTATGTGACAACTTTGGAAAACCACTTGGAATTAAATAACGTGTTGTTTCAGACCCACCATCCTTATTATGGGATGAATGTGACATGCATGCCAACAATTAACAACTGCACTACTACAGCTCTGAGTCTGCTTAAAACTCTGTTGTGATGTGTTTACGGATGCATAGTGCTGCCAAAGGAGACACAAATGCAATGATGATGCAATGACGATAGTGGTGCTGTGTCTGTCCATGATAATATCATGATTGTGGGCTATAGAGTCATTTTAGCCTGCATAACTGAATGCAATGCTTTATAACCCAGCACAGACCAAAGTTGGTGTGTTGGTGTTTATGTGACCACTGTATTTTGTGGAGCTTTTTAGAGCTTTTAGTGCGTTGTGCAGTCACATGTGCCGTGCACCCCAGAGAGCCTGGTGCTTAGTCCGTTTCACTTCTCTGCTGCGAAAAATTGAATTGACCTCATGAAAAATGAAAAGGATTATTTAAAAGAGATTGCAGTGTAATGAAAACCTATTATTGCTGCTGTCCCTTGCTGCTGTGAGTTCGCTGGCAGCTGCTGCTCTCTCTTTAAATCTTGTGGATTAGCTTAGCCGTTGCCACGGCCGCTTGCCCAGATTTAACAGTATATGTTTGTCAGAGGGCCCAGGCGCCTATAGCCTGCCCCTTGTATCAGTGCTGGCACACACAGTAATTGTACCAAATCTCTGCCAGTGTCCAGCCCCTGCATTTTTGTATCCCTAAAATGACACGCTTCTCAGGTAGCAGAGAGGGAATATGTGTGTGCTAATGAAAACCATAAGTCCATTCAATCCAAACCATCACTTTTTTTTCCCCTTTTCTTTAAGTGAGCTGGCTGCATTATTGCCTGGGTGAGATTTTACCCACTAGACGTTCCATTCGCTGTCAGAGTCTGGTTACTGATTTATTTTCCATTTCATGGCATGGCTGAGCCATGATGAGTGTAAGGCTAAGCGCTAGCAGGCTGGCCGCAGACATGTGTAGTTACACACAGGGGCACAGCTGCTCCACCTAATGAAACACAAGTCCTGCTTCTGCACACACAGGAGCACCATGTTCTCCAGCCTCAAATAGGCTCAGCGCTGGAGAACAGTGGATTTCAGCGCCTTGGAAAATGAAAAGGAGCTCAGGCTCACGGGCAGTATCCAATACAGTTGTTACATGTCATATGCAGTATGTATGTTCATGTATGCTTTTCACTTTTTTCTCCAATGTTAAAAAGGATTCCTCATGTCTCAGATTTGTAAGCTTGCTGTGCAGTCTGTCTTGCTCCGTTAAAGAAGCTGTCAGAAAACATCGGTCTCTTGAGGTGCAAATAGAATGTGCACACTCACATGTCCACACATGCACTCAACCCTGGAGCTAATCTGTCCACCTTTATCTGGGCAGAGATGCCTCAGCAGTGTATGTGTATTGAACAGAAAGCTCACAGCTGGCCATGTGTATGTAATTAGCCGTCATTAAAAGGTAACCTGAGAGTGGGCACACTTTTCTTTTCTGCCCTAATGTTTTCTCTCTCCCTCTCCCTCTCCCTCTCCCACTCTTTCTCTCTCACTCTCCCCTGTCCTTTTTAAGTTGCAGATGAAAGCAAAGTGGGTGCCCTGGCAGGGCAAAAGTCAGGTAAGGAATGCAAGCACACACACACAAACACTAACAGCTGGGTTCAGGCAGTAGCGCGGTGGCCTGTTGATGGAGAGCTTCCGTCTGACCTGATACTGATGGATGGAGACCTGAGGCTTGAAACCATAGAGAATTAGGGTGCAGGCCCAGTGGGCTGAATGTGAGTGAGGAGGGATTACTTCTCATGCAGAGTCGCCACAGCAGATCAGTAGCGCTGCCATAAATTCAGAACAGCTAATCCCAACTGTACAGTTTGCAACTTTTGAGATCTGTTTTTGCAACAGGTCCATGGACTCCTTTAACATAAATGGTACACAAAGAGTTTAAATTTAGAGCAATTAAATCGAAAAACCACTTTTGGTTCTCTTAAAAACCTTTCAGTGTATGGATCTTTAAAGAACCATGTTTTGTAAATGAGAGCAAATACAAAGAACCTTAAAAGTGCTAGAACAATTAAAGTTTTTTTTTTTAACCACACACAAATGTTTATGTATTTGCAACTGCTTACATTGTGTTGGCGTGTGCGTTTGTTGCTGGTGGTTTTGCTGTGTGTCTAACCGATAAGCGTAGCTTGCTTGTGTGACCCTTAAGCTTATGGCACATGTTTTCACCAGATGCTTGCTCTCCTCATCACTCCATCTCCCTCTGTCCCTCATTGCCTCTCTCTATTTCTTCCTCCCTTCCTCTGCAGTCTGGACCTCAGCTCAAGGCCAGCTGCTGTTACATTTAAACGAGGTAGATGATGGTCCAGATTAAAGACAGGAAGAGGAAAGGGCCTGAGGGTTTTCCCCTCTCATATCCCCTTCACCTCGCTTTCCTCAAGCACCTTACGGACTTTGACTTTGATACATGTGAGGAAAGACCTCATGCATTTCATCCCCAAAACAACCCCTGAGACCATATATGACTGTTGAACTGCTTCATGCTTTTCAGACTGCTGAGCTTAGCTGCCTCTTGCATGTTTGTGACTGCAGTTGTGCTGTGTATTTCAGTATCTGTTCTGTACCTTCTTCATTACATTGCACACAGTGTGAGAACAGGGTAACTGGCCTATCTAGCTCTACCCATGTATAGTCTTTCACAGCAGCTGGTGGAAAAGTTTAAAAACATAGACTAAAGTAAGTGATTATTTGTCATTGTGAACACACCACAGCCAACAGTGCACCACAGTGAAGTGCAGCCTCTGCATTTGTCTCATCCGTATAGGAGCAGTAGCACCCAGGGTGCAGTGGTTGGGGACGGTACCTTGCTCACAGGTACCACAGTGGTACTTGAACTGGTCTGGGATTTAAACCCAACTCCCTAACCCTTACACCACCACTGCCCCGGAGTTAAAAATATTGGACCAAAATCTTAGCACACCATGCATTTTTAAACTGTTTATATTTAGAGTGTCATTCATTTTATATTGCGTTATTTGTGTCTGCATGACATGTTCTGAATTGTGTGTTGTAATCACTGTAATGATGCCCAAAGTGGTGACAGCTGCTTATAAAGAAAACAATGGGCTGAGCAATTAGTCATTAGTAGCCATGACAGTTGAATATATTTTTACAATACCTCATAAGCATCACAGTTTTAGTCTTTCTTGAGTTTGAGAAGCATAGGAAACAAAGCACCAGCTTTTTCTTCTATAAACAAATGTAATTTAACGTTTGACACAACTACACCAAGCCCAGGTAAACAGGAGTAGTTATACCCTCTTATGTTTTTAATATGAACTGTATGCATCATATGCCCCCAAAAACATTTTGTAATGTTACATAATTCATCACAATAAAGACGGGTGCTGTATACTGCTCACTGCTAGTCAGTAGCTATAGTGTCTATTTTTCCATAAAAATTTTAAAATGTAGATGAGGCGAAGTTACTACGCTTACCTATAGCTGCTGACCAGTTATGCTAGTCCCACACTGGCCACCACGAGAATAAGATGTATGGAATCAAACTTGTAAACCTCAGACTCGTAGACTCCATAGTTTCTTGCTCTTCTTGAAACTTGCATATTTTTAGATAATTATTTCCCTTTTCTGGCATGAGATATCTCTATGCGTTTTTTTTGTTTTTTTTCTGTCTCCCAGTGACGAGTGCGGCATCCAGAACTGGCCTTTGACTAATGACTTACGTTTCGCGTTTGACATGTGTGATTTTTCTCCATGCTTGCAGTAAAAGAGGTCCGGTAATATGTTTAATAAAACAATCCATTCTGCTGCAGTATTTACTGATGCTCAGGCTAATGTTTATTGACAGGCCGCCGAAGGCATTGCTGACTAGGTAGGTTCGGTGGGGTCTGGCGCATAGAAAGGGACCGAATGCCTCTTCATGAGCTTTGACATATTTAATTAGCAGGATGGTCTTAAGAGCCCTGGCTGAGTGCTTTTAATCTACCTAAAACCTCCCCAGTGCTGTCTCTCTCCCTTGCCCCCACCCCCCCACCCCCCACCCTTCCT
>JBBPDA010000003.1:16762447-16782298 GCA_037974385.1 Arnoldichthys spilopterus | reverse complement strand
CTGTCTCTCTCTCTCTCTATCTATCTATCTATCTATCTATCTATCTATCTATCTATCTATCTATCTATCTATCTATCCCTATCTCTGTCTCTCTCTTTCTCTCTCTTGGTCTTTCTCTATCTCTGTCTTTCTTTCTCTCTCTCTCTCTATCTCTCTAATGACTCTTTAGGGGAGTTTTAGGCAGTTTCTTTGTGCAGTATTTCTCCTTTTGAATTTCTTTCACTTTCTTTTCAACTCAACTGGAAAAGTGGAGATAAAAGTTGACATAAATGCAGTTAAAACACGACTGTATTATTTGTTAGCTCCTTAACCTAAAAGTAGAAAAAAAATATTTCTAATGTTTCCACTAATCAGCTTAAATTAATTTAATACATTTCAGTAAATTAAAGACTTTACACCTGCAACACACTCAATAAGAGAAAGGTTTACAGACTATTCAAGTTATGCCATTTTAAACATTACACAATCAGCAGGTGAGCTAGAAATAGGTGAGGGGATTATAATTGTGTATAAAAAGAGCATCAACCAAAGGCTTAGCCTCTGCAAGCAATAATGAGTCATAGCTCACCACTTCATGAGAGAATTGTCCCAAATTTGTGTGTCAAATACTAAAATTGTTTTATTTATTTAATTAATCATTTACAAAATGTTTTACCAGTGTAAAAATGCTGGGACTCCCATATACCCCTTATAACAGTAAGATTCAAACAGGTGACCTTTGGGTGACTGGTTTACTTCACGTCACGCTAAACAGTGGGGGTCAGTTTACTGTTCCTTAATGTCTTGAATTTGTTAACTGTAGACCTAATATTCTGTAACTTGTATCTAGAGATGTATAATTAACTGATGTAATAGTCACTATCTAATGTGATGCTATACAGTATGTACGCTGTGTGGTTGTAGTTGAAGCCTGGACACGCTGATGAGTTCTTAGTGTTTAAGGGGTTGTGAAAGTGTTTCAGCCTTTGATGGATTAGCATTTGCATTCCTCCAGCATTCCGTCATACATCCTTGAATATATTTTGCTAGTGAAATAACATGCTGCATGTCTATATGACCCAGCTGTGATTAACTCTCCTCCCGTCTTTATGAATCAGATGAGGGCTCTGAGGCGAGCTCAGGACGGGACACCCCAGCCAGTGGCTCCTCACGCCAAGGACTTGGGGAAGGCGACGAGAGCAAGAAAGACAAGAAGAAGAAAGCCAAAGGGAAAAAGAAGGACAAGTTGAAAAGCAAAGGGAAAGAAAAGGAGAAGAAGAAAGCAGAGGAGGCCACTGAAGAGCCAGATAAAAAGACTAAGAAGAAGGGATTTGCACTGCTGAGGTAGTTCAGTTCTCTCTCTCTTTCTCTGCTTCTCTCTCTCTCTCTCTCTCTCTCTCTGTCCTTCTTCTTGGAGTGGAAGGCTCATGATGGTTGTTGCGCATCGTTAGACATGAATGGGCGAGCGTGATGTGAGTCTGTGTTGTTTTTCTGGCTGTGGTGAGGTCGGTGTGTGATGGAATGTTAGTGGAGTTCGTTTCAGGGCACACAGCAGGTTTGAGCCTACGGCCAACAATGCTGGGCACAAATTATAGTGAATGGGCCTGTGTGTGTGCGCGTGTGTGTATGTGTGCGCCTTAGGAGGGGTGGGGACAGCAACTGCTGTTAAATGGAGCAGTCAGCCCTCAGATCCATATGGTGTGTGTGTGTGTGTGTGTGTGTGTGTGTGTATCCGTGTCCGAGTGGCCTTGTCCCTTCCCCATGCATGCTGCCAGGTCTAATCTGCATCGTGCTGAGCACCAGTGCCAACACCTGCCCACACAACCATTCGCCATCCATCTGATGGTGTTCTTGGGGAGGGCGGTGCCTCTGACCACTGAGCCGCAGAGGGCGAGCTGCATGTTTGATTCAGCGAATCGGAGTGCAGGCGTCCCAACAGGCTCCGCCTAACGGGCAATTAAGATTTTAATTGTTTTAATTTGGCAGGCTGCTGGGATAGCCGAGGAGTGCTGCCATACACAGCACTGCTCCCTCAACTCACACTGTGAGCTCCAGTGGAGAGCTGCAGACTCAATCAAGGAGAAGAAAAGTGGTAATAGTGTGAAAAGCCATTTGAGATTTTCAAAAAAATCTTTCGTTTTCCTGTTGTCCCAGATGTGTATGATCATTTAAGACACATTTTTAGGCAAAACTTTATTTTTGGGTAAATTCTGTTTATTAGGTATGCAGGAATGAACACCATTACAGAAAGTTATGATATGTACCTGACTTGAAATTGTCTCTTTCTTGACCTTTATTTCCTAGCCCTAGTCCATTCGACAACCCTCTTTAAATGTTCTCCAAAGTTTCCTTTCCTTAGTTTTGCAAATGTTCTTCATTAGCATTGTTCAACATACCTAAATCTTCAAACCCCTCCATCAAAACCACAAGACTTCTATCTAGCTGTAGGCTGCAGGTTGTCAGAATTATCAGGTAATGTTCTGACTCCAATGGTTCGAGCTGATCGTAGTCGTTTCTCACATATTCATTATTTTAGTACTTTCTTTTGGATGGAAGCAAATACGTGTATGAAAAATAAAACATAAAATGTATTTAAAATGTACTTACACATTATGAATGTTAAAAAAACAATAAAAATTAAATAAGCTGGTTTGCCAAGTGTCATAAATGTCTTTAAATGATGGTGATTTTATGTTTGACAGGATTGTAAAAAAAACCCTGTCAAACCAGTGGCAGCTCCCACCTTGAAATTTTTGTCTATAAGTCTGTACGTTTGTTTGTAATTTCCATTATTCACTAGCCTTTAAGGAGGGAATCAAACATATATTGGATGATTGAATATTTTCTACCTATTACCTGCATGTGATGCTGGACATGTGGCTATGCAAAAAGTTTTTCCAGCTCTGCTTGTCTTTCTCAAGGTGAACCGTCACTGCTCATCAGGCAGCGTGGGCTACGCTAGAGCTTTTGCCCTAGCTAATCCGACTTAGTCTGACTTGGCCCACCATGCCACCCCCCTTCGCCTCTGTTTCTCCCCCCTATCACCCCCCCCACCCCCCCATCCCCCGGGTGTCTGCAGGAAGAGTCAGCATTCTCCTTGTGGCTAACTCTTCCATCTCTGCACAATCATTCTAATGTGGCCTGTTGTTCTGAAGAGATAAGCAGTCCTGCACTGCCCTGTCAGTGCTTGACGGAGTAAAGGATGTTAAGGTTACTGAAGAAGTATGTGTATTTTATAGGAGTGGTAATTGCCATGAGACAGGGAATAGGGATTAGAGGTTTGGTGTATGTGTGTGTGGGTGGTGGGGGTTCTGGAATGAGGTGTGTGTCAAGGAAGCCAAGCAAAAACTTCACTGTGCAAATGTGGTAAACTCATGGAAGTTGCAGTCATTGCTGATGTAATGAAAGCATGAGGTTCATTGTATGTAAACTTTCATTAGTCTCACAGGGCCAGATGTGATCACAGAACCACAATATATGTCTGGGGACCGCTCATGAAAGTTTTGGTGCTGGATTACAGCGAGATCTGCCACAAACAGAGGTTCAGCCGCTCTAAAACCCACACCAACATCATCAAACCTTTTCCTTCTATATTATCTGCAGGACAGTTGTTTACCTCGAATGTTAATCACCAGGACAAAGCTGCCAATTCTTTCCATAACACATTTACTTCAGCTCCATCACCACAACTCAGGATCCTCGTATTTCATTGCTGGTAATGTAAATGACAAACTTGAACTACTGTGAACCAAACTGCACATAATAGCCACTTGTAGGCCATCATCAGCTTTTATCACTGGCCTAGTGATGTCTTCCAACTCTAGATTACAGTCTGTCTGAACAAAAAACAACAACATTTTTTTCCTTTTCCAAAGATGTTTAATATTTACTTTTTAGCTTTTTTAGGAATAAGTTTTTTAGCTATGCTAACTTGTAATATATCCATGGGCTAATGACAGACTTGCTGTCCATCAGACAGTGTTAATATAGGCACCTACTTTGGGGTCTGTTTTTCTTATTGACGTTCACATTTTTGATTGGTTTAGAAATTTTCTACTCAGGTTTTTTTTCCACCCTTAGGTCTTTATTCTCCCTCACAATTAACCCAACATTTCTCATGGTTGTCCATAGATGTTCTCGCACCTTGCCCTGTGACACTAATCTTGGACGCTATGGTTTTGGTTTGTGTAAAAAGAAATGCCTGAACACTGCTGTAAGGATTGATGGCATTTAACCACAAGAGGTCATTTAAGGATGTTAGATAATTAGTTCTGGATCACAAACACCACTCCGAGTCATCTATTCACGGTTTCTCAGTCTATTGGCAATGCTGTTCTTTTGTGGTTAATCGAGTTGCAAGTGTCCAGTTGATTTGTTTTTGTTATTTTATTGTATTTATGTTAATTTCAAGTAGTTCAGCACCATTCAGAGTGATGATTTGAGCTCAGTGTACTTTACTCTATCCTACCCACAAGGCTCACAGTAGCATATCTGCCTTTAGATTAAGATACTACATGTGTGTACTTATGTATTTATTTATGTAAGTTTTTCCACATACCTGACTTTTTGGTGGCCTCATGAAGACGCCTGACAGAGGGTTTAGTGTAGCATGTCATTTTCATTATGTTATAGGCGCTGAGAATGCCTTTAGACCTTGTGGCGGATTGTGATGCCATTATACCTATCAGTGTTTAGTGAATGTTGTCAGACCATTGTCTGTCTTGTCTCCAGCGTGGACAGACACCATATTGCTTGTATTTTCTCTGCCTCAGTTTCCATGTGTCCCCTCCTTTGAGACAGCTGGATCCTGATGGGTAGTCCAGTCTTCAAAAGACACCTAGTTTGAAACCAGCCAGCAGTATGGACACCTTCATGCATTTTCTGTGGCTCTAGCTCCATATTATTTACCACATTCTAGTGGCCAGTGGGAATCACTGGCCAATGGCCATGGCTGTATTAGTGGCCAGTCGTGAGAGGCTATGAGGGTGACCATGCAGCTGTTAGGCACTGGCTGCGGAAGCCAGGATGATGCCCTGCAGCCTGGTGATAAGGGGATGACAATGGAGAGTAATAAAGACTGATGTGTACTGTACTATACTAAACCCTCCCCAATCCTACACAGAAACTGTGACCAGATGTACGCATTTGGCTTTTTCCAAAGGATCCTTAACTGTTAAAAAAAGAACATAGCTTGTTTTACAAGAGACTAAGTGGTTAATAGGACTGAAAATAGTGCTGATTTACACCTGCCCAGCGGTGTGTGTGCACATTATCGGATACTGTACCCTCCCTCCAGATCCTCTTCTGGAGGACAGATGTTTAGTCTGGTTTTAATTTGTGTGTGTGTGTGAGATAGAGATTGCAGTCGTTTTGAGTCGTTTCTGCCTGCAGTTAAGTTACTCATTCATTATTATACTGTACATCTTGCACTATGTACAGCAGATATTTTTACATTCATACATGAGGCCTAGCTGAATAGTAATGATAGCTGACCATCTTTTTATTCCTTCTCTAGGCTATCACAATCGGGTGTGTGTTTGTGTGTGTGTGATGAGAGGATATGTTAGTTCTGCGTGCATTGTTGAGTGTGGGTAGCTTTTAGAGAACTCACGTGTGATATCTTCGATGTCCAAGAGAAAGCAAGTATCTCAAAAATAGTAATTTTACAGGTAAAGCAAATCCATTCCTTATTTCCAATGTAAGTTAATAGAAGAACATTTTAGAACAAGGGGTTGCGGAGCATTTCTATAGGTCTGTCATGAAAGTTTCATATACTGTAATGGTCAGCTGCTGGGTTGATTTAGAAAAATAAATATTGAAGAAACAAAAATGGAGATAAATGGTTTTCTTAGTATGTTATCAATATAAATTGATAACATTGGCAGTGGCAGTGGTGGCCTAGTGGTTAGGACATTGCACTGGGGACCTGAAGGTCGCAGGTTCAAGTCCTGGCTCAGGTACTACTGAGGTACCCTTGAGCAAGGTACTGTCCCACTACTCTGCTCCATGTCTTGGAAGTTGCTTTGGATAAAAGCATCAGCCAAATGAATAAATGTAAATGTAAATGATTATAATTTCTACATATAAAAATCAGTGGAAACAACACGCTCTTCTACAATAATAGTCAGCTAGTGTGTTAATGCTAAGCTAATGGCACATGATGTTGTTACTGTCTATTGTTTATTTTTTACTCTTTTATACTTTATTGTCTTTTGGGTTTACAAGTTTGGCAAGGTTTGTTATGGTGTGTAGCTTAGCTAGCAGAATCTTAGTAGAATGACAGCTGTTGACAGGTTTACAGATAGAAAAACAGACAAGGACTACAAAGCACTGTTGTACTGATGCTCTGGGTAAGAGCATCTGCTAAATGCTGTAAATGTAAATACATGACACATGGGCATGAGAAACTTGTAAATGACATGTTTTAGACATAGTTTCAGACATAGTAACACATTTTATTTTGTATATAGCATTTCTAGACTCATTCTCATTAAGGTAAAGAGCCCTAACACAGTGCTGCAGTTCTTTACCCTCTGAGGGAAGCCAACAGGTTAGGCTGCTGTTCTGTACACAGTTAGTGAGGTATTTAGGACTAAAAGGCCGTGACATTGTTTTCCCTTACAAAAATTGGTCCAACTCATTTTCAATCAAAGCATGATTGTTTGAAATGCTGGTGGTTAATGTGATAAGGCCTCCAGTCAGCTCTTGAAGTCCTCACCTGTAGAAAATATCTGCCTAGATACCATGGAGGGGAAAAAATCTAATTTGACAAATGTCTGTTGATCATTTTAAGAATGTAACCCTATTTTTTCAAACAGGAGAAGTTAATGTAGTACTGCTATACTGGAGTTTAAATTCAAACATTATTCTTCTGAACAAAAATGAATTTGAATAAATCACACATGTTATTTTGTTTGGTACCCAGATTCCAGGCCCTGGGAGATCCCCTCCGTGTCTATGTATGACATGTCCCTTTATAAATGTTTATTACAGACCTGTATTCTTAAGGGAATTTGGCTGCTGGGACAGTACAGGGTTGTGTGTGTGTGTGTGTGTGTGTGGTTGTCTTTGTGCATGTGGTTGTCTTTGTGTGTATGTTTGGAGTGTGTAGCTTATTGCCACTCTGCAGAGGAAAGGTATAGCCCCAGGTGGTGGATGAGGCCCATTAGGATGTTTTACATCCTGCAGACAGATGGAGGGCTGAAAAGCCTGCCAAATATCTTTCATTCTTTTCTTGTGTTTAAGAGGAGTGCACACACACATTTACACACACAGCCTAAATCTATTGCATCATTTTTGCTTTCTTATATATATTTCTATAAAAAAAGATTTTTTTTTCCCCCCCAGATTACATAAATGACACATTTAATGTCATACCACCCCGCCCTAAACGCACACAACACAGAGTGCTTTAACCTCTGTGCAAATCAGCAGGATTATTACAAAGATAAAGATCTAAAAACAGTCTTGGCTTTGTAGCCAAAGCGATGGGAACTTTCCAAACAGAACAAGTCTATGTAAAACAGAGCCACTTTAAATGGTTCCAGATTATTTCTTACGATAGAGCCCTTTATCGCAGCAGCTCTATTGCGCATTATCAAAAGTGAAATATTACATAATTAAACTTAATCTGGGGCGATTGAGCGTAATTGCTGCTCTTCAATGGCTCCTTTTCTCCCACCACATTTAAAAGGCACAAAAATATGACTCTCCCATTAAAGAATTGTAGCCATGGTTGCTTTGCTTTGTAAGGCAGTAAATGTAAGTCTTTGACACTGGCTGTGTTTGATAAGTAGTTGACTTGAAGGCAGCGTACAGTTAAAATGCCTTTTTTTGTGAACTGCAGGGCAAGTGGCAAATAAGAAACAAATGACAGTGGGGATAGAAAACGCATGTACGAGCATGAGATGGCTGTGATGTTTTCTTCTTAGCTGTTTTGTAATATAAGGAGAAAAGTAAATTTATAGATGTTTTACTTTAGTGATTAAGATGCTTATGTTTGAGCAATTAGTATCTCTAATGATGTACGTCTTTTGCTTGTTTCCATATAAGCAGTATGTACAGATGTAATCTGTGTACTGCTGTGCAATATAAAGATAAAGTGTAATTTCTGTCAAACTGTGATGTGGTATCACACTCTCTCACTGTGCACACACACACACACACACACACACACACACACACTCTCACATACACATAAGCACAGACTTGGAAAGGCAGAAAAAACAAAACTAGAATGAGTCTCTCACAATCACATCTCAACACAATTACCAGTATTCTGGGCTGTGTGTTGAGAGGTGAGATGATTGGAGATGAAGCAGGCAGGTTTAGACCTGAGGGAGTGTGGCAGTGGCGGACGCTTTGGGGTTGACGATAAAAGCAAAATATCAACAGAAATGTTGCACAATGTTTAGAAGATTCAGCCCTGTAGTTTTCAAACCCAGTTCTTTATTTAAATAGGGACACACTACATTGTCATACATCAGTGAATCACAATGCATGTAGTATGAGGGGACACCGAGACTTTAGCACGTCTAAAGCTATGAGTATGCTACTCACCTTACTGACTCGTTACAGATTGCAACAACTGATGGTGTCTTGTGCTTGAAGTGACAGTGTCATCCATGTAAATGTAATATACCTGGAAATATACATAGTGCTATACAGATTTCCCCTGTGAATAGACATGCCCACAGTCATCTCTCTATATATAGTGAAAGTGAATATTGTGAACACACTCAAACACCACAACAAAATGTGACCTCTGCATTTAACCCATCACATGTGCACACTATCAACTATCAACAGCGCCCAGGAAGTAATGTGGCGGGACAGTTCCCTGCTCAAGGGTACCTCAGTAGTGCCCGGGCCGGTACTTGAACCTGCAACCTTCAGGTCCCAAAGACAGCGTCCTCACCACTAGACCATCAGTGTCTGACAGAAGTTCTTGTCTATTTTGTTATAGGGGTGCACGCAAGCATTTAGATGGTGAGGGGACATGATATTCCACTGGAAATTGCATCAATTTAATTAATAACATGTGCCTCAAGTACATATACCATTTGCTTGTATTTGCCACATTTCTGTCATTCCACTCTGCACCCTACTGCTTCAACCACACATCATTCACACCCAAGTTCACCAGCTTCAGTCGACAGTTCATGCATTTGGTACCTGCATCCAATCAATTAATAATAGAGTGTTTAATGTCTGTATACCTGCAACGCTTCCAAAAAAATTTATCCGAACCACAAACTGTTTCACAGATCACATGGGAACCTCTTGTGAACCCTCTCTGTCCAAACCTCTGCTCATAATGCTGAATCTCACCATTAATACATTTGATTTTTGCACAAGTCCTGAAAGTGTGAAGTACTTAAAATACTCTGCTTCAAGAGCAACAAGGTCATAAAGAAGGTTAATTTCTAAGCAACTGAACTCCTTTCTCACATTGGCTCATGTTAATGTTTGTCCCACACACAACAGCAGTGATCTTTATTGCAAAGTTGCAAGGAGAAAGCCGCTGCCCTCCAAAAACAACATTTGGACCCATTAATAGTTTACAAAAGTTCATGTGAACAAGCTGGAAGGCTGTTGGAAAACGTTTTGTGAATGGATGAAACCAGAATAACACGTTACTTTAAAAGAGAAGCACAATGGACATAAGAACATTATCTCATTTGTGAAATATGGTAGCGACAGTATCATGGTTCGGTCCTATTTTGCTGCACCTGGGCCATAAAAGTCTGCCATAATTAATAGAGGGAAACAGGGAAACGTCAGGACAATTGTCCATGAACTGAATCTCAAGAGAAAGTGGGTCATGCAACAAAAAACAACCCTAAACACAAATTGTTTTGCCAAAGAATTGTTAAAAATAAAAATACTAAAGTTAATGTTTTGGAACAGCCAAGTCAACATTCTGACCTTAACCCAACAGAAATGTGGGGGAAGGACCTGAAGCGATGTCCAAGCTGATTCCAGGACTGATCAGCAGTTACCTGTTATTGCTGCACAAGGTGGCCCTTACTTTTGCTTCTCACAGAAGTGATTTACTAGTAAAATTGTTACCAGGACTGTAAAATAAAGATCACTGCTGTTTATAGTAATTCTTCAGTAATGCCACTCCCTTTTCTTTGTAGTATGCAGAATTGGATCTGTTCTAGGTTAACCACATCCACATAGCAAGTGATGTATGTGTTTAAATACTTCAAATTTAAAGTGTTACTGATTTTTTCTGCCCTTAAAAAAGGCTTGTTCAGGTTATATCCGGTATTATTTTGGCATTGTATACTCCTACTGTGTGTGTGTGTGTGTGTGTGTGTGTGTGTGTGTGTGTGTGTGTGTGTGTGTGTGTGTTTGTGTGTGTGTGTGTGTGTGTGAGGGCCAGAGTGTCCGACCTTTAGCGACTTTGCTAATAGTCTCTAAAAGGGTAGTAGAGGTGCAGTCACAGATGGTGCTGCTTACATATTCCCTTTCAGAGACCGGATCGTTACGACAGTGATGGAGGAGCACCCTTACTATTCTGCTGCCCCCCCCCCACCCCTTTCATTGTTTAAGCTTTTCCTCCTGTCTGTCCTCTTGTGTTTGCTCTCCTCAGTGCTTTTGATGTGCAAGAGGCAGCTGCAGCATCTGGCTTCCATTATCCAACACCTACTGAACGGACAGTGTACACTTTCCGACAGGAGGATGTTCACCCTCCCGAGAGCGCGGGGAAAGCTTTTAATGTGACACAGTTGTCCACACTTCAGATCAGTGTTGCTTTCAGGTCCTGATCAAAGGTCAGCTTTACACACCCAAATGTAAGCTCTGGCCATGCTAAAGCTGGTCTCAGCTCAGTGTCTTTAGAGGGGGCTCCACCAGCACTGGCGCCTTGCTCACCTTTAAGAGCTTGGATAGTGATCTAGAATGGAGATAAGTTTATTTCCTTTAAAGGTTGTGCCCTTCTCAGTCTGGAGCTCTCCATGGTAACAGTATCACAGGCGGGCCATGTAGGTGGGCGCTCGATGCCTTCAGATGAAGCCTGGTGTACAGTAGCTGGATTCGTGGGCTTTTTTCCACTCCACATCTCCATATGAATCCCTGAAAGCCCCCCTCTTTGATGGAAGTTCAATCATCGCTCCTTTGATTCCCACGATACAATGTCCTGATTAAGATTATTCGCTGAATGGGGAAAGGCCATGAATACGTGATTGCGTCTGCGCGTCTGGCTACTGAAAAGACAGCGGCTTGATTCGGCCTTCCCTCGCCTCCGCTGGTCTGAATAGCACCTCTGTGCTAAGCCTCTTGTTCCATCTTATTCCACTTTTCATTATCAGCCTATTCCTTCCTTTGATTACATTAACAAGCAGAGATGTGGCGCTGGCTTGCTTAGACTGGTTTCAGAGCACGAACAATCATCTGGCAGATGAATCGGGGCTGGCTCAACCACGACTCGAGTGCAAAAGGAGGGTCTTTTTGAATAGGAACCAAATCTAGCAATGCCAGCTTACCTAACGGCCCTCCTGAACGACAGGCATACAGCTTGTAGATCCATAAATGGGCAGGTTCAGCAGCTAGAGTCTGGTTTGTATAGTGTATATAAGTTAGGGTAGAGTGCTTTTATATGTATCTCAGGAAGTGTTTGTCTTATAGATTTGAAGCTGGAGAAGATGTACCTTAGTGTTAGGTTTAAGTCTGGAGATCCTCACAGTCTTTCTGTGTTTATAGGCATCAGAGTACCTCAATAATTCTTTTGACTGTAGTACAGTGAGTTACTTCTTTTGACAGTGTCTATGTCTGCGTCTCTAACCCTCTCGCTCTTTCTGTGTGTGTTTATGATGCATCAGCCCTCACTGGGTAAGCAGCCCCATTCCTCAGCACTCCCTTCAGGGCAACTGACTTTATAGTAAACAAACCATGCGTTAATACCCTCTCACACACAGCAGTGTGGCCCAACACACACAGTCGGGGAAATGGCCCTGTCAGGGTGCAAAGGGAAAGCTGGTCTTTATTTGATTAGTTCAGAGTCATTTGCTGGAGGATGCACCCGCAAACGCTTGGCTCTTCTGTTTATGGGTTTCAGACTTTTCCTTCTCTAATCAGCCACACTGCTGACTTTATACAAACCCAACTCCGTCCTTGCACAGGCAGCCTGCTGTTTTAATGCCGCTGCCTGTGCATCTGTTTTTAGACAGGAAAGAGGGAGGGTGCTTTATAGTAGGAGCTTTAGATTTAGAGCACCATGCATTGCTTTTATTACATTGAGTTTGCTCCCCATCAGTGCCATAGCCATCTGTGGCCAGGAGATAATTGGCCTCGCTCATTTTGGGTAAGCACAATGGCCCTCCATCTCTGCGGTCACTCAGTTAGCTGACTTAACAGAATAGGCAGTTAGCATTCTCCTGCAAGCACCGAGAACTGTTAAGTGATTCTGTCTTAGCAGCAGTTTTGAAAATAAAAAGGCTTCTCATAACTCACATGCCTCTCGTCCTTTTGTCTTGGACATTACCCTTGTGAACTGAAGGTCGCAGGGTTAAGTCCTGGCCCGGGTACCACTTAGGTACCTTTGAGCAAGGTGCACTGCTCCCCAGGCACTGTTGATAGCTGCTCTCTGCTCCACGTGTGCACATGTGATGGGTTAAATGAAGGGATCACGTTTCATTGTGGTGCTTGAGTGTGTTCACAATATTCACTTTCACTATATAGAGAGAGATCGTTGTGGGCATGTCTATTCACAGGGAAAATGTATAGCACTATGTATATTTCCCCGTATAATACCTTTACATGGATGCCACTTTCATTTGTTTATTTCTCCTCCTACTGTAACAGTTTTAACGTATGATTTTTATTTTTTTGCTCCATCCAAAACATGATCTTACATATATTCTAGCAGTACAGCGTTCATCCTTTCCATTGCATTGGTAGAATACAACCAATTCTGTGCCCATGGGGCAGTGGTGGTGTAATGGTTAGAGAGTTGCTCAAAATCAAAATCACTTGGAATAAAAACGTTTCACATTAACTTTATGTGAAGAATGTTTGTTTTTTTTCTCCTCCTGTAAATCTACCTTGTAATTTAGAGATGTAAGGTTTTAACTAGTGACTGAGATGCGTAAGTGTGTAAGATTTCATTGTATTTTTAGATCATTTGAGTTGGTTTATTTGCCATGAATCATTTGAAGCTAGCATTTTTTTTATTATGTAAATACAAAAATTAGTGTGTCTAATCATCTAATATGACTGTGGCAATTTGTGCCTGTCATTTAGCACATCTGTGCGTGCATTCTTTTCCTCAGCAGTCCTATTTGATTGACTGCAGTCTTTATTTTCTCCTGTATTCGAGATGTGTTGTCACTCTGTTTTTCAATTCATTCTAAGCTTGGTTTACAGCACAGAATTAGCCTATTCTTCTCTTAGCAAGGGCGAGTAAGACCTCCCTTGGCTCACCATCGAGGTCCGAAGACCCATCAGTTGCTCTATGAGAGAGACAGATTTAGCTGCCTCTTGGCCATGTGTCATCCTTATGTGCTTTTGTGAATGACAGTCTTTCTCGCATACTCTGGACTAAAATGGGTTTTCTGTGATGACTCAACTCAATCTGCCTTTCAGTGAAGGAGGTATTGTCATATCAAAAGCAAGAGAGAAAAGCTCCAGCCTTCAGATCACTGATGACTTGTAAATACCGCAGTGAAGATGAACAAACACAGCTCTCACCAGCAGCCCACCAGAGTCTTCCAACACATATTTACGTACCTGCTGGGAGAAGAAGAAAAAGAAGATAATTAAAAATGAGGATGAGTTAATGTAATATTCATATGCCTTCCTGACAATCAAAACATTGCCTCACTTGGTGCTATTTTTGGGTGTGGGTGAGCATTTGAACCTTGCATTTCTGAATGAAAAATATTCAGATGTCCAAATTAGAAAACAGAGAGAATATTTTCTTTTGTGATGTATTTGGCTTAACTTGATGCCAGTAGATCTACAGGACAAATAGTCGAAGTAAAACAATTACAACTACACGCTACAGTCTGTTTATTGTACCATATATATATATATATAGCCTTTCTTAGATGCTGACTTTCACTTCATGTATGTTAATATTTACATTTACATTGCATTTAGTAGATGCTCTTATCTAGAGTGACACAATATTGCTTTGCAGTCTGCTCAAAAGAAAATGACCCTGGTCTTCACAAATGGGCTCTAAAAATAGCCTTTAGCTAAGAAGTGGCCATAAACATTCAATGCTAAACTTGGTTACAGAAATATGCACTTCCTGACACAAATGTACTGAAAAGAATAACAATGCATTTGAAGAAATGTAAGATTGATGTCCATTTAAATACTATAAAAGATTTTGGCTCAGTGTTTGAAGACAGGAAGTGACTTCTTTTTGAACACTTAAGGGGGAGTTTATTCTCAGCACACACTGAAAGAAAAAGTTGGTCTTTACCAAACAAATCAGGTGTGAAAAGTGCTTTAAATCCACTGCACACAACTTGAGGAAGCCAGTAAAGGGAATGCAGGAAGTGACTTACATGGGGGAAAAATTGATTATTTGAAAACAAATATACCAACAGCTTGTCTCCAACATTCTCTGTGGTTCTACATTACATCCATCATCCATCAAATGTTCATTTAAAATGAATATATATATATATATATATATATATATATTTTTTTTTTTTTTTTTTTTTTTGTTCAAAAATACGTCTTTTTTCAATACTGACTGAGGTAAACATTCCCTAACACGAGTTAAATCTGTATAAAAATCATGTCCATCCGGACTTTGCAGATGTATCTGGAAACAAGGAACGAAGAGTAGAGAGAGAACACCCTGAGTTTTTGTGTGTCCCTCTCAGTTAAAGGACAATGTGTGGTTTGCTGTGTGCATACTAGATCCTATCTTTAAAGGTTGGACCAGGGATTCAGATTTATTTGTCTAAGTTATGAAGGTTGTTTGCTCCAGACAGAATCAAACAATCTGAAAAGTGTAGCAAGGGCGGGTCCAATAATAAGAGATGTATGGAGGCCGGGTGTTGTGTTATCAGATGTTTTCAGTTCTGCAGATTTGCGAAATGAAAATGTTGGAAAGAAGTGTGGTCTTGTGCAGAAGTCATATGATGAACTTGCTCTAATAATCTAATTTAGTAAAGTTGTGTTTCTTGCTGTCTCTGATGTATAGTTATGATTAACAAAGCAGATCTTTGATAAGGTAATTTGGAAAAGAACATGAGCAGTTTATAAATCACAGAAGTAGGCTGAATTAGTTTTGTGTGTTATCCATTGCCTCTTTTTGTGCCATTACCCTCTTCCCTCCCCTATTAGTTTCCAGGCCTTGCTTTGCTTTAATGTCTTTGGAGTGGAGGATGATTATGGTGGAGGATGACAGTGTAATTTGTGCTATTACGAGTCTCTGTGGCTAATGTTAACACTGCGCGCAGTGTGCTAATGAACAGGACAGATTAGTGGAGCTCTGTGCATAAGTATGATTACACCCTACGCCTTGTGGGCTTAACCTCCACGTTTCAGCTTAATGGTGGAGTCTGGGCTCACTCAATGACCATGTCCTCAACTTCACAAACCCCAAAAAACATTCTAGAAGCTCTGCATAAAAAAAGTTCCTCAACTTTCAAGGAGATCCATTCTGAAAATGTTTTAATACCCAGTGAGGTGGTCTTAGTTCTAAGTTTTGGTTCGGTTGTTTGGAGCTCACTGAAAGTCATACTATGTCCTAAACCACAATGATTAATCTCCACAAACAGAGCTCAATGTGGTTTGTGTGGGTCGTTTTTGGGCATTTATTTGTAGAAAAAGATTTTGAAGGTTATTGACCTTTAAAGGAATAGCTTAGTTCAGTAAAGCAATGTTGTATCTTTTCTTTACGATAAAATGCCAAAATGATAAAAAAAATTTTTTTTTAAAAATCCCCACTTACACAGTAAATTCTATATCAGCGGCTTGTTTTCTTTCCTTTATTGGTAAAATTCACATATATTTTATTCTTAGCAATCTAGGTCTGTTTACATTTCACAGTAATTTAGAAGATGGCCACAACCAAATGAATTATAGATTTCTTCCTCAAACCAGACAGATTCCTGGAATCATTCTTTCATTTATGGAGGCTATACTGATATGCCCTGTCAGTCAATTGTCAGAAGATGGGAAAAAAATTTATTGCAAACTAGGCGGAGACATGATGATAAATATTTATGAGATGATAAAGTTCATTGGTCCTAGCATTTTCTTTTTCCCTGTCTTTTCTGCAATCACTAGCTCACTTGTCATTTATTTGCAATGTCTCTATTGGAACACACCAACGGTTCTCCACAGCTGAATTTCTGGTCCAACTGCTTTAATGTAGGACTTGGTTACAAGTGAAATTCCTTCTCCTCATCAACTTCATAAATGTTCTCATGGGTTCCACAAAGTTAAGACGCCAGTTGGGGAGAATGAGGAGCCTGGTTGAGGGTGACGAAAAGTTCTTCAGAAGTCAACTGCTTCAGGGAGGCGGATGGTGAACAAAAGCAATATGAAGAGATCCGGGCAGAGAGAAGGCATTCTGTTCTGCAGTCTGTTGTGTTGTCTTTCCAGCCTTGTCCTTCTGCTCCACACCATTTTCTGCATGGGGTACACTAGGGTTTCTTCTGCTCCTTCTGTCCTCTCTCACTTTTTTTTCCCTCTGTCTCTCTGTCCATTGATGCTTTGAGCAGCTTGTCTTCTGTAAACTCTCAGCCCTGGGGCTTGATGGCCAGAGCAGAAGGACAGAGTCTTGTTAATGTGCGTTAGCACTGCCAACCTCTCTAACATTCATTTTAATGTGCAGTTGTCTCCCTGAGCCACCCGGGATGGTGTCTCTATATGTAATTAGCAGGCTGCTTGCTTGACGAGGTGTGATGAGGCTTTAGCTCGTCTGCACTGTGGAAAGCTGCTAATGTATGCAAGCGGTACGGCTGGTGCTGCGGTGGTGGGAGGTGTGGCGTCAAACGGGTTGTCATGGAGAGGTCTGGTGCAGCTGTAAGCACTGCTGTCACCACATGGCACTTTTTCCCCCCACCTCAGAAGATGGACTGGTCACCAATCTTCCAGAACTCATCTCATACTAGTTATCATGTAGACCCTAGATCATAGGCCACTGCGCTTTGGGTCTATAAGCTACTATTTTAGTGTAAAAAGCCCATGCATGGGTCTTTGGTGGTAATCTATAGCTTGCACATTGGCCACCTGTAGCATAGAGCCCAGACCTGAGAGCTATTAGAGGTTGGACAAAGACCGTAATGGCGTGGTCTTCTGAGGGCTGGTAGATGAAAGGCAGGCAGTTATACTCCATTGGAGGAAAAAGTACCCTACACAATTATACCCTGAATGACCGTCATCAAGCAGAGAGCTATTGATTGGCTTCCTCTGCCATTACTCTCCTAGCATGCTCAAAGCAAATCTCACCCAGGATCTGTCTCAGGGAGGTTAAGCACCTCTTAGCTAACTTAGAAGAGAGAGAGACAGGAATGGGGGTAGGCACTTCCGAGAGATACAAAGATGAGCAGGTGAACAAAGACAGACAGACAGTCCCAGAAGTGCTTAGTTTATAGTCTTCTCTCAAACTCACGTGGTTCCAATTGTGCCGTCAGCGGCATTTAGTACGACCAATTAGAGAAGGAGCGGCCTCCCTCAGTTCTCTGGTGTTTTGAGGTGAAGGCCTGGATCTTCTCTTGCTTTGAGAGTGGTGGCCTTCTCAGCTGCACTCAGCCAGCCTGCCTTCAGCCTGATGCCAGCCTGCCTTTGATCTGTCCGGATGAAGGTGAGCTTACCTGTCCCACCTAATATCCGTGCAGGAAACCAGCATTAATAATTCTGTTTGATTCTCTGAGGACACGGGACAATAAAAGGCTCTTGGCCTTAAAGGTAGACTCCACACGCACATCTTGGTCTCGCCTAGAGTGGGTCTGCTTCCAGTTGGGTCAACCTTTGTCTACCCATGCACCAAACACTGTCACATTGAAAGGGGTGCCAGAATTGAAATCATTTGACTGAAGCACAGAGGTTGGACACCAGTGCATCACACATACATAACACCCATTCCGAAAACACTTAGTCTCATCCAAAGCTATGTTTTTTTATGTAAGAACTGTTTTGTTGCTGGGAAAAGCCCTCAGGTCTAGTGCTGTGATTGGCATGTTAATATTCACGCGAGAACAGAGCGCTGACTGATTAAAACTCCATGCTGCACCAACTCACTGAGAGCTGCTGATGTTAATGAATGGAGTATGTGTATGTATGCATGTTTTGGTGTGTGCGTTTCTACAAGCTGTGTGTATGTGAGAGCGAGTGTGAAATCCAGGTCAAGTCCCAGACTCCAGAGTGGCTTTGTTGTTGTGCCGTCCTATACCCTGGGGGTCTCTCTGTCTGTGTGAATGTGAATGGTCTGTTTAATTGTATTCTCTGTCAAAAGCACAGAATCTGCTATTGAAGTGTAAAATTACTGGAAATTACTCAAAGAACCATTCTGTCATTTTACTACTGTTGCTCAAAAGACTGTAAATGCCCCATGATTCACAAAGTCTTCAGCTTCAATCTAAAACCAGCGTCCACTTTTTTCATGCATTGTATTTGGTCAGTGTCACTGTGATTATTAGGGCAGTGTTAGCTCAGTGTTGTCAGAGCATTTGCTTTAATGATGGTCTCCCTAATAGAGCAGCTCATTGTGTTATAATTACAGAGCCAGTGATGTGGGGCGGAGCCCGCTGACACTGAAAAGAAGAGAAAGGGGGCTTTTATCTCTCTCTCTCTCTCTCTCTCTTTCTCTCTCTCTTTCTCCCTCTCTCTCTCTCTCTCTCTCTCTCTCTCTCTCAATGTTAGAAGAACAGATTTTCTCCCTTTCCCCTTTCGCACATGTGGGGAACTTCCTAAAGCCCTTAGCTCTTTTCATGAAGTGATGTCCACCTGGCCTCGCTCTGGCCCCTCCTCTAATCCCACTCAATTCCTCCTTTAAGCATATGCTCATTAGCTGACCTCCTTTTTACTTTCTTCTCTTCTTTTTTCATTCTGTTCATTTTTTTGTTTGATCTACTGTGCTTTTGTTTCCATCTTTTTTCGACATTCTTTCTTTTTAGCCATCTCGCCATCTTTTTGTAGTTTTCTTTCTTCTTACCTATATATCAATCACTTCATATTAACTACAACAGCTCTTCACCACCCGGATGAAAGCTTTTCTCTTTTTGTTTGTCTTTCTTTCTTTCTTTCTTTCTTTCTTTCTTTCTTTCTTTCTTCCTGTTTTATCATATTCTCTGCTTTGGTCTTACTGTCTTGCTTTTTAATTTCTTACTTTTTTATCTTTCTTTCTTTTGGTCATCTCTTTGTTTTTGTTTGTTTGCTTTTTTCTTTCTTGCTTTCCATCCATTCATCCATCCATCCATCCATTTCTGTGTGTATGACAGATTACTTTTCTGTGTTTGTAAATGGTGTAATGGCAGGTTCCCTTCCCGCTGCGCCCCCTGTCCCACTGCCTCCTGCCTGGCCTGCTTTAAAACAGATGGGATCTCTCTCTCTCTCTCTCTCTCTCTCTCTCTCTCTCTCTCTCTCTCTGCACTCTCTCTCTCTCTCTTCACTCTCTCTCTCTCTCTCTCTCTCTCTCTCTTCACTCTCTCTCTGTCTTCTTTTGCTCTCTCTCTCTGTCTTCTCTTGCTCTCTCTCTCTGTCTTGCTCTCTCTCTCTCTCTCTGTCTTCTCTTGCTGTCTCTTCACTCTCTCCCTCACTTTCTTCTGTCTCTCTCTCTCTCTCTTGCTCTCTCTTCACTCTCTCTCTCTACTTTTTTTCTCGCTCTCCCACTTTCTTCTCTCTCTCTTTCTCTCTCTCTCTCTCTCTCTCTCTCTCTCTCTCTATCTCTCTCTC
>JBBPDA010000003.1:16736521-16750539 GCA_037974385.1 Arnoldichthys spilopterus | reverse complement strand
AAGACCAAGACCAAAAACCGTCGAGACCAAGACAAGACCAAGACCACGTAAAAGTGGTCTCGAGACATCCAACTCTAACAAATACATGTGTTCATTTGTTCAGTCATCCTTTCATTCGTGCTCAGTGATTGGGCTTATGACTTTGTCAAGCCCAAAAATCACACTGCATCTGTCACTCGTCCTTTTGTTTCTTGTCTTTTTTTGTTTCGTTTTATCCTACTCTTTTTGGGGGGTTTTTTCTACTCTTTACTCTCATTATCAGTAACTGAGCCTGTAATTATGTTTTCTTGATGTGATTTATGTAACGAGAGCTACCTGCTGTGCTGTGAAGCAGCAGAAAATATAGCCACAAGATATGAGAACACACACACACACACACACACACACACACACACACACACACACACACACACACACACACACATACTTAACACACATAGCATACTTGTCATAATGAGTTTAGTCTGTGTACTGATCCCACAGCTTATTTTTATGTGTAGGACAGGTTTTTTTCTCCAATTGGTCCTCAAGGACCTCCAGGTGGTTCGCATTTTTGCTCGCTTCAACTCCCTGCACATAGGGATGAAGCAAAAATGAGCATTGTCTGGGGAATCCCTGAGGATCAGTGTGAGAATCTGCAGTATAGTGTACCATTTAATAGTAAAGACAAACTGACTCATAGAATAAGTGTCTTTACTTTCATCACCATTTCGCCATTTTCTACAATAAAAGTGATCATTTACAAGCTATGAAATGCACATATATAAATACTAATACTTTCGTTCTTAGGTTTTAGGTTCTCCACAGTAGGCTTAGCATGTAGCAACAGGCTTGAAGAAGTTCCACAAAACCTGTTCAGACCTGATTAATTATTCTGCTTTCAAAAGAAATGTTGGATAACAGGTGTCTACAAACTTTTGGTCATGTAGTGTATGCTGAGCACTCAATGTCTGTTGAGAACTACTCATTGGGGTGCATTTATTAATATATTTTATTATTTTATCGTTTTGTAAATTTTATATTCATATTAGGTTTTTTTTAAATAAAAAATTAAGCTTTTAGATTACAAATACTTTTACAATTCTGAAAAAGCATTCATAGTGAGGTGTGTGTGTGTGTGGGGGGGGGTGCGTGCGCGCGTGTGTGTGTACTTCAATTGAGCATGACTGTGGTTCCTCTGACATTGATGCAGTGGGCTAGGTGTGTGGGCTGCTGTGTGTATGTATTTGAGCTGCAGGGAGACACCAGCGCTCATGAGAAATGACCTCACATGAACTGTAGAAATGGAGTCGAGTGTGTGAGGTGCTCAGTGGAGCAGAGATGATGCATGTTATGAGAACATCTTTACACACACCCCCTCACCCCTACAGCTCTCTGTCAATTCCACGGAATACACACAGCCTGCAGTAGTGCTGGGTGATCTGTCGTCTAGTATGTGCTTTGGGAGGCTTGAAAAGCGCAATACACATGAAACGTATTATTATTAGTACAGTATACTGTGTGCTGTCACACAACATGGTTTCCTTAGTTTATCATGGTATTAATAGATAACAAAAACTGAACTGGGTGAACATTAGGCTTGTTGGAGATTTTTTGTGTGTAAGGTGTAAGTTTCGCTTAGTTTACTTTAAAAGAAGAAAGCAGAGCAAATCAGTTCAATCAAAGCAAGCTGTGTCAGGTCTGTTAAAAGATTAATTTAGCATAGAGTGTTAGTACTCAGGACGTTTGGGGGCACTAACTTTACTAATGCTAACATACATGATTTAATCTATTTTTTTATATATATATAAAATTTACTCCGAAAAAGTTTTACACTACCACCAACAACTTGCCTTCAGAGGGGCTTGGTGGGACTGTAAAATGTGGAACCTGGCAGAAGCTGATTTAAAGTTTTAAAGGCTTTGAATTGATGTTTTGTTCATGAAACCTAATTATTTTACTGTACATTCTTTCTTTTAAAGTTTGATATTTTAAAATTTTTTTTTTTTTTTTACTGGTGAACCTTAATTTGCAGTGTACACGAATAAAATGCCATTTTTAAACGGTGATTGCTCACTAATTTGATCTCTTGCATGACACTCTCTCTCAGGTTTGGAAAGAAGAAGGAGGAGAAGAGTAAAGCAGAGAATAAGCCAAGCATGGGGAAGCAAACTTCAGAACTGCTGAGTGAAGAAGAGCTGGACAGGATGAAAGAAGAGAGAGAAAGGTGAGACCTGTGTTCAATTTGTTGTCCACTTTCCTCTCACTGCTCTTTAGCTTTTCACATCTTGCAAAGCTGTGACCTAGGGGTGTACTGATACTCCACTTACACTTTTTGGTCAAAGTCCACTTGCCAAAATAAAAAAAACAATGTTTGTCTAAATTATGCAGAAATGAACAGTCATTTTCTTGGAAGACAAATGTAAAACCTTTTCAACGTTTCTTCCCTGTCAGATTTCAAAGCACAACTAAAAATCTTTTCTCTAAATGCTTCACTTCCTCCTGCTCCTGACTTCTGCTCTTGTATTCCTTGTGATTTTGTAATTGTTATTGTTGGTGTTTTGTGTTATTGATCTTTGTTGCTCTTATGTAAAGTGACCTTGGGTTTGAGAAAGGCGCTATATACATAAAAAATATTATTATTGTTTTCTTCTTCTTCTTCTTCTTCTTCTTCTTCTTATTATTATTATTATTATTATTATTATTAAATACCCACAAAATGTAAATGATTTTTACAGCAGTTTTTTTCTCTTTCCTACACTGCTGTTTTTAAAGGATGCTTTATTGCAACTCTTTTACCAATTTAGGAACAGGTCTCTATTACATTTTTAATAATATTACCCATAATATAAATAATATGTATTTCTTTGCCCAAATTGAATGCATGCACTACACCAAGTGGGCCATGCACAGCAGTAACATTACATCTGATCAACAGGTTATATGTTTACAAAATAATGGACAGTAAGTGGACACAGTGCTAAACTCCAGGAGCGCTGCTGTGTGTGTTCCATTCTCACACACACACACTGAACAACATGCTACTATGTCAGTACTGTCACTGATGTGCTGAGAATAATCTTCCACCCAAATAATGCTCATTGGTGGTCCTGTGGGGTGTATATATATGAAACTACTCATCATTTCTTCTGGGATTAATATAAAATTCTGGGATAGTTTTAAGTAACATAGGTCTAGTGGAGAACTGGAGAAGGTTTGAAACAGAGAACTGTAATGAGTAGTCAGACGTCCGCTTCAGGTTGTTATTATGGGGAAATAATTTATTAGCATGTAGTATATATAAATATAATAAGAAAGTAATATAACATACAGGCTAAAATAAACTGAAATCTTATTAGATTCTCTCTCAATTTCTCTCTCGTCCTCTCACTCTGTCTCTCTCTTTTCCCCAACCCCCCTGACTCTACCACGTAGACAGGAAAACGATGCAGAAAAAGAACTGGAGAGATATTTTCTCACTCATTATTTTGTGTTATGCTTGCTGAGGCTATTTGGGGAGAAGAGAATTAAGTGTGCGTGAGCAGCTAGTGCTGGGTCTGTCTGCTGTTTTCCTCCATAAGGTCCAGGAAGGTCTTCAGATGCTGAACATCGTTCTGCTTCCACACTGGCATGATTAGAGCTGGCCTCCTCCTGCCACAGAACAGAGACAAGAACAACGCTTGAGCAACCCTTGAAGTCTCATATCTGAACACGTGTGATTGTATTCATTTTTGCATAATGACTAAAAATGAGTCTATGATCTCTATACAGTTTCTGTCTTGCCTTTGGGGTGGTGTTTTGGGGATGTTTCTATAATTTGGTCACTTTTGATTGATCAGAAGACTCCTAACCTGAAAATATAATCCAGAAAATAAACAGACTGAAGCATCTCAGAGTGCAGAACTGCATCTAACCCAGCCACTCCATTATATCCGACTGAAGATCCATATGTCAACCTCAGACAGGAACCATGATATGCAGGGCTTCTTTGTTTTGTTGGTTTTATTTTCTGAGCTTGTTCTTGTGTTGCTGTTTTGCAGGATTGAGGCTAAGCATCAGGAGCTGAGAGATCGTCAGGTTCGAGATCGTTTTGCTCCTCTTGATGTGGAGGATGATGATGCAGACCCCAACTATGCCAGGATCAACAACTTCAGAGAGCGTGTGAGCCCATCACAGCCCCTGTACGGGAAACGCAGCCCGTCACCACAAAGATCTGCGCACCCTCCATCTCACAGTCCTGAGCCCTCTACAGAAGACCCCCTCAATGGCCTCTATGCCAAAGTCAACAAACCCAGAGGCCCACCACCCCATGGAGCAGACAGGTAGGGGTCTCCCTATATATATACCCAACTACAGACCAACACACTCTTAATTCAAAATACTTCACTCTGATACTAAATCTTTTGATCTTTTGATCTTATTCTTTTGTTTTTTGTTGAACAGGTATGTGTACAGTAACAGTAAAGTAAAAAAAATAGTACAGCACAAACTGCTTTTTCTTTTTACTTTGGTGCATGCAACATACTCATGATTTAAATGACAACTATATAACACACACATACGGTCATGTGAAAAAAGCAAAGCATCCTATGAAAACAAAAGGACATTTCACCCTGTGATACAGTGCTTGCAAATAAAGTGAATTATGCATCAACAAATGAGACAAAAAATTGAAATTTTGGCCTACAGAGAAATCTCCAGATGAATGTTGAATGTGCATTTCCTTCAAGTCCTGAAAAGGCATTGCTTGGCAAGCCACCATGCTTCTGGGGTTTATATAGCCACATGGGCTCAGGAGTACTTCAGAATACCACTGTCGCTTAATACAATCTGCCGCTGCATCCACAACTGTAAACAGAAACTATGTGCAGAAAGGCTGCTGAGATCTCTGGACCCGAGCTCATCTTAGATGGACCGAAAGGCAGTGGAAATGGGGGTTGTGGTTGGGTGTTTCATAGTTCAGCCTGTTTAAAAAAAAAAAAACAAATATCGAGTTATCTGTGCCTAAGACAAAACCAGCAAAAAAGGTCCAAAAGCCAAAATATGTTATGGTATGATGGGCATCAATGCCCACAGCATGGGTGACTTGCATATGTGTGAATGCACTGGTGATGCAGAGGCATACATCAGTGTGACATATCCATGAAATTCATGGTTATTTCAGCAGGACAATGTCAGGCCACATTTTCCATACACTACAACAGTGTGACTTTGTAGGTTCACAGTGGGTGTGCTTGATTGGCCTGCCAACAGTCCATACCTGTTTCCAATTGAAAATGTATGGCACATCATAAAGAGGAGATTCAGACAACAGTGACCACAGACTTTTGAACAATGCAGTCTTGTGTCAAGCAAAAATAGGCAAAACCTCCACTTGCAAAACTGCAGCAATCGTTATATAGTAATAGTAATAGTTTGCAAATGATTAAGAACTGTAATTAAAAGTAAAGGTGACTTAACTGATAATGTAACAATAGTAAATGTTTAAATTATGTTGCAATCTTCCAACTGATTTGTTTATATTTGCAAAATAACATTTTGTCATTTAAATTAAGGTTGAATAGAATGAACAAATCACAGATTGTTTTTATGGCATTTTATTAAAGTAAAAGAAAGAGTTTGTATTTATTCTATGTTTTGTAATATAATAAATTGGTTTTGCTGCATATTTATCATCCACAAGTTTAACATTACATACTCTGTCATTGAGGTTTGATGTTGCAGCTTTAGCATTAGGTGGAAAGCAGTCTCTAAGTTAGATTAATCTTACAGACCTAGTGTAAATATATATATATATATATATATATTTGACTATGAATGTGCTCTCTGGATGCACATCAAGCAGTAAAGAGAATTAAAACTGTTTTCTTTAGGATGTCACCATATAAGAACTAGATAATAATGGTGGAGTCAGCATTTTTAACCAACAACACTGGGGATGCTTCATGTTTAGTTTTGCCTGAGTGACATTAGTTGACTGAGGGTTATCAATCAAGTTTACTTATCAGAATATTAGCACCACACCCATACAGTTCTCAGACAAGTCTGTTGAGCGTTTTTTAAGCCATGTGTTTTATTTTATGTCAGTCTGTCTTCTGTTTTTCCATTGAAAACATTGCTGTATGTTTCCCATACTAATCAATTTTATCACCACACAAACATTTCTAATCATTTGTTTTATATTCCCTGGGATTTTAATCAATAGTTGATGGTGCTACGTAACAGCAGCATGCCATTAGGTCAGCTACAAGTGAGTTTGTTTGTTTGTTTGTTTGTTTATTTATTTATTTATTTATTTATTTATTTATTATCAGATGAAAATGTAGACATGTATGATTAACATTACACATTTAGTTTCTTTAAAATGCTACCTTTAGTGATTAAGTTAGGTCTGAAAATGCCTTCCAAATATGTGGAATATTTTGACAAATATTCAGTATGTGATGTCACACCTATAGCAAACACTTTGAGACATTTTTTTTTTAAAATAGCTTGCTGATTATTTGTTTTGCTGCTGAGCGAGTCATCATTTTCATGTGGTAAACACAATATGTCACAAGAGCTGCATATTTTCAAAATATCCAGCATAATTCAACATTGTCTTCATTTTTCAGTGAGGAAATTTAACTAAAGACAGGATTCATGAGCTAGCAGTCAAGCACACGGCATTCAGTGCTCAGGTAAAATGAAGAAAATGCATGTGCCATTCTTCTTGGCCTTGAGGCCCCTTGTCCTAACTGAAACAGTCTTAACAGCTAAGTCGGTCATAGCTAAAGTAGTTTTTCTGAGAAAATTACAGTCACCAACCACAGTCAGGCCTAGGCACAACTTAGACTGGTCTAAGTGATGCATATCCATGTGTATTCATGTGCCGATGAAATTTGCTACACAGTCTATAAGACTGCAATCTTTAAAGGTGCATTTCACCTTTATTTGCTACCTGATGTCTACATACAAGGTAAGTGACATTGTTTAGTAAAAAAAAAGGCCCTTATTTACAAACATATGGATTACCATATCTGGAGTGCTCATGAATATTTGTTCCACTTGCCATGAAACACAGATGGCATGTTTAGGCAAAGAACCTTAAATGTTTGAGCGTGAATTGGAAGACGAACACGGCGACCTACTTATAGGCTGCCGTTGTGATGGCAGTAAAGTTGGGGCTGCCCCTCTCTTCAGTGCCATATGCTGAGACAAGCCTGCTTGATATTGTCCAAAGTTGTAAGAAATAGGAGTGAAATGGGCAGAACACACTGACAACTTTACATTGTAATGTGGGATGTACAAGTTATGTGGGATCCTGTTACAAAAAACATCAACCACACCTGCTGAACTGCTCAAACATCTTTTATGCCATCTGTCACAAATTGGTCTGCGAGTACCGTGAGTGACTGATATACAGCCCTAGACCTTGTGATCTGTTCCATGTCGGACTAGCATGAAAGAGAGCAACAGGTCAGTTGGGTGTGTGCACACACATGCACAAACACAAACTCACAGAGAGTCTTTCGTATTATTTTCACACTGTTTCTCACAAAAGTCATAATCAGTTTCCGCTTAAGGCACATGCGACTTGCCACTTGAGGTGAATAACACCTGACTAATTTCCTCACCTGTCAGCCAGGTGTGAGCTGTTTCATGCTGCATACTAATTTCCCTCCTCTCTGTCTGCCAAGTGTGGCTGATTTGTTGAAGGACTGTTAATGCAAAGACTGTTGATGCAATGTTGACGCAGCGTTATGAATTAGCTATATATCAGTGACGCCAGTGCTAGAGCCTCAACAGTCTGCTAAATGCAAGGGCTGCCTTGCTGCAAAGAGGCTGTGTGATTTAATACCAGCCACCAAGAGCCATTAAAGAAGTTATTTAGAAAGGCCAGCAATTTAGCACAGTCTGCTGCACGCAACTGTCATAAAAAAAGGCCACTCAACCCTACTGCTATCTCATGGGCCAGGGAGAGCAGCAAGTCATTAATTGTTGTAAAATTCTCTGCGGTGCTTAGTCTTTGCCCAGCCTGGTGGTTCATCACCCTTTGCAGTTTTATTTTTTACATCAGAAATGATGAGAATAAATTAGTTAACATTTACCATCATAAACGATAGTTTCAAATACAACCAGGGAGGGAACTAAGGTAGCACTTTGTCAGCTAAAATTTGCTTTTCCTCCAAACTGTTCCTTTAAAGCTGTTAGGCCCATCTCTTTCCATCTCTGAGAGCTGCTCTCCTGCAGAGTTTATTTCCAGCCCTATCTTGACACACCTGATCCCACTAATCAGAGTACTCAGAGGCATCTGAATCCTGAAGCAAGGTATATTAGCGTAGGAAGTGAACTCGGCAGGAGGGCGTCCTGCCAGAAGCAGGGCTAGAGAAACATGATCTAAAGTTTCCTTAGTAAGCTTGTGACCTTAGGTAGTCTCACGCACCTGTTGAAGGGCTTATAGCTTTGGCAGACTAGCTTTTTCTCCCTTAAGGAAAACTGGAATCCTTGCCCAGGTGATTCATCTGGAAGCAGTGGTGGTCTGTCAGCTGTTGTCAGTTTTAACTGTCTGCAGACCCACACTGCTATGACATCACTGTAGTTTTCAGACATACAGTTTTTGAACACAGAGCATAACTAGCCCTCTGAAGGCCTCAAGATCCTGCAACATCTGCAGACCATTTGTTTTAGGACTGGTAATTAAAATATAATTTATTTTGACAAATCATAAGATTTTTGTTTGCTTTGAACACCCTGACCAACATTAGATATTCCTTTCACCACCCGATTGTGTTTAATATTGTTCCTTCTTCTAAAAAAGTAGTAGCCTTCTGTGTTCAGGATAGAACAACCAAACTGTTACAGTATCAGGTTCAGTTGAGCTTTTCAAAACTTGGATGATTATCTGGTATGCAATTGTTTGTTAGTTTAGAAGGGGAAACAGCTACAGGGAAAAGGCAGTTCCTCAGCCTGCTGGTTCAAAAGTTCAGGGTTCTCCCTGAAGGTAATTGAGTGAACAGTCTCTGATTGGGGTGTGAGATATCCTAGATGATGATAGGGTGCATTAGCTGGATTTGGTTTTCTGATAGCCAACAAAGCGTTCGTTTGTCTTTTAGATATTTAAGTTAACATAGTTCTCTTTGCATCAGCTCAGCATGTGACGAACCTCCTCTCCGAAGGCTGAATCATGGTCTGTTATTCGGCCTACCTCATGGTGTCGTCTCCAAATGAATGATGATCTTGCTATCATGTACAACTATGTAGTCATAGGTGAAAAGGGAATAGGGGATGGGGCTAAGGACACGGCCTTGTGAGACACCCATGACTGGAGTTAGGATGGTGGAGGTTTAATGTTCCAACCTTACTGACTGTTGCCTGTCAGTCAGAAAGTCTAGAAGCCAGTGGCATATGGAGGACCTGATCCCAACGCCACACAGTTTGGTGGCCAGAGTGTGGGCAAAGAGTGTTGAACGGCGAGCTAAAATGAACAAACATCTAGAGTTGTGGACCCCTGCTAGTTGTGTTCTTGCTAGTGGCAACGGTGGCCTAATGGTTAGAGGGCTCGCGACTGGAGGGTCTCTGGTTAAATCTCTAGGACCAACAGAGAAAATGTGGGAAGGGGTGAGTGAGTTATCAGCACTTTCCCTTCCTCCCAAATCCACGGCTAAAGTGCAAGCCACCTGTCTCCTTTGTGGCCCCCGGCATGCAGTAGGTGTGCAGCCCACTGCGTCTGCATCTGGTGTACACTGGTGTCATGGATGGGTTGCATTTGCAGAGGACAAGTTTACAGTGGTGGCCTAGTGGCTAGGAGATTGCCCTTGTGGACTGAAGTTCGCAGGCCTTGCACCACTGAGGTACCCTTTAGCAAGGTACTATCCTACTACTGAGTGTGTTCACAATGACAAATAAGTATTCTTACTTACTATCCTTTCTGCTTACTGTTAACTGTGTGAGTGCCAGATAATCCAAATAAATAAAATAATCAAAAAATAATTACTTGCTTAATTGGAACAGGTTCAGAATTGTATGTAGTCCTGCTACATTCTTTAGGATTATTCATTTTATTTTTTCTTTTGATTGATTGTGATAATGTTTAGGTGCAGCATGAAATTAGTTGTTACATAGCAATCGGTGTTCAGTGAAATGATAAAAACATGCTGTCATCACAAAAAGGACACCACAGCAGATACTGATCTATTTGCCTTTGACTCATGTGAATAATGGAATTTTTATACAATGTTTTTATACAAAGTGTGCTGTAACATTGGCTATTACTTCCTAGGACGTTTAGCAGTTTGTGGTTCTGTTGCAACCAATCTCTAAAGCATTTCACAGCTTAACTTAACATTAAGTAATCTGTTCTGCTGTCACGTTTGCTGACTAAAAGGCAATGACACTTTCAGAATTTGATGTTTTCATTCTCTTTTCTCAGAATCTGACCAAACCGTGTAATGTGAAATGTAATCTTCTAAAATTTCTGAGCTATTAGTTTCCTATTTCGTATGTGCTAAATTTAAATGTCACTAATGACAAGCTGAAGTGTAAATTGAGTCGTTACCTGGCAACAGGTGCTCAGTGGCATGCTACAGTTATGAAAAAGATGGAGAAAACTTCTAAACCAATCGGATCACGCCATTGGAACTGCCTGTTGTATGAAATATAATACAGTTGAATATACTGTAATGCACACTTCCATTTAGGTGCTTGGAACCTTATATCATCAGTCATATTTTTAATTTTGTTTAATAATAATTTATACAGTTTTGGCAGAAATTTTGCAGACTATTTAAAGTTAAAATTAATGTTTTAAGGCATTTCATTCAGTATCTGAGGGAATCTTAGTCATTGATAAATAATATATTGTAATTTAAAGAGATCTCTTGTTGAGTCAAGCTTTTTGTTTTGAATGCCACCTTAGGATATTGTGGATTTTCTGGATGTTAATTGTATTCAATTTATTCTAAATGTTTCTACAGGTTTTATCTATTTATTATACAGCAATCATTCACAACATTCTGGGCATATAAAAATTATTTTATTAAGATATACAGTACCATTATTATATTACAACTCTTAGTGATTTCAGTGAATTTTAAGACATGTCACAAATGCAGTATATGGCAAGATAATTCTAATATTGCATGTTGTTTATATCATGCAGCCCTACTTGATATATTTATGACAGTATTTTTATTCAGTTTTTTTATTCTTATTCTTATTTTTATTTTTATTCTTATCGCAGCTTACACTTTTATCCTGAACTTCCAGGCTGGGAACAACTGCTCTAAATCGTTGATGGCATATGACACTGACTGCAACCCGGCTAGCAATTTCCTCCCCCCTCCATTTTGCTCTATCTCAATTAGCAAATGTATGAGACCAAGCCTCTGCAGCCTCTCCACTCTCATTGTGTGAGCTGGACGCTGTCGGTCCCAGCCTGCGGCCACAAAGCCTCGCTTTTATTCTTCTCTCTGAGCTCTTTCCAGCCAGTGCTCCACCTCACAGCCCTTGTTTTCTACCTCTCTACCTTCCCTTTCATCTGAGGGCCAGGTCTGGAGAGCAGGGCAATCTGGAGGACACGCAGATTGAAAGGAGTGGGGTTCTTGAGGCGCTCCTCATGTGGGAAAGAGCAAGAGATGGGAGGCCCAAGCCTCTCGGCCAGGGACGCCAGGAGAGGGGCTGAGAGCTTGCAGCCCTGAAGAGCTCCACCGCACTTTCCTGAAAAAAAAAAACATACTCTAACAAGCACAGACCTCCAGAGCACTGCTGCGCTCCAATTAAAAACTAATCATTCTTCCCCTAGAGAGAGAAGCCTGGGAGATAAAGTGAAGGGGCTTGTTTTTGCACAGGGTGACTTATAGAGGGGGAAAGTGGGGGAGAGAGAGAGAGAGAAAAAGATGTGTGCAACCTGTGGCGTTCCATCTCTGCAGACCCTTTTTCGGCAGAAATTATATAGCGAGATGAGAAATCCACATGAAAAGAAAGAAGGCCAAGGGGCACACTCTAACCCACTGTAGTGAGTGGTGTGTTCAGGACGTACCTGTGAACAATAACCCCCACGCTTCCTGAACAAACAGCCCACCAATCCCCATCAACCAGCCAGCAGGGTCAAGACTGCACACAGCACGGACCCATCAACAGCTGCTCCACAGGTCAGCTGTGTCCACTCAACCACCCCATCAACCACCATTGTGCATCCAGAGATCCCGAAAAGATTTCCCTGTGCCAAAACAAGCCTTAATGTGCCACTGCCAGGGCTTTTCTCTCTCTTTTTCTTTCCCCATTCCCCTCCTCCTCCTCCTCTCCCGGCAAGCCCAGCACTGCCTTGCTATGGAAATAATTATATAAATCAATAGATGGAGAAAGAAAAGCTTTTAGTGCAGGTTGGGTGAGTGCTGGAGTGCTTTGCTCCCTGTTAATTAATCAGCCATTCTGTTGAGCCCAATGAATGCTCCAGGCGTGCGCGCTCCACTGCTGTTTTTACACGCTGCCAAGCTGGTGTCTTAAGTGTCTCCCTGAATCCAAGAACCTCTCTCTACTCCACCCCCCAACACACGCACTCTGTTTCTCTCTCACTTTCTGTCCTTTGCACTCTCTCACTCTTTCTTACTCTTCCTCTCTCCCTCCATCCCTCCTGCAGGTAATTGGAGTGGGACCCATGTGTTTGTGCTTCTTGTTGGAAAAAGAAACTAGAGAGAGAGAGAGAGAGAGAAAGAGGGAAAAAAAAGAAAGAGAGGCCTCTTCTATTTGTTCAAGAACTTCCTGGCTGCCACTCACTCACAGAAGAAAAGTAATTCTACGTCTCACTCACAATGCAGTACATGCATACAGGGAAAGGAAGGAAAATGTGCGCACACACACACACACACACACCGACACACACACACACACACCGACACACACACACACACACACACACACACACACACACACTCTTGCTCACACTCAAAGCTTTCACTTAGTGGTGTTCTCCAGATGCATCTTGTAACTTAGCAACAAGTCTTGCCAGTGCAGCGTTCTGTTTTTGGCAACAGCAGGGTTTAAGGTTTTGAGCATTTTGCAGAAAAGCAAAATTCACAATTTCCCCGCTAATTAGTCTATCTTAACCTGTTGGAACACACACATTTTTTCCAACGTATTTGTTTTGATTTGTTTTGTTGTGTTGTTTTTGTTTTTTTTTACTTAAGGAATTTGGTGCAATTTAGCAATTGAAAATTAGGATGGAGGTTTTCTTTGTATTATTTGTCACATTTTTTTTCCACTCCGCATGCGTCTGACGGCTGTGTAGCAGCAGCAGGGTGGCTCAGTGTGATTGGACTTCACCTGCATAGCAGCAAATTAGGCTAGAGAGAGAGAGAGAGAGAGGGAAAAGGAGGAGGGGGAAAAACATTGATTGCTTGTCCAAATAATGTTATGCCGGCCAAAATATTTCTAATTATTTCTTCAATTGCAAATGGCATTTAAAAAGTGCTGTCACTTCTGGTTAGGATGGCGTGAAGCCGACCTGTCATTGGGGGCTATCTTTTGTTGTCATATTTCATTTCTGGAAATGTCTACCAATTAGAGCGCAGTGGCCCGACGCCATTAGTGAAGGGGAGAAAATTGAGAGATCCGCTCCGCTCTCCTCACAGCTCACATGGCCCAGCCTCTTAGAGCACACACACACACACACACTTATGCACATCTCCTCATGCCTGCTTCACCTCCTCTGCCTAACAAACACAGTAAATCCAGAACATTCCCTCTAATGTCTGTTTTTGAATAGTTGCAAATATTGGATGTGATGTCAGAGTTAAGAGGATCCAGTCTGATTATGTAACAAATCTATGCCTGAAATACCATAACAGTATAAGCAGTAGAAAATATACATTCAAGTGCCAAAGTTTTAGACCCTTGAGGAAATGGGTTTTTTTTAAGCTGTGTATCTGAGCAGTGTTTTCTCTTTCAACAAAAACATTAATATTAAAATTAATGGAAATAACAATAATACGGGCGGTGCAGTGGTTAGCACTGTCGCCTCACAGTGAGAAGGTCCTGGGTTTGATCCCCGGGTTGGCCAC
>JBBPDA010000003.1:16659841-16688914 GCA_037974385.1 Arnoldichthys spilopterus | reverse complement strand
ACCCAGGACAGGAGGCCAACCCATCGCAGGGCAACACACAGACAGACAACCATTCATACACACATTCACACCTACGGACAATTTTCCAATCCAATTAACCTACTGCAGCCTTTTGGACAGTGGGAGGAAACCAGAGCCCCCAGGAGGAAACCCACGTGAGCACGGGGAGATCTTGCAAACTCCGCACAGAAAGGCACCTGTGGCCTGTGGTCGAACCCAGGACCTTCTCACTGAGGCGACAGTGCTAACCACTGCCCCACCGTGCCGCCCTATTTGTGATTATTATAACATTAATTTATAGAGCTGGTTACCTCCGTTATCTTATGTATTACTGCCTGTTATCATTATGAATGTCCAAAGCAAACAGGTTGCATCTTTCAGAATGATTGCATTGCAAGAGAGCCATTAGGTGGTTGCTAGTATTCTCATGCCTTTAAAACACTATTTAAGGTCAAGATGGATTATTCTGTTTGTTCACATAAAGTTTCTCACTTTAAAACGTTTCTAGCACATATGGTACATATACTGATGTACTGCACTGTGATTATTTGTTGGCATATCCCTTAACAGTTAATAGTATTAGTTAATAGTTGCTCCTCTTTCTGCTTAATCATCAGATTATTTGATAAAACGTTGGATCTTAATCTCTATACTGAATATGTATCCAAAAGCAAATGATTGTAAGTCCCTGTAATATTGGATTGAGTTTTTATTTTTAAAAATTGCCATGCATAATAAAAAAAAATCTTTTATCTCTTAATGACTTCATGCAGACTATAGCCTCCCTCTTCCCTCACCTAAAAAACATGTATTTACTTGTCAGATAAAAATTGCAACCTTGCATTTAGTTAGTATTTTTCTAGTATTTTTCAATTTCTATCTGCTACATCTTTGGCAAACAGTGGATTACCACAGACAGTAAGGTCCTTGTACTGAGGGGCAAAAAAAAAACCCAGAAAAACCCTTGACGAGTGTTGTCAAAGCATTAACCTGATAAACTATTAATGCTGCCTGCAAGCTGTTGTTATGACTCCGTAACTTTAGTTCAAAATGGCAAGTTTGATTAATAGTTCTCCTGACAAACCCACTGTTATTTTTATCTTCTGCCATGGTAAATTTATGATCAAAGTAGACTGAAGTGTAAAGTATTCTTTACTGGAGCTACACTGGTGATGGAGGACCCATTCGGCAGATTACACTGGACAGAGCTCACGAGAACTTTAAATCAATAAGTAACGAACAGTCAAAATCAATAGTAAAGTGGAACATCCTCATTCTCCTTCAAATAAGATGTTCCAAAGTGGTTTGAGAGCGAGAGTGTTGCAGTTGCTGAGCTGCTACTGTTGCTCTCGCTGGACATTAGTGATGAAGGCTGAAAACTGCATTCACCATATGAAAATCCTATTATTTTCTGCATTTACATAAAAAGTATTTTGTTTACTCATAAAGTGATAAAATACACTGCTTTTACAATGTGAAAGAAAAAAATGTTTCTTTAGGGTTAAAGATGAGCAAAAGTAAAATATTAGTTTATTTGCAGCTGCTCAAAATTGTGATTTTTTTGTGACAAATTATTTGAAATGATTTCACAGTCTCACCTGAAAAATACTAAAATCTTTCTCATCACCACAATGAATTGTATTATAAATGTGTTTGTATTCAGCAATGTTTGTTCTGTTAAACTAGCCAATGGGGCAGGCACAGTGCAAAACAAACCGGTCAAAGGTATTTTTAATGTAGTTTAATTTTTTTTTTTATTGAACTTGTTTCTATTGTAATTGTTTCATACAGAGATTGCATTTTAAAAAGTGATATTCCTTTCTAAACATTTATGCTCTACCTATGCTTACTAGTCATTCACTTACCGCGATGAGCTGCATTGTCTCTGTGATGGACATAGGTGTGTTGTCCGTAATGGCAGTGGCATCTCAAATGTTGAGTGCCATGAAGGAAAGACGCTGTGTGACTGGCTGCGTCAGTCTCTTCTGCTTGAGTTCTCCCGTCGTCTCTGCACTCCTCTGCTCGGCATGCCGTGAAATGGCTTTCTGTAGGCCATTAGCTCTGGAGGAGTGGAGCCAGTGGGACCTGCTCCTGCACTGTTCTGTCCCTGTTGCCTGCGCTACGTAGATCAGGCTGTATCATAGGTATGTTGCTGTTGCTGCTGTTTGGCCACCTGTCAGTCAGACCGGACCCTCTGAACTTCTTCTCTGACCCTGGTTGAGGTCTCCAGTTTTAGGCCGGTGAATTAAATGTTGGGGTTGCTGTGTATGTGCTGAAATACAGTTTGTGACCCGACCCCTCTTCATGTTTTTTTTTTTGTTTTTTTTAAGTGATGATGAAATTATTCCCATTCAGCATATAGATGAGTAATAACCATGCTTGGCCATGTTGATACTGGAGGGCAAACATGTATGTCGCTTAATGTATGTTAATGTATGTATTTTAGGTTTGAGAGCAACTGAGATCATTTCACATTTTGCGCAGCATCAGTGAGCAGGAGAACGATAGAGAGAGATTCGTTTCAGTGCAGTCAAAGGTTTCTCCATGACTAAACTCATTTATAGGTTATTAACATTTAACAAGTGCCATTTCCAGCCCTGAGCGCCAGCGCTGCTTGGGCAAACACTCGATAATGTCATGGGTGAGTGTTTAGGCGGTCAGATGAGGAGATTTGTTTGGAGGCACCACCTGTCCAGACAGCCCTAATAAGGCAGTTGGGGCAGTTTGGGTGGCCAGGTAAAAATCTACCTGCCAGCCAGCCATGCTGCCTGTGACCCAGCTTCTCCCAAATGCTTTTGTTTGTGTTTGCAGTGCTCACACTACACAGTGGAGGTGCGGATTTAATCTGAACACTTGCATATGCATGAGCTCCAAAGCCTCATCTATAGGGACAGGTGGGAAATACACACTATCTCTGAAAGACCTTGCGCACACACACACACACACACACGCCTTCCAACCCAGAGACACTATATGCAGGTAAACACTCGTGCACCCTAGGTGCGTGCGCACACACGCATGCACACATGCAGTTACACAGTCACAAGGATTAACTCAGAAATACACATCTCCACACACTGTCAGGCCCAAGAGAGGTTTTTGCAAATACCTGTGAAAATGAAGCATTTTTAGCTGCTTTTGCTGATGATATCAGCTGTGTTTGGGCAAAGGATTTATTTCATCTCAGCTAAGAGCGCCTCTTCTAGCCCCTCTCTCTCTGTTGTACTGTTTAACTCTTCACCTTGAGATGCATCTCACCTGAATCTCAGTATCTCTCACATGCAGAGTGGCATCTGAACGTGTGAGATAAAGTCCAAACTCTTTGAATGAGACACATCAAAATCAGCTGCTCATTTAAAATGAGGAACATCATCATTAGCAGTTCTCATCTCATCCTGTGCCTCAGGCAGTGTCACCTGTGAGGGTCACAGCATTTTCCCTTGTGTTGGGCTGTTAGGGTGAGTGTGGTTCTGGGAACAATTTCCAAAAAAAAAAAAAAGTTTTCCCCTTTGGTCTGCTCTAAAACCAGTTTGGCTGTGTTTACAGTTTGACAGGTACAGTTTGACTACTGTTAACTTGCCTGGAGAGAGGTGTACTGACTGTATGCAAGGAACTACAAGGACAACGGGAGCAGTTTGGTGTGAATGTGAATAAGCCATGATCAGAATAAATGGGGATCTTCATCAGCGCCATTACTTTGCTGAACAGCAAAACTCAGCCATTACTATTGACATGTCACACAGGCATGATTGTTAATGCCCACACCTGCTCTTTTGAAACATATATTGCAACATTTGGCACCATCACAATCAAATGCAGTTTTTTTTTCCGCACACAGCTAAAAAAAAAACTAGTGCCATTTTGACAGCATGCACCTGCTTACTTGGCACAGTGACCCTTGTCTTCACCTTTCCGGGTTTGTCCTTTGTAATCTCGCCACTGGTGTGGAGCATGTCCATGCAACACCTCCCATAGTGAACACATCAGAACAGCGTCCGGACCCATCACCCCCCCCCCCCCCAAAACACAGCCACAAAAATAGCAGTAAATACTAATAATAAACATATTGAGTGTCAGCAGACAAATCTTGAATTCACATTACTTTATCTGTATAAGCATTAATGTTTAATCCTTTTAATCCATTTTATAGTTTTATATTAGCCTATATTGCCATACAGATCATCCACAAGTCAGCCAGAATTACATAAAAGCCAAAATGGTTGTTGTGGCACAGTGAAACCAGTTGGAAACAAAAACACTTCTCTTAGAAACAGTATAGATGAATTTTATACTCGGGTTATTTAATAAATATTATTATTATTATTATTATTATTATTATTATTATTTTATTGAGTGAATGCGCTATACTTTTCTTTACAACACATGTGCAGCCTATTTGTTGATTGTCCATCCACTTTAATGAGCAGCCAATAATTGGCCAATCCCTCCCCACCGTGCAAGTGTTTAAAATCGCCTGCAACCTGTTCACTGTTTAGCTGCTATATCCATTGTGTTTCAAAGTTAATCCCACCCGCAAATTATTCTACAGATCACGTGATGAACCTACCTTCTGTAGACATTCATATCTTATCGTCATGGGAATATGATCTTTTAAAGGCTTAGGTGTTTGTTCCCTGTGGGGATGGATCCCTATGTGTCCTGCATTGAAAACGAGTTGTAATGCCTCACAACTAGGGGTGACCGAGTTTCCTATTCCATAGGAATTCTGCCACCCCAGGCTTTGCCTTGTTCACTTTTTCTGACTGAGCTTTTTTCCTCACTAGCCTAAGGAGTATTTCAGCTAGAGAAAAGTACCATGGGCCTTGCACTGACTCCAAGTGAGTTCATAAAGGTGTGTCTGAAACGCTTCACAGGAAAAAAAAAAAAACGTACAAAGAGAAATGAGGATAAAGGACACTTATTTTTTTCCCTTTTTCATCAGTTACGCTCTTTGTCATTTGCCTAGGCTTCCTTTGCCCCCTCTCTCAACCCATCTCCCCATTCCCAGGTAAAGTCTGCCTGTCCCTTCATCTTATTATCGTCAAGACATGCCCTAAAGACATTTCTATGTACAGAGATGGTGAGAAGAAATGTGCTTAATATGCAGGCAGTGGGGCAGCCATTAAAACCGCGGTGGAGAGAGGTGGCGGCTCGGCAAGCGTATATTTAAAACCAGCTCATTGAGACGGATGACACAATTTCTCCACTTATTGCCCTCGGAAAAGCAGCCAGTTTTCCATAATGGCCCTAACCTTCATCCGTCAGTCACTGCTAAATCTACTGGAATAATTTCCTCATGGATTACATGTCAGTATTTATAATTTATTAAGTTGCTTATATGTGTCGGGGTGAGAATCTTTCAGCCTCAAACTTCTATCATCTTTATCCTCTTTCCATGAAGGAAAAAAAGACTAAGAGAGAATAAGAATGAAAAGTCTCTTCAAAACATGAAACGTCTGGCTTTGAATTTATAATAAAGGCTCTGAAAAATATGTTTGGGATGTGTGGTAAACAAATCCCATTGAAAGCTTAAATATTTGAAGGGGCTTCTCCCAAATCTGGGCACTGAATGGCCGAGGATAAGCCTCTCTCTTAAGAGATTGCCCGTCTTGTTAATGTAATGTGCAGAGTTAATCTGGCTCTTCTCTGGCCTTGGGATGGGGGGTTAGTCCAAGAGGGGTGCTGGACCGCTAGGCTCCTTCCTGTTTTCAGTAACATAATCTGGGATCTAGCCTTCTACCCCCTCCTCATGGCTCCCAATGCTAAATCCTCAATAAGCAGCCTTTGTGAACTGCTCTCTCACAGCCTTTCAGGCCTTGATTACATGGCCCAGCAGGTATTTCAGAGAGAAGGTAACTTTCATCACTAGCATTAATGGAGAAGGGAAAGGAGCAGGACCAGTGCTGGGCTTAAATAGAACCCAAAATGACTTGCACTGTTCATGTCATATAATCAGCTCTGTGGTAATCCATCAGTATTTGACAGGGAAGGAGGGGTGTGCATGTGTTGCACATGCCACAGTAAATCCATTCGTCTTTGATGGGTGTTGGTGCCCTCCTCTGACTGTGCTCTTGCTTTTTACAGATGCCTGTGAGGAGCCATGACCCCACGTTGGCACCCCGCTACGAAGACGTGGAGCGACAGTACGCTTCCCTGCCCAGGTAAGGGTAACCAGCTTCTTTTACAGAGTAATCATGGACAGAGATGTTCTAATGGTATTTCCCCCTGGACATGGTGACTCGGGAAGCACTTCCATACAGCACCCCTAACAGGGCAGCAGGTCCATTCAGATTACCTGATTTATTAGTATTTACCAATTAGTTTTACATTTATTTTGGGATTTTGTCCCTTCTGAGTGATGATTTATATCTGCTGCATATTGGTTGTTAATTGTATACATAATATTAAGACTATATTCACTGCATGATCCACTGCATGTGTCCTGTCATGTCTGTAGTTTTTTTTGTTTTTTGTTTTTTTTTTTAAAGTTGCTTCCTTGTCATGCGCAGAAGCACAACAGATCATAAGCATCCACATGAGCCAACGCCAGCATGGAGCATGCTAATGATGCCACTGGTCAAACCAAAAGGGGGAAAGAGGCTGTTGTCTGTCTAGGGTGAAAGAGACTGAGACAATAAGAGAAACACTGATACATGCAAAGAAGTGAGAGAGAAGGAGGAAAAACGGAAGAACTCAGAGATAGAAAATGAGCGAAAGACACACAGGTAGGGCCACAGTTTGTCAGAGAAGTGAATAGAGAGTAAGAATTCGAGAATGAAAAAAGAAAAAAGAAGAGAGGGCATGTGATGCGGACAGAAGGGGAGGAAGGGATGTAGAGAATGAATGAGAGAGAGAGCGAGAGAGAGAATATGTGAGGGAAGAAGAAAGAAAGCGGGGAGCCGTCAGCCTCTTTCTCTCTCATGCAGTGCTGAGTAATCCTCTTTAAAGCTTATAATTAAATCTGGAGTGTCTGCCTTCTGAGGCCTCTCTCCGCCTGGGAATTCACCTGATCCTCTCCACAGAGACAGGCAGGCAGAGCCAGCGCTGCAACCTGATACCCCAACACATCTATGGGTCTGCGTAGGGTTACAGCAGCAATGGGTCCTCTCCTCCACCCTCCAACCCTCCCACCCCACGCTTTTCCCCCCTCTCTCTTTTCATTCTTTCTTTCTCTGTACAGCACAAACAAACAAACTTCAAGGACACAGCCATGAGTGACACTCTGCTAACACGTTTTCCCAAATGAAGCAAACGGAACTCCTGCTAGCATAGCATACTGGCCTTCACACTCCGCTTCACACTGAATGACTTTTGCAGATGCAACTGCAGTGACGAGTTTGGTTCACAAGGAACTGAAAGCCTGCCGCGAAAGTATATACCATTTAATGGTGCTTAAAATAAACCAGGAAGTGCTTAGGATGTTTTGCAGAACTTTTGCAAAGTGTCAGCTTAGCATTTATAAAACATTGCTAAAATAAAACATGACTGCACTGCTTATACAGGATTCATCTCTTGCCCCAAAGCATTAATACAGCAATAAAATGAGATCCCACAGCTTCGATCTTTAAGAAAAAAAAGTTTGCATAAAGCCCCCAGGGCCCACTTTTCAAGTCATTTTGTCCTCCAAAATTACTTCGCCACTTCAACTTGGTGATATTGGTTTGTGTTTTTAAGCTGACACAAATATGGTGAGCATCAGTCACACTGGCCTTCGCTAACCATGGCCCTGATTGTTATTCTAACCCCGACTCTGGAGCTCATAATAGTGTCCGACTGCACTCTGGTCAAAGCTGAGGTCACTGGCCTCGCAGGTGGAGGAGAGTCAACTTGTTAGACTGAGCTTGCAGCTCCTCCATATGTGCCCAATTATAACCATTACCAAAATAATACATACGGTCATTATCCAGGCTGCTCAGACTGGGGTCAGCCAATCAGAAAAGCTGCTCACCCCCTATCTACAGATTATTGGATTAGTCGGCCGAGTCATAGTTCCGTTTGATTCTGGCAGGCCTTTCATTGGATAGTTAGAGTGATAAATGGCTGATTAATGTGCAGATGGTGGCCTCCCTGGCTGAACTCAGGGTGAAGAGGCACACTGACTATATTATTCAGAGTTGTAGAGCATAACCCAGACACCAAGTTTGCCTACACTTTTTTACAAACACACACACATCCACTTTTTTCTCAGAGCTTAGTTAAGATTAGAAACCTTTCCCAGAACACTTCAGTCACAATGGCCAAATTGTTGGTAGGACCTGGTCTAGGCCATGTGTGCATTTGTAAACACGGGGGAGAGTGTGGGGTGGCATGTGGAAGACCTCTTGGCCTGCCTGTGTGGTTAAATCAAGTTTGAAATCAGCTGCTCTGGGATCTTAACACAGCTTAAAAGTCCTGTTGAAACATTTGCTCGTACAACGTTCGCATGTCATTCAGACATGCTGGGGAGTCAGCTGAAAACCAGAAAAAGAAAACCGTGACAAGAAAAAAAAAAGAAAAAAGGATTTGACAAGAGCACTGAAAATAATGCCATATTTTCACTGCTCTGCCTGTTCGACGTTGCCCTGGCAACCAGCACCCACCATCTGTGCTAGGCTAGACCTCCTCACCCTATCTCTCCTTTTATTCATTTTTTTTCTTTTCTTTCCACTATGTTCCTTTTTTCCTCTCCGTCCTTTGTCTCCTAGCATGTGTGTTCTGCTTCCATGTCTCTTTCCTCCTCTGTAACGCGTATAGCACATCCCCTGTAGCATTCAGGGTTAAAATTCAAAGCAAGGTTGACAGTGGCCATGTTAAAGTGTTAAACCCAGTGTCAAATGTCCTCCAGCAGAGTGAGCGGTACCTTACTTGCAAGGTGAGCTGCGAGAGGGGAGGAGAGCTCCCTGTGTGTCCAATCAGCTGTGAAATACACGGCTCTGCTCCAGCCCTCTTCTCCCCAATTGCACTGATAACCACACAGGCGTGACTTTATTAGAGCAAAGCTCATTTAGCCCGGCTCAGGCCGGCCACTGGGCATCAAGCAGCGGCCCATTACCACGCCTGGCAGGTAGCAGACGGAGAATGTTAGGTTAATGGTCTAATCAAGCACAGGTTAATTTATTGTTGGTTTCATTGGCTGCCGTGGTTGAGAAAAATCTGTCCTGATTTCAGGCCCCAAATGCACTGGGAGGTTCACCTGTCGCTTGGCTTTTCTGACGGCATTCTAAAGCCACACATCAGAGGCGGAGGCAGCATTCTCAACAGGTGCTGACCTTCAGCATTCTTCTGCTGGTTCTCACAGGGAATTCTCCGTATGCTAGCAGGAATTCACATTTTTGAAAAAAAATCAGTACATCTATTTCTGTCAGTGCGGCAGCGCCAAGGCTGAAACCACTTAACCACCTAACCCATCTTTATAGCCATGCACTGCCTGCCACCACACACTTCACACACACGCGCATACATGCACATCTTACACTCAAGGCTGAAGATTGTGTGAGAATGTGCTCATTTTCAGGTACTCGTTTTCACTGCTTTTTTTGTTAGAGCTGTACGCAACATGTGGCCTCGTTTGAAGATGCTGCTCTGCTTCTATTCAAGCTTCAGAGTATTAATTTCATTTAGAATTTTTTCTCTAATAAAGTTAAACCAGGCAAGAATAATGGAGGTCTTCCAATTGAGAATCTTTTCAGCTCTTTATAATTGCATTTCAGACACTAAGATAGCATGTCTGATGGATAGTCACCTAATATATTGAGAAAGACAGCTCAGGCTCGTAATGGCAGTCGAATGTTTTTCTGGTTTTTCTTTCTCTCCATAAAAGCTCTGAATTTTAAATACTCCTGCCAGAATCTGGTCTCCTTTGAGCCTCTCTGTGGGAGCCCTGCTGGTGTCATGTGACTGTGAGGGGTCACCAGTGTGTGTGAGGGGTAAGGTGCACAGTTCCCGAAGGCAGCTGTGTAAACATTGCCCAGCCTTCACAGGGTCCATGGTGTCACTCCAGCAGCCAGGTGCACTATGGGGGGGGATCTGCTCAAACCTCACTGCAGTCTCCCAGCACTCTGCTCCCGGCAGCTCTTCCACATCTTTACCGGCATACCAGGACTGGCAGTCAAGTTTAAAGCGCTCCCAGATAAATCTGTCAGCTGTACACAGCTCACACAGACCGAAACCATCAAAAACAACCTGACGGTTCAACAGTCTCAACAGTGTGGTGCTGATATTAGAAGATGAACGCTCGAGAAGGACATCTTTGGTTTCTGTGCTGCTACCTCACTAGAGCAGAATGATAACGCCATTTATCTTTCATTACTTTTCACTCAAGCTTTATTGCTCTTTTGTTTTGGTCTCTCTGTCATTTTGCCGTTATCGAGTTGGTAATGAAATCTCATTTTAAAAGTGAAACTTTGTTACCTGGAGTTTTATGACTACTTAACTGAGTTAGTAAACTCACAAGGAGCTTCTTCGTGACTGATATGATGAGTTTGTTGAGGTGATGACTTTATGTATTATAACTGCATTCGGCTTCACAAGTGTCGTTGCAGTTTTAAAGTAATGGCAAAAGTGTCATTTCCTCTGCCTTAACCCCACTACGCTTGGTAACTTCATGACAGATTTTTAATATATTCTCCACGATGGTACACTTATCTTAACCTGCATTTGTCAGTGCATTTCATTCGGGATAATAAATCTTGATTTGAGAACATGGTCAAATATTTATATCTGGAAGATTTTGAATTAATTCATCTTTTTATAGTTTATTCATAGTTGCACAATTCATAGTTGCTCCCATACGCAGTGGTGTCCTAGTGGTTAGGACCTTGCCATTGTGAACAGAAGGTCGCAGAATGTTAGCAGAAGGTAACACTTTAGTTAAGTCCTGCTACATAACATTGACATAACCATAATATAAACATGCCATGACAGATTGTATGATGAAACACAGTGTCACTTTACAACAACCTGTAAGTGTTATGAGAAATGCTGCGGTCATGACAGTTTATGCTGCATGCTAAATATTAGGTCGTGTCATCAAATATTAACGAATCTGTCATGAGAGACTTTTAATGTTAACAAGATACTGTTGTAATAATAGATGTTATCAGTTATGACAGCACATGAAATCTGCTAGTACATATCTGTGTTATGGTTTTGTCAGTGTCATGGTTATGTCCGTGTTATGTAGTAGAGTTGTGCTACTGCAGAGCTAAACTGGGATGTACAGTGTTACTCTGAGATTTGCTCACACGTGCAGACGTGGAGCAGTGGGCAGCTGTAGCGGGACAGTACCTTGCTCAGGAATACCTCAGTAGTGCCTGGGACATGACTCAAACCTGCGACCTTCAGCACCCAAAGGCAGGGTCCCAACCACTAGGCCACCCCTGCCCAAAACGCTGACAGCGAGCCATGAACCCCGCTCGCTGGCTTACTGTGCGTGACTCATTACACGTTGAGCTACACTGCCGTCGCACACTGTGTGTCTGGGTGGGGGGTGTTTTTTTTTTACATCGTCAGAGTTTATCAGACAGCTGTTTTCAGGAATCCCACTCTGAATGAGTTGGGAACTCTTCAGAATTTCACCCTTGTTTCAGAGGCAGGTGCAAGAAGTCTTAAACTAAGGAGGGTATTTTGTTCAGTCACACACTGCAAAATCCCCCCAAATGTCTGCCATAAAACACTTAGACAGATTTGGGACTGTAAATGAGTGTCTGACAGACGGAATATCCCAATTACACTGCTGTGTGATATTCAAACAAGAGCATAATGTCTTGTATTATGTTCTTACGTGGTATCACTCAATCCTCCATCGCAGACGCCTATATTGAATGCCTTCTTCCTCCATGAGGCAAATCACTTCTGATCTCTCACTGGTCTTGTGAAGCACAAGTGGGTCTGTTCTTCTCTACAGGAAGACGGGGGGGAAATGGAATGCCGGAATTATCGCCAGGTGTTCCAAAGTGTCTTCACATTTGGAAATTTCCGTTACTTTTCAGAGATGAGTTACAGCATTTTTTCCCCCTTTTCCTCGATGGCAGATGTGATGACAGGACAGTTAGTTGGACAGTTAGTTCAGTTAATACCAAAGAATGGGTAGCAGATTTGGGTTCGAGGACCAGAGGGCCAGTGAGTACCTTCCGATGCTTTGTTCTACACCCCACTTCAGTGTCCAAACGGCACCGGCCAGAAATGGGATTTATAAATGCTTATACACATAATTGTTTTGTATTACCCTCTGGGAGAAGGCCAGTGGGGGGGGGGGTGTAAGTAGAGAGGTTCATTGTGAATGTGCTTGGGCTTTTTTGGGGTGTCCTTGAACGTGCTGTTAGGACCAGGTGCAGGCAGCCGGCACATGTGGCAAGGCTGATAATCTTCAGCAGTAATGATGTTTCTGGCCTTCGCTCTCCCCTCCGTTTCCTCTATACTCACACACACACACACACACACACACACACACACACACCAGAGCTTATCTGAGCCTGGGGAGGCTGTGACATCACAAAGGCCAGGACCCATAATATGGGGAGAGTGTGTGTGTGTGTGTGCATGCAGACGCCCGGCTGTCGCGCTGGATGGGTGGTCAGCGGCGCTGGGGAGAGATTAAGAGCATGCTGATGATTTCTGGAATGCCTGGTTTCTTGCTGTAGGAGACTCCCTCTGAGAAGCCACAGGCTGGAATAAAACTGCTCTGGAAGAGTTGTCTTACCACTTCGGGCTCTTTACATCTTGTGCTTTTCACACTCTGTGCGTCTATCTTCATGCACACACGTAGGCATTCACAGATGGGTGATATGGAGAATGTGCCATCAAGTTGATACCTCCAGCAGAAGTCGAATGGAAAGCTCGTTCACAGATGTGTCAGACATATAAAGAAAGGAATGAGCCTGTTCTGTAAAATGTGTAATGGAACAATCTCAGCTCTTTAGGACATGTGACATGCCTGGACTGATATTTATCCTGGACTACGGGGGAAAGTCTAAAAGTGTTCCACAACAAGGAGAAGCTTAACACATACATCCTGGGTATATCAACACCTTTCTCTGTGTAAAACACCAGGTAACAACCATAGCTCAGCGCCAGGTGCTGCAGTGTGTGACATGGAATGACATGAATCAGGCTATAAAAGGGGATGGGTGCCGGGTGCTGGCTTACACTGCACTGTCTCGTCTTACTGGGGAGATTACACCCTCATCAGCTACTGTGAGGAACCGGAGATAGCCCGAAATGTGCCTCGTTATCACTGTCTCCAGGGAACCTAACCGCATGCCGCTCCTTCGTCCCCAGTGCTGTGTATACATTTGTGGGTGTGTATGCTTGCATGTGTGTTAAAATGGGCATGTCTTTAGCTGATCATGCTGTGCTCAGCTCAAACTGCTATGCAACACTGGATGAAGATATAGTACCTTGTTTGGACTGGAGTGAGTCTCTCTCGCTATCAACATGATGCTCGCTCTCTCTCTCTCTCTCTCTCTCTCTCTCTCTCACACTCTATATCTCACTGTATTTTAGGGCAAGTTGTCACTGCTAGGATTAGGGGTCATTATTGTATTCCCATATCTCCTCTCCCTCAGGCTTCATATCCCTGCAGTATTTGGGCTCTCCTCCTGCTCAGCCATTGCAGTGTCTAGCACAGCTCAACCCCTCCTTCCTTAAGCCTCTATTAACTCCCCTATTGGCTCAGGAGCAGGAAGCTAGTGGCTGTCAGGCTCTCAGCCTAAACTAAGTGACTTACTCATATGCTGAGAGCAAGAAATTGACCCACTTTTCAGGTAAAGAACGCTGCTTTGCTCAACTCTATTGCCGTCTCTACCACTGTCATAACTTTGCGTCTTTTCTGTACTTACAGAAGAGGTCCAGTGGAACCTGAACCGTACCCAGGGCAGCCATGGACTGGACATAGAGACCCTGCCCACTATCCTGCCCCACAGCCAGTCTACCACCCCAGCTACCCTCACCCGCTGGACCCTCGGCAGGGTGACCCAGGGTTCTACCACCCACCTCCTCCACAGAGAGGTCCTCTGCGGCAAGACGTGCCCCCCTCTCCACCTGTGCCGCTTCGAGCTCCACGTCATGACACCATTAACCGCGGAGGCTTCCAGAACACCAGCCCAGAACGGTTTGCCTATGCAGAAGGACGACCTTCTGACCCCAGACAGAAAAATGCCATGACTGCAGCTGTTTAGGCGCAACACAAAATTTGCGTCTGTGCATGCAGTGCTGTTTTATTCACACTGCAATTTGTCTGTCACTTTTCCATGAACGGTTTGTGTACTTGATGTCTGTTTTTGCTGGATCTCATCTTCCGCGGCTTGCCGTGCTGATCATGGTCACATCTCGAAATACTGACATCACATTCCTAACTGCTCTGCCAAGACAAAGTCAGAGATGACCTCCTCTCACCCCTGTTGGCCCTGAATAAGGCCTGAAAGCTTCTCCAAGTCTGTGACACGACCACAATGAGGGAGTGTATTTGTGTGTGAACTTACATGTGTCAACTTCAAAGCCAAGCAAGACTGTAGATTAATGACGGTCTGTCTCCCACGGTGCCGAATGAGGATGCCATGCCTTAGGGAGTTGAGGCTTGAATGCTTGTCCGGATGACAGACAGGATTTAAATTCATTCCGGCAAGACTTCCGATTTTTTTGGCTCATGGTGAAGAATGCAGCTTCGACTCTATGCAGTGGTCATAAAGAACTCTGGAACATACACAGTGTAGAATCGTTATTACAAGCGTGTTAACACACATGTACCTTCAGCACATAGCTGCCGTCCTGAGTACGAAAAGAACCACTATAGATTTTATTCTATGTCCTTTACACTATAGATCACTGCATGTTTCTATTATACAGTCACTTTGCAAACACTAACTTATGACAAATAACATAAGATTGTTCACTTTTTTTTTTTATCCATATACTATTAGAGATTATGTCTATGAACATTGTAATAGATCACTGACACTCAGATGAGTCTTTGGTGCATCATAGAACAATTTGAAATTTTGAAAAGGTACGCAGCTGGTTTTTTGGGGGGTTTTTTTTGGTTTTTCAAGGGAGGTGCACTGAAGAGGACTCTAAAGAGAGAATGATAATAGGAGATATTTTTGTTAGGATATGAAAAATGGGCATCCACTGAACCTCTTCCACAGTGGAAAGACAAGAGCGGACAGCCGTTTCTCTGCATGCCTCCTTCAGCCAATAATGGATTTTTTTTATATCTACCTTATTATCTTTCTACCATATTTGTGTCTAAATGTATGATGTTTTACTCTTGTACTGGTTGTGCACTTTGAATGTAGGAATGACACTCTCTACATTCAGAGACCAGCTGAATCAGATTCTGCACATTCCATAGTAAATATGTATCATGTTAATCTCCATAGCTAGGTTAAAAAACGTCTATAATAAACAAACGATGTTGCTGCTCTCAGCATAAAACACTAATACTGACCACAAACCTTTTTTATTAACCTCTTTTATAACACCTCCACATTAAATAAACATTTGGAAATATGTGAGTTTGTCGTCCTTGTGGTGGTTAGCAAATGAAAATTTTAAATGTACAATCTTTTTACCGGAGGTGCAAATACTAGAGTAACCAGTGTGGAACATTAACCTTTTCAATAAAATTTCTCTCTTTCAGAACCCTTAAAAAAATTTTACCTTTGCGATAACAGATAGGACCAAATTAACATCCCTATAATTATCAATTAAGATGGAGAGATATGCATCTGTGATTACAGACCAATTTTTAAATTTCTGATGAAACTTGGCTGATTGCAGAATTAAGAGCTGTATTGTGATAATTAGTAAGGGCGCAAAGCATGTTATCTTCTGCTGTTTAATTAGTGGCTCAGCACTCTGGGCCAGCAAAGATAGAGGCAGAGAACTCTGGAGAGAGAATGAGTGTACGAAGCATACAGTGCACGCCCTCCCTGGGTGTGTCTGACATCATTTGCATATCACCGAATCCTGTTTTTTCCGTGAAAACATTTGAATGCAACACACTCCGTAATGCGAAAACATACTACAGCCAGTGTACTAACTGCAGATTACTGGAACATCAGGCCTGATAACCTCATTTATCAAGGTCTGCACAGAAAGCTCAGAACTGCAAGGCCTCATACTTTTCCGTCAAGCACCATCCAGCTCTATAGAGGCGAACACAATTGTAGTGATGGGCCCAATTTTGTAGATTTGATTTGGGACCCTTTTTCACCCCGCTGTAGCTTTCTTTATAAGCCATAATGAAATTCTTTTTCCTTTCCTTATTTGTTTTTCGCTGGCGTTTGTTTCGTTCAGTGTTTGTTTGTTGTTTTTTTTTGGTGAGAGTGCACAGCTTTCCCATTCATACTGCGATCAGAAAAAGAACTCGTGTAATTGCTTCATCTTCCAGCTCTCCCAGAATTCATTCGTGATGTGTAATTACTGCAAGTTATTATTAGGCAAAGTTTTAATTAGCAACTGAGGCCAGAGTAATTACACTTTTCCATTTGATGTAGCTGCACACACACCGTCATGGTTGTCAGCAGGAAAGGAGGACATTTAAGGTTCTTGTATCCTTAGTGACCCACATACTATTGATATCCTCAGTACATTCATTTACATGATTTACATTATAGTGTTGTCTTTTTTTTCTTGACTCAATTCACTTACTTATGGCTTAATTCCTGTACATCTGCCAGAAACAATGCTGTTTATTACACATTTAAGAGCTATTAATAAAACTAAAGCACTGCATTATACAACTTTGGAAGTTTTTAGAATGTAGTTAGGCCAGAGTTTGAGAATTTGTGTCTCTTTTGGCTAGGTGTTATCTGGAACTAACTTTGTGAACTGAGGGAGGGGGCGATCCACTGAGAGCTGTTAAACTCAGTGGAAATGTACTTTGGACTGGACGTGATTAAGTGTGTGAGTGTGTGAACAAGAGTGGCGGTGCTGATTTATGAAGGGTGTGACGAAAAATCTAGGCCCATTTCCTCCCAGGCCTCTGTCAGAGCTTTAGGGCTTTACACCAGTGCAGAAAACACATTCTCTATCCACAGCTCACACAGGATTACCCTGCCAGTCCTGCTGTTCCACAGAAGCCACAGTTGACATCTTTAACACGGAGCATTAGTAATACAGCATGCATTCCACTAATTGTTTTACTTAAAGGGTTTGTGCAAGAGTGCTGGCACGCTGTTCTCTGAGAGAAAAGCGATACGCATCACATGCTAGATTGAGTCATGTTCGGTTTGTCCTCTCCCTGTCGTCTATTTCTCTTTGCCTTTTTCTCACCCTCTCTCCATGCAGAAGAAGGAGACTCCAGCGGCATGGGAGTTATGGAGGAAATCTGGTCACGCTGTTGGCCCTGTTGTGCGCCAATGTCAAGCTTGCAGAAGTGCGAACTTGTGCTGACAGCAGCCAGAGAAACTCCCCAAACCTCATCCTTGCAGATTTATACCTTGTGAAGGTCACTGGCAGTGTATTTAGATAGCAGGCTTTGCCCTATTAAAGCACAGTTGCATCTAGGCAGTATAAATTCCATTTCCTGTCCCCATATCAGACTAATGGAGCCTGGACCACAGCAGCTGTTTCCCTTCTGACTATGTGCCCGCTCCTTACCCTCATGACCCGAGTTTACAATATGGAGAGAGAGGGAGCTGTGGTTTGAGGTTTATAAGCATGCGCTTTGGGAGCGCACAGGCCTCTCTTTGTCTCCTGAGGCTGGCCCACATTCCTGGGGCCACTGTGCTTCTTTACTTCCTGTGTGCAAGGCTGGCTGCCAGCGGGGTCCCATGATGCAGGTTCACCCAGAGGATCCCCAGGGTCAAAGCCGAACCCACACAACGACCATGCGGAGAGTGTTAAGATCCTTTCGTACACACTTTTCTCTCTGTACACAGTGTTATCAGGTGCTTTCCACGGTTAGGAGATCAGAGGCAAACGTACACATGCGTATAGCCTCAGAGCATTGACGTTTGCACCTGGGCAGAGTTGGCTTTCATCCCGTTTCACACTTGTCATCAAACAGCGTTATTTGTGACGGGATCAATTTGTTTCACAAAGCTGATTGCTCGACCGTCTCACCACTACACTTCTGCATTCTTCTCAGATGTGAAGGAATGGGAACAAATTGACTTGTATTTAGAAATCAAGCCAGATCAGACCTGGTTTGCTCATGTCTCGCTCACTCGCTTGGTTTTTTCCCACCCTCCCCTTTTCTCCCTCTGATTGTTGTGTTGATAATCCAACTGTTTTTCTAGAATTGAGTTTGGAGGAAAGTGGTCTGAATAGTTCCAAGCTCTTTGCAAGGGCAGAATAATGAGGCTGGCAAGCAAGGCTGCTTCATGCATTTCAAATGCTAGGAGAGTGAGGGCTCCCTAATTTAAGCCCTTTCCTTATTGGAACATGGAATTATTAACAACTGTGGTTTTGTTATTGGAAAGCTTAGCTGTGATTAGCCTGTGTCCATAGAAGGTGTGGGTAGTACTGCAATTACAAGCCAGAAGCAAAAAGAGGTGAAACATTTTTCAGAAAGCTTCTCAATTGCAGAACTTTTTTTTCGATCTCACTGCCAGCTAATAAAAAAACGTCAACTGCGGGAGACAGAGGTCACAGTTTGTCTGCTCTTACGGTTCTGGGTGTCTGCGCTGTTCTGCCCTGGAGTAGCAGGACTGTTTTTATGTGTTACTGCTGTCTAGGGAAGTGTAGTCTTGTTTTGTCCAGCAGGCTCTACATCATTACTGTCAAAAACACATTCATTTGCAGAAAGGACAAAGTTGGCTACGTCAAAGGACATTTTTTTTCCCCAAAAAATTTTGAGAATCTCTTCAGCTGCTAGTGACAGTGAAAATGGCCTACACAGACATGTGGTAGCATTTAAAATGGTTTTGGATTAGGGGAAGTTGAAGTCTAATCCAAACCCACTGAAGTGTCCAAGCGGAGTGATTTGGAAAGGCAAAGCCATTTGGATCTGCTCTTCACAGATATAGAGCATCAGAACCACGCAAGAACTCGCAATTTGCACAACTGGCAGATCAGTTTTATTCGCTGCATAGTTATTTGAGTGAGGGAAAACACCGAAAAGGGATTTTCCACCACAAATAATTTAAGGTCTAGATTACCAACATGTGTTGTTTTGTGGCAAAACATGATAATGGAAATAAATAATGAAATGAGAACATGATGATTGCAACAAAAAAAGAAACTGAGTTTTATGGCTTTTAGGCTTTTTACCACAACTCGAACGTTTTCCACAGCTCAGATGAGGAGGCAGACTTGTGAGGGAGAGAGAGAGAGAGGAGAAGAGCAAGGGGAAAGGAGATGCTTCGTTAAGGGCTGCCGCAGTGTGGAAGCTTGCACAGTGTGACTCGCTGCCACTCATCACTCTGTCACACACTCCACATTAATCCTCTCTGTTGTGGAGAGTTATCCCGCTTGTTAACAAAGTGTAAATTCAAATCCCCCTTCAGCTGGAAAGCACTGAGTTATTGCTCTCCTTCCCCCTATATCCATTCCTGCTTTTTGGGATAAGAGAGAGAGAGAGAGAGAGAGTGTGTCACATGGACGTCAGGCAATGCCAACCTCCATCTTTCAACCAGCGGTCACCATGGAAACCTCACGACCATCGTTGCACAGACTCAGCCTCACCCGCTTGGACTGGCCAGTGTTAAGGCCTGGGCCACTGGCTGCTTCCTGATTCCTCTTGCAGAGAGCGTGCTTAGATCACACTGGAGCGACATACTTAAAAGGTTCCAAGTGGAGAAAAGTCTGGAGTTTGAATCCTTGTTTACAGAAGGACTTTGAGGAGATAACAGTTCTGTATCTCACACCTGTTGACTGAGCTTCAGACTGCTGACATCTTGCAGGCCGACTGCCCCACATGTTCCATGTACTGCACCATGCACCACTATAGTTTTGGAATTTACCTCAACAGCCTGGGAATGTTTAATTGTTCATAGAAATGATGGTCTGGAGCAGAAATTAACTGCCCAAGTGAACTTGAGGACCACGTAGAGACCCACACTCCTTCACACACAATGGTGTTTATGACCTGGCACGCCTCGCAACATTCCTTTCAATAAAATCCAAACAGACACGTCGTTATTCCGAAATCCACTTTGTTTCACCGCTGAGCAAACTAAAAATAGAGTGCTGAGAGATATGTTTGAGGAACCGTCCATGCTCAGTGCAGCCCCGCATCAGCATGCTATTGGTTTTTTCGCTGTAATGGATGTTCAAGAGCATTATTCCATTTGGCTGAGTGTATTTGAGGATTCATTTTTGCTCTCGAATCCTTTCAAGGGAAATGAATGCCCTGCCAGCATTCCGAGAGGTGGGATGTCCATTTTAAACAAATGGACAGCTGAAGTCAAACATTCTAGGGCTTCTACTCTCAGGGACCGTGCTTGTGGAACCTGCCGGCCTTGTTGTTGACTCACCGCTGGGACGGATTGTCTGGGAGAGAGATAAGTGGAGAGAACACACCGACTCTGTGTCCTGGAGAATGTAAACAACATGACACCTAGCTCAACAATGGCGTGCACATGTTTCTCTCTCTCTCTCTCTCTCTCTCTCTCTCTCTCTCTCACTCACTCTCTTCTTGGACACTCACGCACTCTCACAGGTTCATCAGCTCCCCTGCTGCGTGCATGTATGTCTCAGTTAGCAGGTCTGAGTGGGTTGTCATGCTACACAGCTTAGCCTTGATCCCTAGAGAGTAGCCATATGGCGTCTCCACTACCAGTGGCGTGTGTGAGGAGCAGTGGGGTGTGCTGGTACACACGTAGAGTGTGTTTTCACGACCCAGGGTAGCCGCTTAGAGCATGCCTTAGGGTCCTTCAGCTTCATCTAGAAGCACAAACGTACCATACTGCAATCAGACCAGTGATATTGGTCATTACTTATGTCCAATTCAGTCACAAGTGTTGGCTGTTTGTACAAGAGATTGTATACAGTTCTTCCTTCAGACTTGAAGGCGGCGACGCCACTGTGCTCTGTAGCCAGAGCTCAATTAAACAGAACTATACATCATCAACATGCCATCTTCCAGAATTTCACTCCTTCCCACATTCTCATTAGCAGCTGTTAGCTGTGGTTTGGCGGCTGCCAATGCATTAAACCTGTGTTTAGTGATCTTGGAGCTCAGCTTCATGTTTCTCCACTGGAAAGGGTCAGTCTCTCACCTGGACAATGACTTGATTTCAACACCATGGGCAACTTACCCCTCTCACTTGTTCACTTAGCTTGTCTTGCTGACACGCTCTCTCTCTTCATCTCCTTCTAAATGCCTTGACATTCCAGCAATTGCTGTTCCTGGGTATATGGTTACTTGGGAAGCCATTACCAAAGCCCTTGAAGCATTCCAGGTTGAGATTTTTAAACAAACGTTGGTGTGGAGAGGGTAGGTGTGGGGTTCCTTCTGTAGGTGGAGATGAATAGAGTTCACACAACAAACACACTCACAGACCTAATGTGCCTGATGTCGTCACCCCTCACACCCTCATTATGACTGAAAAATGTCACTCTCATTAAAAACGCAATTAGACTTAATTGAAGCCTAAAGTAAAAATAAACGTCAGGGTCATGTTTATTAGTTTACTTTGACCCCAGACATTTCTCAGTCTGCCTCAATTTTCACAATCAGATTTCCTTCTCATCTGTGTTTTCTTAGTCTGGCCCTTTTTTCATCTATAGTGCTTCATCTATAGTCACTTTTTATTGTAGGTTCAAAATTACTGCTTATAGCCCTCTTCAAGAATCATATACATTGTGGAACTACCTCCCTCCACAACTTATAAGCTCTATATTTTCCTTTTTCTTGCATATTCATCTGTCATTTATGACTTCTGCTTTTTTCACATTCAGCACACAGATGGACTGCAAGACTTATTCAGTTGTTCATGTACTAATCATAACATTCAGTGTAACAGAATGGAATTATCTTAACTAATCAAAATCATATTGCATCCCATAAAAGGTGTAATACAGTATCATCGAGGGTCTCATAGCTAACATTTTCACCTGACCTTGCTGTTGGTGGGTAGTGGTGGCCTAGTGGTTAGGGCATTGCCGTTGTGAACTGAAGGTTGCAGGTTTAAGTCCAGACCCGGGTACTACTGAGGAACCCTAGAGCAAGGTATCATCCTGCTTCACCTCTCCCCGGGTGCTGTTGATAGCTGCCTGCTGCTCAGCGTATAATGGGCTAAGTGAAGAGGTCACATTTCATTGTGGTGCTTAAGTGTGTTCACAATGACAAATAGTCACTTTTGCTTTGTTGCTTAATATAGTTTTTCACTGCCAGCAACTCCATGGTAACATAACTGAAAATCCAAAGATGTTTGAGAGATGAGTCATTACATTTTACATCATGGAAAAGTACAGGGAAACAAATGTCAGTCACATGAACTAACAATTTTGTTAGAGAATAAAGAGTGTTTCTTCATTTCGGCTCCATCACTAATATTTTTAAAAATTGTTTTACTGTACTGATAAACCTTTTTTTTTAATGTTAACCTGAGCATAATGCCAAATAATTTTTTTGTGTGTTATGTTTGCAATTTTTACATATTATAATTTTTAATTTTGTTTAAATTATTACATTTGGTTGTATTATTATTATTATTATTATTATTATTATTATTGTTATTATTATTCATAATAGTAGTAGTAGTAGTATTGTTGTTGTTATTGGCGCTGTTTTATTATGATTGTTTTTTATTATTACAATATAAAAATGGGGGGGGGGGGTGCATGTGTCTGTGCATGTATTTTTGATGGTCTAGGTCTTATCCCCTCCGAAAGAGTTCCAGTAAGTGAACTGGGCCGCAGTGACCGTGCTTAGCCCTTTAGTCAGCAGATGAGTCTCTCTCTCTTTCTTTTCTATTGTCTCTATTTCTCTTTCTCTCTCTCTCTCTTTCTCTCTCTCTTTCTCTCTCTCTCTCTCTCTCTTTCTTTTCTACTGTCTCTATTTCTCTCTCTCTCACTCACTCTCTCTCTCTCTCTCTCTCTCTCTCTCTCTCTCTCTCTCTCTCTTTCTTTCTTTTCTACTGTCTCCATTTCTCTTTCTCTCGCTCTCTCTCCCCCTCAAATGTCTTATCTTCCAGTCCAGTTATGGCCTCACACACACAAATCATTCTGCCCTGTGTGTGTGAGTCACCAGGGAGGGGTTAGAAGAGACACACTTCACTTGACAAAGTTGAATTTCCTAATGGAGCCTGTCTTTGCTGCTCTGCAGGAGAAATGGAACATTAAGGCAGGAAGCTCCACATGAGGCAAGAAAAGAGGAGAGGGCAGCCACGTCACAAAAGAAGCCCTGGAGCCTTGTGCAGAAGCAAATAGAATGTTCAATCACATTGACATGAAACATTTTAAAGTATTGGCTTTAAATATGGCAACCACTGCCTTTTAGTACGATTTCTCCATCAGTTCCAATGCTGTTAGAAGGCTCCTTTAGAATGACCCATTATTTACCTTACTGGATGGACCTCCCACAGGTGATGATGGTGGTAGGCAGTAAAAGCCACTGGCCCAGGAATACTTTGGAGCAGTGCACGGCCCAGCCCGGCCATTAGCACCACTGCCCGAGCCGCTCCGCTGAGCAGCCAGGAATAACAGACCGGGCTAACGGCAAGCTGGGAAAGGCCAGAGGTCTTAGCGGTGGCGCTAAATCGCAGCTGTGCTGACACCAGAGAAAGTGTGGTAAGGCAATCACCCCTAACACCACCTCTCTTCATCAAACCTCATCACACTCAACACTGAAAAAAAAACGATAAATATAAGCTTTGGTGGAAAACTCTGAATTTCAATCCCAGACTTACAAATCCGATACCTGCCATAGAGGAATGGTTGTAACTGCCAGAAAGAAAACTATTGCAGGAATGTTCAGTAGAGAAGTTGATCCATAAAAGCCCTAAACAGTCAGTGATCTTAACACATAGCCACCACAGAATAGAGCCATCAGTATTCCATATTGCTATAAACCACCTGAACCACCATAAGGCATCTTTTACCAGAGGTGGGCAATAAGTTGCATTACTGAGTTGCATGTACTCTGCTTTGTGTATAAAGTAATCTGTTTTTTCTCTAAAACATTTTGGTAATTTAAATTTAGTAACTAATGTACATTGTTACATTGGTAACTGCGTGGTGCAGCATTTGGGGCTTGATATTTTATTTAATGCCAAAAGGCTTTTTAAAAAGTAAAGAAAACTGCAGTTCTGTTTCTTTGTACTTAAGTAGTTTTTGACCTGATACTCAAAAATAACTTTTAATTGAGTCATTATTTCTGCAAAACTACTCTTTCCACCACTGCCTTCGAAATGCACTGTGTCAATGTTTGTAGACCCCTATTCTTCCAACATTTGTTCTTAAATCAATCATATATTTTTTTTTTCTTTTTTACAGCTTTTGCTAAATAGGCTAATGAAGCTGCCAAACACTAGAAGTCAATAGTCACCACAATCTTCCCATTAATAAATCCTCAAAACTTCTCCAAGCTCCCTCAGACCACATCCAGGTCTTCATTAAGGTGGTGCAATCATATTGATGTGGTTTAGGACATAGTATGACTTGTGTAGTTGAACACTTCAGACAGGCAAGGTTTGCATTCAGAAACTACCTCAGAAGAAGCAGTGCTGATCTACAATACGTTTTGTGGCAATGACTGCAATTAAACATGGGTAATATGATTGAAGTCCTCATTATAACTGCTTTGTGAAAACCAGCCCTGTTGTTGTTTGAAATGGCTGCCTGTAGCAGCAAAGTTTTGTTCATTTTCATTACTCACAGTAAGTCAAACTCCATCCCAAACCACATCGACATGTCTGCACCATGTTAAGTGATCTTAATGAATCTGGACTCCAAAACACATTTTGGCTGATCGATCACATCTGAGTGGAAATTGAGTTTCACCAAACTAATCCCTCCTTTGTCACTCCTTTTGCATTACAGTAATCTAGCCTGCTGGAGAGAAAAGTGTGAATTAGTTTTTCCTAAATCTTCTGCAGTCGTAAAGTCTCTGAATTTTGCAGGTGATAAAAAGCTGATTTTGTTATGGATTTAATATGGCTGTTAAAGCTGAGTTCTGAGTCAATTTGTACTCCAAGCCTTTTCACTTGTGGTGTAGCATTAAAAGTGTTACAACTGAGATAAACATGAACGTTTCTTTGTTTTATATCACTTCTCCTTTTTCTGCTGGAGGAAATGAAGATGCTATCTTTATTTATCAATAAGCTTAATGCATTTACATAAACAATCAGACTGTGGCCATTAGAAAAACAAGTGATGTAAACAGGTGATAGAAACCTTTGTTGAAGTGCAGGGTTTTGTATAGTGGGAGCATGAAAAAATTAAAGAGAATTGGTCCAAGAATCCATCATTGTGGGACCCTGAATAATGGTTGGTTTACTATGATTTGTAGCTGCCGAATCCAACAAAAAAGTATTACTGGCCTGAATCTATACTAAATATGCCTTATTAAAGAATGAAGTTTGAAAGCTATTATCATACCAGTGTACTGTAAATATAATGTCATAGTTTGTATTTAAACAGTAGGTTATGTTGCTTTAACTCTTCATTTAATGTTTAGTGAAGCAGGGTACTTTTTATTTTTTAACTACCTTTTTAGTAATCATAAATAATAAAACATAATTTGTTCTTGTTTACATTAATCTATTTTTGATCGTCAAAATAATGGGTAGTTTGTCCAGTGAGAGAATTTTTAGTGCCAACCTTAACTTACTGCCTCTTTGCTCACTTTGAACATTAGCTCACATTAGCTATATTATCCAGCTATCAGAGACTCACAATAAAACCTACAAAAAGCAACAGGTTTGTACAATAATAATTGTATTGTTCTATATCAAACAAATAATTGGAAAATAACAAAAGGACACAGTACCTATTCAGCCAGGGGTAGTCAGCTAGATGCTTGTGTGATTCCTCATTGTGTAAGTTGAATTGTGAAAAATAAAGATTTCCACAGGCACATTTAATAGCTTAAAATAATGCTACAGCAGCAACGTAGCTTTCTTTAATTCACTCAAACAAAAGAAGATGACAAGCTGTGCAAATTATTTCCGTGTCCATTGGTGTCTTGGTGTCTCTTGGAGCTGGATGCTTTTTGATTGGCTTTAGGTGATTGGTTGGTTTGGTTGGCTTTTATGAATAATAAATAAACTTGCCTTGCCTTAAGAACTGAAAAACTTTTCAAATTATTCAGGCCTTCTAACTTGTTTACAAGCCGATATGCATATGCATTTTTACTTTGTGCCAGTTATTTAAAACTTTAAAAAATAAATATTTTTAATCCTTTTTTTCTGTGCTGTTATTCTATTTAGAAAAGCACAATTACTGGGAAAAATGTACTCAAGAATAAAGAACATAGTCTGTTACTTTCTACCTCTAGATGGTGTCGCCACAAAACATGTTGAAGGGGGCCTTATACTCCTCTAGCCGATGCTTAGCACTGGATTTGGTGACCTTACGCTCAAGTGCGGCTGCTCTAGAGATTCCCATTCTATTGATGCTTCTCTTCTACAGAAATATACAAACTGTGTGTGTACAACTGGACACTTTAGGAAGGTGCACTTTAAAATACCTTCAGTCACTAACTTGAAGTGGTTTCTAGATGAGCACAGAGTGTCTTTTGCATGTATAGTGTATATTTTGTAGGACACTGACCATGGGACAGAAGTGCCTGAAAGTACCTTGTTTGTTTCTGAATGCAACACAGATGAGGCTTTTTATTATCACATATTCCTTCAGCTTCCTCTCTTCCTTCCTTCAAACACCTGCATGCAGCCATACACTGGTGTACATGAGCTAATTACAGCTAATCCAATCCAGTAGGGGAGAGATGGCTGAAAAGACCATAAATTTTAGTCGTTTCCTCATCTCAGTAATGATTAGGATGGATAACACACACACACACAGAGGGAGTGAGCTGATGGGGCTTGTGTTGATCTTTTGTGTGTGTGTGTGTGTGTGTGTTCAGTGTTAATCGCTGAAGGACAGTCCAGGTTTACTGTGGCTCGCTCCCAGGTCGGCCACAGGTCACTATGGCAACAGACGATGAATAGTAATCAGTGCCTTGAAACTCAGCCCTGGATTGATGTTCATTTTAATAGGCCCCCAGTTCAAGAAACAGAGTGGAGGGAGCTTTTATCAGGCTAATCTCAATCTTACGTGGTGAAATACTAAACTCATGACATTTCTGTGAACAGCTCTTTTCACTGATTGTTCTAGTCATTTTTTCCATCACTTTCTGCCCTTTATTTGCCTGTTGGATGACATACAGGAGCTCTCTAACGCATCTCGAGTGTTAGAAGGAAAGATATTGTTATTTTCCAATCAGAGGCTGTGTGTCACCAGCTGGCACCAAACACATTTACTGCTGTTTTTGCTTTCAGGTGGAGAGACATGAAGAAACAACTGGTTTTCTCCTCATTAACCAGCTCAGCTAAAAGTACAGTCTGTAGCCTTAAGGCGCATATGCTCCAAGTCTAAATCCAGCAGGATCATAATGAATGTCTCTTTCATCTGCAGTTATATTGTACACAATGTGTCTATAGTGTTGCTATGATTTCTTACTAACAGTGAAATCTGCCTTTGAAACTCTGAATTTCCACATTCCTCCTGCGTCCCCTAATTGTTTTAAGGTAGTTGAAATTCAATTAGGCTATGGCTCTCGTCTCTGTGCTCAGCCAGTAGAATGCTAGTGACAAGGTGTAAGTGCAGGAAATTCCAGTTCCCAGTGGCGCCCCAGCTTTAATGAATGTATAATAGCTACGTTTCCACTTGAATTGACTGGTCTGAGTTTTTAGTACATAGAGCGCTAATGCCTCATTGCTGGAGACTCTTGAAGATAAAGACCTTCTCTGGGAACCTTTTTGCTGGAGTGCTTAAAAAAGGCCCATAGTCTTGACAGTTTGATTGATCATCATTTATGGTCAGTGAAACAAAAGTTCCTTAAATGTGAACCCTGTCTTTGTCTGGGTGACTATTAGCACTTTCTGGACTGTAGACAGTGGGGCCTCAGATAAAGGAGTTCTTTCTGTTGAGAAATGATTTGAAGGCTGTTTCTAGTTTAGGCAGATTTGACCAGACTGATTGAGAAATGGGTTTAGATTAGTGATCCTCCCCGAACCCCACCCCATCAACTCTGCCGCTAATATGTGTGGATACTGCGATGGATGGCTTACTGCTCTTGCAAACAAACATGATCTCTGACCTCCCTGGCAAACATGGCTGAAAGTAGACTTATATATACACCTCTTATCTCTCTCACCATCCCCTGCCTGCCCATTCCCCACCAGTGTAGCAAACACACCCGACTAACGTGCTGGGGTGAGTGTGTGATGTTCAGTAATGATTTACACTGAGCACTATGGTCAGTGTGAATGTAGCCATTGAACCCCAAACACAGAGCAATGTTGTTCAAAGCTCCCCTGCCACATAAAAATAGGTTGCTTGCCCCCATGCCTGGCTGCAAGCCCCTTCAAGTGCACCATGAAAAAGGCTTTTATTGCCGTTTTTACCCCCACTCGCAAATAAGGTGCAATATTTCCTTCTCCTTGCTTTGGATCAAGATAAGTGTGGAGAGAGTGAGGTGTTTGGTTCCACACAAGGACAATAGTTCCATTCTGATATGGCCAGCACTTTGGCGTCTGTGCGCTGTTATGAGGCCACACATGTGCTGTAGGAGCTGTGTGGATCACAGGTTCATTAAACTAGTAGGAATCTGGGCTAACGCTGCACACTTGGACTTCAAAACATCTTGCTCATGTGTGGGTGTGTGTATACAGTCTGCAGTCATTAAGCTTCTTAAAGCTTTGTGTGTGTGTGTGTGTGTGTGTGTGTGTGTGTGTATGTGTGTGTGTGTGTGTGTTTCCAGGTTATAGCTCCAGTGTGAGGTAGTGTGTGAGCACTTTAATGTTCTGGGGCAATTCTCCTCCCCAAAAATCTTCTGCAATTCCGTCTGCTCTGCCGCATTCAGAAATCCTCTTAACACAGCAGACTGCTGCATCTATTCAATGCATCTCTCTCTCTCTCTCTCTCTCTCTTTCTCTCTTTCTCTCTCTCTCTCTCTCTCTCTCTCTCTCTCTCTCTCTCTCT